>OY728129.1:1201276781-1201876781 GCA_963277665.1 Viscum album | reverse complement strand
ATGTTTGGGTTTGATGTGAGACTGATTAATAAACATAAAAAATAAATTATTAATAACTTTACTAAATTATCAAGACAATACAACTAAATTTTATCAATTTTTAGTGAGTGGCACTTTTTGAACTAAAATGTCAATTTTAAATTGATAACGGAGACTTTGAGTCATACCGGGAACATCGTGTATCATATTAAGGTGTGTATAATTATTACACATCAAAAATGACTTATGTATATTTTTTTCTAAAGTATTAAAATAATATTAATTCATTTTATTGGTTTTGAGTATGTCAGTTGTCTTTTTTACTAAAAATAATGTCAATTTTAAATAAAAAGACGCACTTGGAGTCATACTGGTCATAATGTTCATCGGATTGAGTTACAGATGATTCCTAAACATCCCAAATAAATTATGTATCATTTTACTAAATTATAAAAGAAATATGAATTCATTTTCTCAATTTTGAGTATTCCACTTTTATGCTTTACTAAAAAGTCATTTTAAATAGAAAAAACGCACTTTTAATCATACCAGTCACATCGTGTGTGGGTTTGATATGATATTTATTCCTACACACAAAAAATGAATTATTAATCATTGTAATAAATTATTAAGAAAAAACAAGTACAATTTCTTTGTTTTCAAAGAGTGGGACTTTTTTAACTAAAATGTCATTTTGAAATTGATAATGGAGACTTTGAGTCATACCGGGAACATCATGTATCAGATTTAGGTGTGTCTAATTCATACACATAAAAAATTACTTATTTATCATTTTTCTAAATTATCAAAACAATCCAAATGAGTTTTCTCAGTTTTGAGTATGCCAGTTTTCTTTTTTACAAAAATTATTGTCAATTTTAAATAAAAAGACGCACTTGGATTCATACCGGTCACACCATACGTCATATTAAGGTGAGGATAATTTCTACATATCCCAAATGACTTATGGACAACTTTATTAGAGTATCAAAAAAATATAAATGTTTTTTCTTAGTTTTGAGTATGTGATGTGTGTTTTGAACTAAAATTTAAATTATAAACTAAAAACATATCGTTTGAGTCATATCGGTCACACCATGCATCGGATTGAGGTGTGGCTGATTAAGTATGTGATGTGTGTTTTTCTTTAAACAGTATACACCAAGACATAAAAGAAAGTAATGTCCCATTTGGATGGAACAATAAACCCCATATTGCCTAAAATGTCGCATCTAAAAGCACCATGTTCTCTCTTTTTTAGCATATTGCATATAGTTGAAGGAAAAATATGACTTCCAAAAAGATCTTTGAAAAACAAAATATTAGATAAAAATGATAAGGAAATTATCTTTAAAATATTATATAAAATGGTGAAAAAATTAACTAAATAAGTAGTAGGAATTCACCTTTTCATGATGGTTGTATACATTGTTGACCCATTTCCTTGTTGTTATCTTAGTTGCAGCCTCAAAGTCCAATATCTCATGATCATGAGTAGCTTCAAACAAACCACCCCAACTCAAGAAAAAGAATTAACCTGTATAATAAAAAAAATCTTATGTTAGTAATACTATAAATAAATAAATTAATCATAAATATGAAATAATAAATTAATAAAATGTCACTTTTAAACTGAAACCACACAATTTGAGTCATATTGGGTACACCGTGTACTGCTTTGAGGTATGGTCAATTCCACTGTGTCTTTTTATCCTACAATGTACTCATGACTCTAGTTCATCTAAAAATATTATAGTTTGATAAAACATAATGTTGAATGCATTGGATAATAAAAATAAAATTGCATCATCATGAGTGAATCATCCTTGTTGAGTGCATGATCAGGGTACAAGAGTGAATCATCCTTGTTGACGAAGTCATTTATTCTTAGAAAACATTAACCATTAGTGTAAACCTATTAGCTATAGTGACTTGGGTCTTTCTCTGTCAGACTTTGGAATATTCCTATGAATATTTCTGAAGCCTAAGTCAGCACAGGAATCGGAGGTCTGAGGAGCCTCGGCATGGTGATATTAAATATATTAAATATATTTTATCACCCATGTGCAGTTTCATTTGAAACATCATTAAATCATGAACGGAGTCTTGGATCGGATTTTTGAAACTGTGATTGAGTCCAGAATTTCGCGTTTACCCTAGGTGCGACATGAAATTTTTCTGTGTCGGGTGTTGGTTCGGTGGTGATTCGGAGCCCAGAAGTTAGCGGAGAGGATTTAATTAAAATTAAATCCCCCCCTTCTCCCCTTGCGGGAATGAAGAAAGGATCCATAGACCCCTTCCCTCTCCCTCTTTGGCAACAGATGACCCGAAGGCTAGATCGAGCAAATGAAGCTCCATTAATCTTAGATCTTGATAGAGGACGCTCTTGGATCGTGCAGCGGCAGCTTCCGAGCACCAATTTGGCCCCAAAGCTTCAGTGTTTCACCCACGAGGTAGGTTGTTTTGTGCTTTAGTCATGGTCCCCCTTTTTTAGGAATTTTTTTAGGGTTATATATCCCTTAGACAATTTCTAGGGACCCATGATGGGTCGATCTGTGTGTTTCGGGGTGAACGGGGACGATCTGGGTTGTTTGTAGAGAAATCTCGTCTGATTTTCCTGTCAATGCGGTGTGTAAACCAGTCACATATGACATGTTTTCTTCCCATTCATGGAATAAGGACTATTCAGTGGTACATGTCATGTACTCAGAGTACACGCCATGTAGTAGCACATGGTTGTGTGTCTGGCCTTGTGAAAAAGAACACGGAATTGTGGTTTTTGAATAGTACACACTGTGTACTTTGAAGTAAATGTCATATAATTTTACATAGGAAGACCCCATGTTTCTCTATCCATGTAAAATTACATGTCCATGAGGAGAGATTATATTACATTTCATGTACTCTAAAGTACATGTCATAATATTTTTTCCAGCTTAGAGTTTTTGTGAATTTTGTACCCTAGAAGTCATATTTGGGCATGTGGGTAGTCCATTTTGAGCATTTTTCTACATATATCACAATGGTGGGATATTTTTTACTTATATAGGTTATTTAAAATGTGTTTTAGGGAAAAAATAGGAGTTTTTCCTTGAGGATCTCCTTGAGGGCTTCCGCCTTCCGTATCTTCTTTTCTGAGGCTCAGATTCAGGCTTGTAAGTAGCCTATCCTGGGTAGTTTTTCATGTTAAATGTGATGGTAACCTCGGTTTGGGCCTGGGTGTTGTAGTGTGCAGGAACTATTGTGTGAGTCGCTTGGGTTAGCGACGTTGATCGGCTGGGTTGAGTGGGTCCCCCTAGTCTCTTTTGGAAAAATTTTGACTATCTGGTTTATGTGGGTCCCCCTAGTCTCTAGTGAAAACATTACGAATAAATGGGTTGAGTGGGTCCCCTCAGTCCTTTCACTACAAGGGTTTTCAGTATCACTTCCTCTTCAATGTATTATGACCTCTTTCTGGATTCTTTGCATACGTGTAGCATAGTGGTACTCCCCTACGGTGTTAGGGATTATCTTTACATTTCTCTTTTCTAGAGTGAGTTGTCTCAATTTGCTTTGACATAAGACTCAACGGACTTGGAGCATGTATCACCCTGAGAGACCTGGTGTGATCCTCACATCCTTACGTTTTCCCTGGTAGGGTTGGTATTGGTGTGACCAATATTTACCCAGGTATCAATCCTCTACCCAGGATGTTGTTTTTAAAGTAAGTTATGGAGCCCCCAGTGAGCCCTGGGCATAAACCCTTTATCTGAGTATCGAGATGCATTTCTTCCTTCTGCGATCTTCTGTGACGTTTCGGCCAGTAAGGTTGAGTGAGTCCCCCTAGTCCTTCTTCATGATGTTTCCTTGGTAGAGTTAGAATTGGTGTGACCAAATTTACACATGCATTGATCCTATGCTAGGAAGGTTATTCCAAATTCGAGTTATTGTGTGATACCTCTATTTGAGGATTTGGAGTTTGTTTAGTCATCGGGTGACTTCTTCTGTGACGTTTTCTGTCGAGCGTGCCCCCACGGATAGGTATCATGAGGGTTGGCTTATTTGTGTCATTTGTACGTTTTACCGGTATTGTGGCATCTCTCGACTGTGTGTCATTAGGGATGGATAGGTTTAGGAAGGATCATGTTGATGTATATGAGGTCAGTACCTCAGGAGAGTGTTGTGAGTGTTGTGTTGGGACTTTGAGTTGGCTATTATGGACAGTCTATGGTCGAGACCATGATACTTTGAGCTGAGTATATCTATGTATGTTCTGGGAGTCCATGTGGTACGTGTCTTTTTGTTGACATGCCAGGGACGTCGAGCTGACTAGCCATGTTTAGTTGAGGATGGTCATGAGATGGAGTTTCTCTCTCATTTGGGTTCTCTCAGGCTAGGTTGAGTTAACCGATTCCTATCAGTTACTTCATTTTTTGTTTGGTTTTTTGGGGAGCCTACTGAGTATTTTTATAATCTCCCCTACATGGGTTTTTCCCACATTTCTTGTGTCTTGTGTAGACCACAGGACTTTCGACAAAGTCCCAGGAGGACATAGAGCAGTCATAGCTTAGTGATCTAGACTGACCAGGGTGTATAATGAAGTTTTCATGAGGATCTTATCGGTGGGATTTTAATAGTAATACCCTCCATGTGAGGAGGTTGGGTGCTTTGTAGTTTTATTTTGGTGGGCCTGTATTTTCTCTTTTGTACTTTTACTATAATTTGGTTGGGATAGATGTATGCATGTATTTCTTTTCATTATTTATATATCTCTACACTGTTTCATGGGGGTGTATGTGGGTGCGTGTGTATAGGTACGATAAACTAAGGCCTCCCATGTGTGTGATAGCCTATTAGGTGCTATTTTCTAGTGACTGGTCTATTAGAGGAGGGATTGGGGAGTCACGGCTTGAGCCCCGTTGGGTCAGGTCATGACATCAGAATTCATTGATTGAACTAAAAGAAATATTTACATATGAGTTTTTATGGAACATAATAAAATATATCTTACCCTTTCACCGTCATAGAGAGTACAAACTCCATGATAAACCATTTACCTTCTTTAATGGAAAAAACTTCAGTGTGACCCATTATGTATTTTCAGAAGATACTAAACTCCATTATAAATTGTTTACCCCTTTTTGGTAGTATTAAACATCAGTAGAGACCTTTATAGCATCCAAATGACACTAAAATCTAGTTCATCATTTAAGTCTTCTTAGATTTTTCTATAGATTAGTATATCCTTTTCAATATTCTAAGTGATGATAAACTCTAACATAACATCATAATTATTTTTTTATAAAAATGGTAATATCCATATTCTTATGTATTTTTTATTGAGAATAATAATGAGTTTTTTATTAATGAGCTTGTGGACATGGATCATTTTACATAATGAATGTGCACGTGCATAATTAATGTTACTTGTACAGATTTCACAAGAATTTGTGATATTATATCATTCATACAATTAATGAACGGATAGAAAAATAATTCCACCACCCACCAAAGTGAAACCATTGTATTTTTATTTTCTAAAAATTCATGATTCAGTCGACGAAATTTTTTATTTATTTATTTTTTTAGAGGTTTTGAATCAAGCTACTAGATTATTTTTCAAAGGATTCTTCATTTGGATTTTTGGTGATTCATAATTTCATTTGAAGTGGGTTTTTCATTTTCAGGTATGTATTCATAAGGCGGGTTCTTTTCAGTTGATTTCATGTTTTCTTTAACACCATTCCTCTTTGATGACCGTGATATCTCAATGTTGGTTTTCCTCTAATAGATCTCTTATAAACTTGTTTTCTTAAGTGGTTTATTACACACATATTTAATCTAACATTTAATTTTTATTATATACTTATTTGATGATTGGATTGGTGTTGTATGACTCTCAAGTGTCCATTGGATCCACTACTAAAAAACGTTTTTTGTAATGTAGAGAAGTCATGGGCAAGCACCTGCATCTATTTTTTTTATGGTTCAGTTTTTTCTTAGTGAGGGGTTTATTTCACTTAAACAAGTGGTGGAAAAAAATCAATAATCTACCTAAAACACTTTCACAATTTCTCTTATCTTAAGTGACAAGTGTTGAGTTCACTTTTCAACAATTTTTATCAAATACAACCTTGGTATGACCCTCACTCTACTCCATTTCCCAAAAATTTTATTTTTTACAATCCAATGCTTTATCTCCTCCTCCAACATAGTCTCCACCTTGGTCTCTACCTCAGTCTCCACCTTTGCCTCCTCCTCCACCTCAGTCACCAACTCTGACTCTACCTCTGCCTCCTCCTCTGCATCTGCCTCTACTTCCACCTCCACCATTGCCCAAAAATTTATTTTTTATAGATCAGAACTTATAAAAAAAATCATTTCCTCAATTATACTTCTCCTTGATAAATGTATAGAAAATAATATATAATCATTCTGTTACTAATGCTTCACACCCCAAATATATTTCCAAGATCATATCATGTATTAGATCACAAACATAGCAGGTAATCACCTAAATTTGTTGTTGGAAAACATTTTTACAACATGTACATTGTCCACTCATCTCTAAACAAATTTACTTCTTTTGAGTATGAAAGTTTTCATAATTCTTGATAGTTCTTAGAAAATATAGAAAAATATATTATTAAGAAATATATTTAATGAAATTTTAATTGCATTTTGAAATTACATGTTGGGGGATGCTGGTATTTTCATGCTTTATGATCTCTCTCATAAATTTCCAAACATAATATCCATAATCATTGTTATTATATTGCTTCATACACTGCAAAAACATTGACCAGAATAAATTAATTGTTTTGAAATATGTTTTTGATAGTTAAATCTTTCTATATATACCTTAATTTTTTCCATTTGTATCAATCCATAGGCTTTATCTATGTAGACACAGACTCCATGCCATGATTTAGCCTATATTTAGTGACCACCCTATCATAAAAAATATTTTTTTTAAAAAGAATGAAACATATAATTCAAAGTTTATATATAAAATATTTATTACATTGTATTATAAATTCACAATACACATCATATGTATTTGGTTTGTTGGATATCCATTCATTGGATTCAAAAAATAAATATTTGGGGTATCTAGATTGACTGTGATCAGCAACTAGGGCTTCCTAAAAAACAAAAACAAATAATTAATGTAAAAAATGAAAATATAATTTATGTGATGAGATTATAGAGTTTTACTTATGTATTGTAGGAATCAAAAAGAATATGTAGCCTGATATTTTTTTCTCAAATACTTTGAGTAGATCATGTTTTTTCATCCTAATTTCTTCATTATCTAAAGTAATTTTTTCCATAGAAATGATACAAGGATTAATGAATACAAATCATGCTTCTCATGGTTTTCCCTTTATATAGTAGTAATATAAACACCTATAGAAAATATAAAGAGTTATTAACTTTAATAAACATAATAGATTTCTATTTAGATATATGTATTATGAAAATGTACCTTATGTATGTATTCACAACTGAAACTCCCAACCATTCAGTCTTGAGAATCTCATTTATAATCTTGAGAATAATTAGTTCTATCATGAAAGTTCCATATATTTTTTTCATATGGAATATAATAAATATTTTCATCTTTAAATGTGGTCTCTACATTAATTCATAATGATAATAAATGTTTTTCTATAACTGGTGGGGATAAGGTACTCTTGGAAGGTCATTTTGATTTCTTGGTTGATTCACTAGAATATCTTGATCTGACCTTTTTTCCCCATTTCTTTATCCATCTGTAATATCATAACTCACTTAAAACATTTTTTCATCAACTATTACAGTTTTTTCATATGAAAAAAATTGTTAAAGATATACCTCATGTATCTTTATAATATTAGATGGGCATGTTATGAAAGTTCCAATAGCACCATTGACCATTATAATATCTTGATCATCAAGTGGAACATGCAACTCAGTAGTCATCGCATGAGCTACCTCAATATCTACTCTCATGTGATATTTTTGGAGTTATTTGTGGTGTATCTAGTATTCTAGGATATTATACACCATACCCCTCACAACAAGGTAGTACATTGGTGTTGAGAAATACAAATCACATACAAATGTACCCTGTAGAATTTTAGTAATATAAAGTTATTCAAAGTTGTTTGATTCACATTTAGGATAAAAAGTAATGAAAAAATTGATTACCAAGGGTAATTTATGTTTTTTGGGGAATTAATAGCCTCAAATATAGTGGGGTCATTTGGTTAATGTGTGGATCTTTGCTCCACCATTGGTTCACTTTAATCCTTTCTCAAACATTGGTCTACCAAACCAGATTGGACAATAATATCTTATGATGAGTCTATTTGTGTCTATAATTGTTTCACCATATTATATGTATCTTCATTTGGTTTTATCTTCTCAAAATATTTTCAAGGATACACTCTAAAAACTAATCCTCTAACGTGGCCATATTGTTTTGGCAGCTTCAAAGCTACGAAAAGTAGTTTTTCTTATGGTACGGTCATTATCGATTCTTGTTTCTAAACCATATAAAAAATATGAACATAAATAGATATTTTTATGTAATACTATAATAAAAAATAATGAATTATTATAATTAAATAGTTACACATGTTTCACATACTATTTTTGTGTTTTTATCAACTAGTTTACCCTCCTTATTTATGTGAGCCTCCTTCTATAGCACATGACATGGGATGGAAGTGGCTTCGGATTTTGATCCATAAATATGCATATAAAAAAGGAACATATGTTGTTTCATATCACATAAAACATTTATTTTTGATTTAAAATACATACCAATTTCTTCTCTAGTGAAGTATACCCCATCCTTGTTTTGCGATAGGGGTACATTGGTTTTGATGTATGTTATTTATTTTCAACACTCTTTTCTTGTTTCAAAAATTAACAATTTTGAATCAAATTGGATAAAATAAATAATGTCAAATAATATATAATCAACTACAATGCACATAAAATTATTTCTCATTATGATGATTGATGAAAGTAGTTCATGTTTCTTGCTTTATAATGTGTGAAACTGGTGGGATGGGCTTTACTTTCCCCTCTGCATCACTAAGATGTAACATAATAAGAAGAGTTTGGAAGACTATATGGAATTTTCCAGAGGCCATTATGATAAATTTATTATGTAAATATTCTAAAATAAATGAACTCTATACAGAATAATGAAAATTAAATCAATGTTTCATTATATAATTTTTCGGCCAAACAGAGAAAGTATATTGTAACATTTCTGTTATATCTTTCCAAAGGATTTCTCTCATCACAGGTTGGATGTGGCACCATGAATCAATATCAATCAACACATTCATACTTATTTTGACCCCAATATAAATAATGAACAATGACTTATTGGGGTGAATAGGTTGGTCATGTTGATTCCAACCATCCTCAAATTTTATACCCTGACTTCTTGCCTTGATAATTTTATTCAAAACAATGATGTTGCATCATTGTTGTTTTTCTTCATCAATAAGTAGTTTATCCCCTAATAATTTTGCAGTTTTTTCATCAATAGTATATTCTTTCTTGGGATTGGTAACATCACCATGTGCATAATACATTTTCTGTATGAGTAGTCAAACATTTAATTTTTCTTGAGTAACAACAATGTAAAAACAGACAAAGGATTTGAGAAGGGTTGTATGCATGCTCTATTTGAAAACTTGATGAACTATTTAACTCCCTATTCATACTCTTTTGTAAAATTATTAGCATGCATCCATTTTGTAGGGTGTGAGTATAAAAATAAACATTTAAATACTAATGAGGCCCCTAAAATATAAAACAATGCATATATTTGAGTATATGTTTGAAGTAGTAACACTCAAAATACACATGTAAGTCAAGTCATTGTGTACTAATCAGGACACTATGATAATCAAATGTACCAAATTCATTTCATACCAATGAATTATAATAATCATACCATAAATTTATACCATGTTTATTCCCTCACATTCAAATAATTTAACTAATAAGAGGTTAACATTTGAATCATAAGAGGAGGAGAAATTATTTATCTCCCTCTCGAAATAACCACATCACAGTTACTATAATATTCAACTTCAAACCCCTAGAATTCAAGACTATCTCTCAGGGATAACCATCAAATTTACTTATTTCATCAAAATCATGAAATGGGTATAACATATCCATTTTTCTTAGGAAGTGAATTTGAAATATGGGAAAGTCTTAACATAATTGGTTCCCTGAGAAAAGAACCACAAAATGGGTGCTACAATACATTATTTAAACCTAACTTCTAAAAAACTATAAATAATAACAAACAACAACACAAATTTCATATCACCCTCACCCTATCCCTCAATTAATCGCTAATATATCTATAGAAACTCATATTCTAATGTATCAATAATATCATCATATTCCCTATTCTGTAAATATTTCCAAAAATACACTATCATAATATCAATTTATACCATTAATCCACTATAATTAAATGAAAATAATTTTATTAAATAATATATATTATAATTTAAATTACTTTTTAGAATATCTTTGAACCATTTCAATATCCCCCAAAACAATCAACCATGTATAAATTCTTATTGATCCCATTAATTTAATTTGAATATATTTATCAATAATATCAAATTCATAATAAATTATATATGATATAACTTCATAATCATTATATTTAATTCTCATGAATTATTCACCAATTCCAGAACAGCAAATGTAGAAAAAAATTAAAATATTATAAAAATATGAGAATAAAAATTAACTACCATAATTTCATGATTATTTCTGATCCTCAATCACTTAAAACTATTCATCGATTCCACTTCTAAGTTAGTAATTAATATATCCCATATTATAAAAAATAACTTAAATCACATGGAACATAAAAAAATCACCAAATAATAAACAGTTTTACATTGACATCATCATAGAAAAACAATTAATTTTATTTAGTGGATCCTTATATCAATTTATTATGGATCAGTGTATTAAATCAATGGATGTGATAATTTTTATGATTTATTTATTAGATTATGAGAAAGTTATTATAATTTTATACCATTTATTTGAATAAGAATATAAATTATTTTTATTTATTAAGAGTATAATGTTGATGGATGAAGTAAATTTGATAGAGTTGAAATAATTTAAGAAAACATCTCATGATAAATATTTCCCTATACTCATTAGACTGAGATAAAGAGATGATTTTCAATGATCATGAACAAGGAGAATAAATATATTGTAATATAAGATGAAAAAATCATAAATCATCCATGGTACACCTCTGACATTATAATCTATATTATTATAAAAATATATAGCTTAATTTTTTTAAAACCATATTTCTATAAATCTCTAGTTATCCAAGACATTGGATATTATGAAGATGTATTCTACAAATATCTTAATGTAAAGATGGAATTTATAGAATGGTATCATGTGTGTTGGGATATATAATTAATTACAGAGTCTCACTAGAGATCAAATAATAAAGTACATGGTGGAAAAAATATACAACTATCCATATGTCAAGTATGTTGTTTGATGGACCCAATTAGCATTCCTATGGAAACTAAGAATGGTTAAAGTGTAATATAGGAGGGAATGTAGTTCATGAATCTTTAAGGGACGTCAAAATACCACTCTATATAGTATATAAAATTAAAAAAAATAATCAGAACACCACACACAATTCAATGATTGTACTACAAGGAACATGGGAATAGTGTCATCCAATAAACCAAAATAATTTCCTTTGATTATAACCATTATCAAAATGAACCTAAGATAAGTAAACAAGGGTGGTGTTGTGTAAAGGTATATCAGACTACATAAAGGTCATGTGAAGTCAAAATGTGCGGTGATAATGGATCATGTTGTATTGGTCACTATGTTAGACTTCCAATTTGACTAGGAGAAATGGGAATCCCTCTATGGGAAGGTTTAGCACCCATTGAAGAACATAATAAAGATAAGAAGCATAAGGAATCATTATTGTCCAGTGAAGAAGTAGTGTTCTTCATGGTTGAGAACAGTTCAAAAACGCAAACCACGGAACCCAAACAAGCAATCAATGAGAGAGGAAAATGAGAAAATAACATGCCTTGGATTCTAGCCTTGATTTGTCTGAGAGAACATAGAGGAGTAATGGCAGCAGGGGAGTTCCATGAGAGATTGATAATCGTGAATGAATCATTTGTAGTTAGTGTTCTTTTAAATAGATTGGAGACACTTTTATTAGCACTTATAAAAAAGCACTAATAAAGATACATTTTATCAGCACTAAATTGATAAGCACTGATAAACCTCTATATTTATGTGCGCTAAAGTTTTAGCATTGATAAAGGATTTATAATTATAATTATAAAAAAATAGTAAATCTATTTATATAATTATATATTTGTTTGTTATAATTTTATAATTATTTAAATATATAATTACTTATTTATAATTACATGAATTTTTTTTTTTTAAAACTATATTTTTTATTTATACATTTATAAATATATTTATAATTATTTATTTATAATTATAAATATATTTATATCATTATATATCATTATATAATTATATATATATATATATTAATAAATATATATAAATTTAAATATAGTAAATATATTCATTATGTAAATATATTTATTATAATTTTATTATTATAAATATATTTATATCATTATATATATTTATATACTTATATATGTGTGTGTGTGTGTATTTAATAAATATATATAAATATAAATATAGTAAATATATTCATTATTTGAATATATTTATTATAATTTTATAATTATTTAAATATATAATTATTTATTTATAAATATATAAATACTTTAAAATAATAATATTTATATATTTATATCATTATATATATATATATATCCCTCAAGGTGCAGCTCAGTGGTAGCTGCTCCTGTGGGTCTCGGTGAGGTCTCGAGTTTGAGTCTCACTGAGTACATCCCTCCACCATATATTGCCGGTTTTTCTTTGTAATGTAGCCCTTTTCCCCGAATGAACTGAGACTTCAACCTCTACTTATTTATATATATATAATAATAAATAAATATAAATGTAAATGTAAATATAAATATAGTATATTCATTATTTAAATAAATTTATTATAGTTTTATAATTATTTAAATATATATAATTATTTATTTATAATTATATAAATAATTTTAAAAAGGTAATATTTATTTATTTATAATAAATATAAATTTATAAATTTATAAATATAGTAAATATACATTTATAAATATTTATTTAGAAATATATTTTTAACATTATTAATAAATATATAATCTTAAATACATGCATTTTAAAAATGAGTGAAATTGAATAATTAAAAATGAGTATACTTTAAAATGATATTTTTTGGAGGATATGGGTTGTGGAGCTCTTCGGGAAGGGGTTATCATCTAGGGTTTTCTATGATCGTGGTTCTCCCACATTTTTTCAGTTCCTCTCTTCCATTGGAGAGGCATCTTAACGAGCACCCTCAACTTCAAGGATTGAACCGAGGAATGTCGATGCTTCGACGATTCTGAATGGAATACTAGGTGTGACTTTGGATCTAAAATTGGATGGTGTTAGGTTTTCCTTGACATCATTCAAGGATTCTGACACTATAAGAATCCTTCAAAAGGGATTTGTAGCTCGCGTTGAAGTGAATCCTAAAGCATTTATTAAGAGACTTGCAATGATGAAAAACTCCCTGATTATGCGGCTCATTTTACCTAAAGGTGAGAAGCCTTGGAAGCTAGATGAATTTGTTTTTAGGATTTCAATTTTTGGGTCTTCTCAAACTAGAGGTGTTTCTCCCTTGGTCACGATTTTTTCACTGCCTCTTCTCTTCAAATGATTCTAAGATTCAGGTGTGGATCATTGGTTCTCTATTCTTAAAGCCCAGATGGATTCATCTACATCAATGGTCTTTAGATTTTAACTTATCATGGGTAATAAATTCCTTCTCTAGGGTGTGTTTTCATCTTCATAAAATCAATTGGGTCCTTTGGCACCCAAGGATTCTTCATGATGTCGGCACAACAATTAGGACTCCCAACCGTCTTGATAAGAAAACTGAGTGTGTGCGGTTTGGGAATTTGTCCAGGATGTTAGTAAAGATTGATCTCAACTCCACTGTTATCAACAAGGTAACTCTATCCACTCCCATATATGACATCCAAATTGATGTTGATTATGAGAAAAAACCTCTATTTTGTAATGCTTGTATGGATTTTTTCCACTTGTTGGAGTTATGTCAAAGGAAGGTCTCTTGTGAGAGGTGTGGGTTGAAGGGACAACCAGGTAATCACTGTCATAGGAAGTCAAAAATGAAGGATGTCGTTGTGTCAAAGCCCCATCTCATGATGGAAATGATCCTAGAAGTCCCATGTCCAATGGGTTTGATGTGTAGGCTCTGAAGAAATAAAATTATCAGATGTATAATTTGAAGGGAAAGGGGATGTTACTGAATGAGCAGTCTTTGACTGGAGTTAACAGCGGACCCTATAATGCTTGGATAGATCTTAAAGAGGAGGAAACATTGAATAATGGTCATGGTAATCATTATTTAGGATTGGTTGAAGTTTTAGTTGAGATGCAAATTAATCTTGTGGGATATGAAGTGGTAAAGGATGGTAATATTATGTTTCTGGCCAATAATGTTAAATAGGGATTAAATTTGGAGCCTGGTGGTCTCACTACTATAGATGTGGTTGATTCTCTTGTTGGGGTTTCTAATATTCAGGTTGGATCTGGTTCTTCAACCAGTATGTCTAAAGGTGTATCTAGTCTTGTTGTTGGGGGTGAGGTATCTCACTGGATGTTGGAGGTTATTCCATAGGGTATTTCACCTGAAAAGGTTGGTGCTTCTTCTGCTATGCTGGTTATCCTAGGTGAGGTTTCATGGGTGAGGTATGGAATCGGTCGGGAGTAGGGATTTTTTCTACTATTTTTTCTATTGATATAGATTTTATTATTGCTTTGAATCCTCAATATGCTATTCAAGGTGAGGTATTGCAACATGAGCTTGAGGTTTTGGATTTTCACAAAGCTATCCAAGATGCCTGAAAAAATTTCAGCTCCTCAGGAATTGATAAATGCGGTAACATCTCATATGATGGAAGTGATAAAGAACAGTGTATGATTTTATTAGACACGGCTCGACCAATGGGTAGTGGTGGAGCTGTTTCATTTAAGGATATTGTCATAAATGGTAGGGGAAAGATGAGCAGTAATGAATGTTCAACTATGGCTCCTCCAAAAAGAATGCCACTGAAGGATTATTCCTCTCTACCAAGGAATGTTTCTACCATATCATCCTCCAAGATTTTAAAGTTCAATCTCACTCTAGAGTAGGAAAGGTCTAAGGTAGTAATGTTAATGATTCTCAATCAAGGTAACTTACAGTTGGAGTGGGAAACTACTTATGATTCTCACTATGGCTATGAAAATGATCTTTCATTTTATGACTCTTAAATTGGTTTTCCAAATGAGGGTGGTTCTCTTTGTTTAACCTTATTCATTATCTTGTTATATTTTTATTTTATCTTTTAATAAAAGTTTGGGAGCTTTTCTTATAGCTGGACCTTTTTTGACTTTAAAAATATTGAAAATATTGATAAGTTTTATTAATTAAATATAAATTATTAAAAAAATATGGATATATATTAAAGTAAAGATGAATACGTATTGAAAATACTAAAACATAGTAAATGAATATATATAAATAAATAATAGAAAATTATTAAATTAAAAAAATATATAAAAATAAAAAAAAAAATATTTAAAATGAATAAATAATACTTGACTGTAATAATATTAAAAATAAATAAATAAAATTGACTGATTAAAAAAATAATATATTTAATGTATCATGTTATAATGAAATTCTAAAATATACTAAAATTTGAATAAATTACATAAATATTAGGTGTATGTGTTTCTATATAAGATTCCATTAATTGCGTAAATATTTGTGTGTGTGTGTATTGTATATAAAAATGCATTAATTACGTATATATATGTGAAATAAATATAACACACTTTTGACATATGTTAAATTGAAAAATCAAACAACATTAAAAATGAATAGGTCATTAATATGTTTTTAATTATTACATTTTATCCATTTTCTATATATTTATATTTAATATATATTATTGATAACTATTTATAATTTATATATATATATATATTAAACTTATTCATTTTTATTAATAATTCTTTCATTAATAAAATTTTTAATAATTTTGTGATTTATCCATTTTTTATTTTTTGTTTGATTATTAGAATTTATTCATTTTTATTTTTTTGTTTAATTATTACAATTTATTCATTTTATATATCCATATTTAATATATAATATTTATTAATATTTATAATCTATATATAATTAATATTAAATTTATTCATTTTTATCAATATTTATTTAATTAATAGAATGTTTAATATTTTTCTTAATTTACACATTTTTAATTTTTATTTGTTTAATTATTTACTTTTATTCATTTTACATATCTATATATTTAATATATACTATTTATTAATATTTATAATTTATATATATGTATATTCAATTTATTTTTTATCAATAATTGTTTAATTGATAAAATTGTTGATATTTTTTAATTTTTATTTGTTTAATTATTTTATTTTATTCTGGACCTTTATCAGCGCTAAAACCCACTCATAAAAGGCTAACATTTATCAACGCTAAAAATAAAGTGCTGATAAAGGACACCTTTATCAGTGTTTTTTTCTAGTACTGATAAAGGCTAACACTGTTAAAGATATGTTTTGTAGTAGTGATATGAGTACATGAAACTATATGTATGTACATGCATGCTTCTATGAAAATATAAAAGTATTTAAAAATATAATTATTTATAATCATATATAAATAGGAATATACACACATTTACATGCATATATCCCATAAACATATGCATGTATACATAAACATATATATAATTATGCATACAACATTGGTAATACAAATCTCTCGGTGGAGATTTCTCCTATGAATCTCCCATTGGAGATTGGCCTTGCAAATCTCAAAGTGGATATTTATCATGTGAATCTCTCTTTTGATATTTTCTGTATGAATCTCCCATATTACATTAATATATAAAAATGCATTTATGTATGTATAAACTTATATTTATATGTAATTATGATTGTATGTATATGCATGCTTGTATATATAACAATATTTATATGAATGTATGTACTTGTAATAAAATATACTTACAAATATTTATATTTGTATATGTCTATCTATATATGTATGTACATATGCATTCATGTACTTATATTTATAAATAATTACATTAATTTTATTTATATATAAATGCAATAATATATATTTATGTACTTATATATTAATATAGATGTGTACATGTATGTATGTATGTACTTATACTTAAAGATATGTATTTAATTATGTATGTATATTTCTATATTAATTTGTATGTGTAGATGTATATATATGTTTATATATTAATATATCAATATGTGTGTGTGTGTGTTTGTGTGTGTGTGTGTGTGTTCATTGGTTTTTATATATGTGTGTGATCAATAATTTTTATAGGTATATAAAAATATAAGTTTTTATAAGGGTATTTTAATACAAGTACATAGATGCATCTAAACATCACTATATGTACATAAATATACATGGATATAAACATGCATAAATATAAATATTTTAGTGTAATTATTTACAATTATACATCTATATAAGTATATACAAATATAAATATTTATAAGTGTATTTTAAAGTGTATTTTTTGTATACACTACATATGACATTTTATTTTTGTATACAATACATAAAGCACTAATAATTAGGCCAAGACCAATCCTACACGAAACATTAATAGATGCATCCACCTTAATTTTAATATATATTTATGTATGTCTTTACTTATGTACTTATGATTAAATATATGTATTTTAGTATGTATGCATGTGACTATTTTAATTTGTATAAATAAAATTATATGTGTTTATATATATATATATATATAAATTAATACGTATGTATGGATGTAGGCATATACTTAACACATACATATATGTATGTATGTAAACATCCATTAATTTTTATTATATAAATATATATTCATTGATTTATATATGTGTGTGTGGGGTCAATGATTTATATATATATTTGTGTGTGTGTGTGTGCGCGTGCACACACACGTTGGTTTAAAAACTTAATTAGTATTTATAGTGTTTACAAAAAAACACTTTAAATTATTTAGTGTAAAAATTACACAGTATGTATAATTACACATTCACAAATTCATGTACATACCTATAATTTTATGTGCTTATATGTATGTATGTATGTATGTATGTATGTATGTATGTATGTATGTATGTATGTATGTATGTATGTATGTATGTATGTATGTATGTATGTATGTATGTATGTATGTATGTATGTATGTATGTATGTATGTATGTATGTATGTATGTATGTATGTATGTATGTATGTATGTATGTATGTATGTATGTATGTATGTATGTATGTATGTATGTATGTATGTATGTATGTATGTATGTATGTATGTATGTATGTATGTATGTATGTATGTATGTATGTATGTATGTATGTATGTATGTATGTATGTATGTATGTATGTATGTATGTATGTATGTATGTATGTATGTATGTATGTATGTATGTATGTATGTATGTATGTATGTATGTATGTATGTATGTATGTATGTATGTATGTATGTATGTATGTGTGTGTGTATGTATGTATGTATGTATGTATGTATGTATGTATGTATGTATGTAGGTATGTAGGTATGTATGTATGTATGTATGTATGTATGTATGTATGTATGTATGTATGTATGTATGTATGTATGTATGTATGTATGTATGTATGTATGTATGTATGTATGTATGTATGTATGTATGTATGTATGTATGTGTGTGTGTATGTATGTATGTATGTATGTATGTATGTATGTATGTATGTATGTAGGTATGTAGGTATGTATGTATGTATGTATGTATGTATGTATGTATGTATGTATGTATGTATGTATGTATGTATGTATGTATGTATGTATGTATGTATGTATGTATGTATGTATGTATGTATGTAAATATATTAATATATTTTTGCATATTTATGTATGTGTATAAATATATATATATGTGCGTGTATAATTAGTACTTTTTAAAATATTTTTATCAATGTGTATTTTTTTCAATATATTTTGTTTACATAAAAAAATACACAGTAAGAGTTATTAAAAAGACCAATTAAATTTGTAGGGAAAATTTGAATCTGCATATGAAAAAATCAAAGTTCAAAATTACCTATCATATATAAGTCTAAAATTATTTGTATTGACATTATGGTTTCATTGGTTGATTAAAATTTAGATATAATTTGAAACAAATATTTTATATGGAAGCTTATGACAAAAAGGAGAGAGGATGAGTGTACAGTGGATGGGTGCTTGAAATGAGGGTGTTTTGGGGAGGCTGGCTAAATGATGGACCATGGGATTTTGGGTGGCCATGCATCTACATCCCCACATAGTAATTCCTTCTCCATTTTAGGTGGGAAATGGAGGATGATGATCTAAAACTTCACGCTTTTCCCCATTTCCTAAAAATTATCATCCGAGATTCACCGCTGAACCTGACCCTCAGGTTACTCATTGGATGGGTGCCACGTGTCTAATTACTTTTCTGACCCTTCGATCAGTCATGGGGTTTAAAAATGAAATTGGGAATTTATTAAAAAAATATTGGCAGTTTAATCCCGTGGAAAAACCCTCAGTGAATCCAAATCTCTCGGTGAAACGTTTGGCTCTTCGGTGAATCTGTTAGTGAACCCCTTGGAAAATCACTCACTGAATCCCTTGAAAAATGCTTCATCGAATCCATCGGTGAACCCTTTAGCTATGTGGTGGATCTGTTGTCATACCCTTTTATGAATTTCTTGTTGAACCCCTCAGTGAATATGTTGGCTAACCTTTTGATGGACCCATTGGTGAATTTCTCAATGAACCCCTTGGCGAATCCCTCACTGAACCATTCGGAGAACCTCTCGGCCTACGCCTCAGTGACAACTGTCAAAGCTCTTCAGTCTTGGTTTTCTACCAAAAATTACAAAATATGGTAGGTGTTTTTTGAAAATATTTTTTGTTGGTTTATTTATTATTTATCAAAGTAACTAGGATAGACTCATATTTGGTTGTTTGTTTATAAATTTTTAGAGATATAGAGTTTGGGAGGTTAATATCATCTCAGTTCATATTTGTTTGTGTGCATTATTAGAACACTTTGAATGTGATGATTTGGTTTCTCTCTTTTGGTATGTTTAACTAGAAATCTTCATTTGAAGTTTTCTTTGTCTTCTAGTTATTGTAAGAATGGGAAATTTGACTAAAAATTCTAATTGATTTTTAATATGAATTTCCAATGGGAATTTCCTCTATCATCTAATTGAATTTTAGTCTAAATTTCTACTTCCATTTTTTAGTATCAATTCCCACTGATAGTTTCCATTTATAGTAGTAATTTTTCATTAGTATTTAACACTGATTTTTTTTAATTGATTTAAAGAGATAGGATTTTGTATTGGGATTTTCTAATTGGTTGGAATGGATAGATTTTTAAGGCACTGTTGTCCTTTTCGAGTATTTTAAAAAGTTGAATTTTTTTGTTTTCACTAGTAATTTTGAATGTCATTTGTTTTTTGGTGGGAATGATTCTTACAATATCTATTTGGAGTTTTCATTGGGAATTTTCAGTTGATAGTTTCAGTGTGAATTTCTAGTTGGAATGTGCACTAAAATTTTCAATTGGCAATTTCCACTACCAATTTGGATTTCATATAACAGAACTGATTTTTAATTACCAATGGATTCAAAGTGTAAATGTCATCTATAAATTTTTAGTTTCAATTAGATGATGAATAAAATTTCGAATTTCCTCTGACATTTTCCACTATGGATTTCCAATTGAAATTTGGTATAGGTATTCCTACTAGGAATTTCTATTAACTAATAATTGGTGATAGGAATTGGTAGTGGGAATTATGATTGGGGATTTATAGTTGTAATTTTCCATTAGTAATTCCTAGTGAAAATTTCAAATAGACATTCCAACTTGAAATTTTTATACACTAGTTATTTTCATTTTATATTTCCACCTGGAATCCCCACTAAAATTTCAAATTTATTGCAGCTGGAAATTTCCATTGATTATTTTCAAATGATTCTAGAAAACAAATTTGTAATTTCAAATTGATTATTTGTTATCTTTAAATTTCCATTTGAATTTTTCAATTTACTATAACTAGAATTCGTAGTGTCTATTCTCTATGGAAATTCAAGTGGAAATTCCTAAGAGAAATTCCCAATGGAAATTCTCAGTTAAATTTAATTATAAATTCCAACTACTAAACAATTATTTTGAATCAATTGAAAATTTCCTCTGAGAATTAATAGTGTAAATTCCTAACGGAAAGTCCCACTTGCAATTCCCAGTGGAAATTTCCAATAGAAATTCCAAGTGTAAGTTGTCAATGTAATCATCAGTGGAAATTCCCAATGAAATTCAATTTCAATTTCCAAATACATAAAAATTTATAATTAAATCATTTATAATTTTCTAGTGATATTTTCCAGTGGAAATTTCACGTGGAAACCCTAATGGAAATTTACAGTGGAAATTCCAATTGGAAATTTTCGATGGAAATCCCATTATAAATCCTCAGTAGAAATATCGAGTGTAAATTCTTTTTGTAAATCCCAAATATTAGTGTAAATTCTCAATGTAATTCAATTATAATTTCTAAGTACATAAAAATTTATAAAATTAGTTGAAAATGTACAACGATAATGGCCACTGGAAATTCCCCCGGGAAATTTCCACTAGAAATTCCCACTAAAAATTCCTAATGTAAATTCCCTGTGGAATTCCCCCTGGTAATTCCCACTGGCAATTCTCACTGGAAATTCCCACTGAGAATTTCAACTGGAATTTCCCACTAGAAATTCCCACTGGAGATTCAATTATAATTTCTGTCTATATAACAATTATTTTGAACCCATTTAAAATTTACGTTGGGAATTTCCATCGGGAATTTCCAGTGGGATTTTCATTGGGAATTTCCACTAGTCATTCTCAGTGTAAATTTCCAACTAAATAATAATTTTTTAGAACCAACTGAAAATTTACACTAGGAATTTCTAGTGTGAATTTAAACTAGGATTTTCACGGGACACTCTCACTATAAATTTTCTACTAAATTATATTTTCCAACTACATAACTATTTTTTCAAACCAATTGAAAATTTCCATTGGGAATATATAGTAGGATTTCCAGTGAAAATTTTTACTGTGAATTTCCAGTGAAAATTTCCACTACATAACTAATTAATTTTTTTAAAGGTTTTTTACATTGGTTATTTTATAGATTATGTAGAAAACATTTTCTACATTAGTTATATTATATCCAGCATAAAAAATTGACATTATAAATTGGTTATAGAATAGCCTACATACAAAATTCATAGTATTAAATGATTTTTGTGAGGTTTTCTACATCAATTATAAAATAATTGAAATAAAAAACTGATGTAGAAAACATTTTTACATCATTTATAATATAACTGATATAAAAAATCAACATTCTATATTGGTTATAGAATAACCGATGTGGAAATGTTGGTGTGATAATGTTCTATGTCATTTAATAATAACCAATGTAAAAAATGAATCATATTAAGTACTTTTTGTACTAGTGATATTTTCATTAAAACTATTTAAAATACAATTATCTTAAATAATGTGTTTAATGGTCCTTTAGGACTACCTCTATATTTTTTAATAAGTGAATTTATCATTATGTTTTTTCTATTAACATGTGAATCACTGGTTATTCTTCTTAAATGCATAAACCATCTTAATCTAATCTTGATCATCTTCTCATCAATCAGAGCCACTCCAATTTTCTATCAAATGTGGTCATTTCTAATATTATCCATCTTGGTATATCCACATGTTCATTTTAACATTTTCATCTTTGTTACCTCTATTTTTTATTCAAGATGTTATTTCAAAGGTTAACACACACTACCATATAAAATGGTTGATCTAATAACTATCCTATAAAATTTCCCCTTCAATTTCAAAGGAATTTTATGATCATAGAGCACCCTATAATCCTTTCTCCATTTTATCCATACAGTTTGAATCTTAAGACATACATCTTCATTAATATATCCATCACATTGTAGAAATGAGCATAAATATCGAAAACGATCATCTTTTGAAATAAAGTGGTCTCCCATTCTCACATCCATAACATTACTAGATAATCATCTACTAAAACAATACTCCATATATTTTGTTTTGTCCCTATTAAGATGAGAACATTTTGATAATAAAATATCTCTAAAAATATTTAACATTAAATTCACAGTCTCTTTGGATTCTGTAATGAAAATTATATCATCCACAAAAGGCTTGAAATTAGATATCTCATCTTGAATATGGTTGGAAAGTTCACCTATTTATAACTCGCCTAATTTTAAAAATCATTATCTTAACTTTACCATATTATGTTTTGAAGTACCTGTTTCACTGTTGCAATTATAAATTTTATGTTGTGAAAAAAACAATATAAATAAATAAATCAATAAATCAATCGTTTTTATAGAACCTTCCATTTATGTTTGGTCATTTGTAGACATGGGGATCCCTTCTCAAATCTCACCAAGAGGGAACCTTTAAAACTTTAGAATTTAATCATCTCAATTTCCCACCTAAAATGGTGGATGAAGTTGGGGTGTGGGATAGTGGTGCAATCTTCTTTATTCCGCCTTTTTTAAATGGTAATAATCTTAATTACCGGAATACCCCCAAGCATATCACTAACCCCAATTGACATTCTCTCTCACCCATTCAATTTTTTTCTACCAATAATTTTTGATCTAATATATTGTTTTCAAATGTCATAATAATTTTAATCTATCACCATTAATGTGATCATTACATCGATATAAATAATTATAGACCCATATATGATACATTATTTTGAATTTTAATTTTTTTTCATATTACATATGACATTGGTAATACAAATTTTCCAGTGGATAATTCTCCTGCGAAATCTCCCATTTGAGATCATCCCTATAAATCTCCCAATGGAGATTTGTCCTGTGAATCTATCATTGGAGATTTTCCCTATGAATATCCCATATTACATTAATATATATAAATGTATTCATGTATATATGTATATATAATAATATTTAGATGTATGAATTTACATGTACTGAAATATACTAATAAATATTTATAGTTATATATGCCTATATATATATGTATGTACGTATGCATGCATGTACTTAAATTTATAAATAATCACATTAATTATATTTTCATATAATTTTAATAATATATATTTATGTACTTATATTAATATATATTTATATATATATGTATGTATGTACTTATACTTAAGGATATGTATTTAACTATATATGTATATGGCTATATTAATTTGTATGTATAGATATATGTATGTGTTTATATATAAATTTATTAATATTTATGTATGTATGCATGAATTAATGTATGTATGTATGTATGTTTATATATATATATTCATTGGTTTTTATATATGTGTGTGATCAATAATTATTATAGGTATATACAAATATAAGTTATTTATAAGGATATTTTAATACATGTACATACATGCATCTAAACATCACTATATGTACATACATCCACATGGATATAAACACACATACATATAAATATTTTAGTGTAATTATTTACAATTATACATTTATATAAGTATATACAAATATAAATATTTATAAGTGTATTTTAAATTGTATTTTTTGTATACACTGCATATAGCACTAAATTCTTATTTTTTTATATGTGTGCATGTTTACACCTATTTTTATATTCATTTATATTTATATATTTTTATAAATAACTAAATTAATATATATGCATATATGTATGTATTTGGTTGTATTTATATACATGTGAACTACTAAAAAATAGGTCTTTAACAACGCTATAATGGGCCTTTATCACCTCTAAAAAATCACTAACTACCACAGCGTGGTTAAAATCCCTAGTCTTTTATCAGTGCTAGAAAAGTGATGATAAATGGATCCTTTATCATCACTTTTATTTAGTACTGATAGAAGGGCATACTGCAATGTGATGTTACAGCACACTGTAGAACCATAAATAGGGCATACTATAGTGTATTGTAACAGTTCACTACAGCACTAGAAATAGTGCAATAAATTAGAAAAATCATATACAAATACATAATTTAAATGAAATAAAATTTACAGCACAAATACATGAAAAAAACACTATTATAGAGCAAAAGAATGCACTTGTATAAAAGAACAAACCATCCCTTCTTGGGAAAAATAACACACCTATATAATAAAATAATTATTATGTTAGTAATAATATAAAAAGTTAAATTAAACATAAATTGTTAACTTTAAACTAAACTTTGAGTCATATACCGGGAAAATTGTGTATCAGATGAGTTGCGGTTGATTCTTGCACATCCCACCATTTATTTTTCATCTTCAAGGATTATCTCTATGAAAATTACCTAAATAAGTATAATATAAGAATGATAAGGAAATTAATTAAGTAAAATTATATAGAATAATGAGAAAACAATCTACGCTCATTTTCTTAGTTTTGGAAATTTGATGTGCATTTTAAACTAAAATGACACTTGCATATTGAAAAGATGAATTTTGAGTCATATTGGTCACACCGTGCATCGGACAGAGGTGTGACTAATTCATAAATATTCCAAATGACTTATGGATCATTTTCCTAAAGTATCAAAAAAATCTAAATGTGTTTTCTCAATTTTGAGTATGCCACTTGTGTTTTTTAATAAAATATCATTTTAAACTGAAAACATGTACTTTGAGTCATATTGGTTTTATAGTGTTTGGTTTTGATGTGAGACTAATTCCTAAATGTCAAAAATTAATAATGAATCATTTTCCTAAATTATCAAGATAATCTGATCGCATTTTTTGGTTTTCAATGAGTGACAATTTTTGAACTAAAATATCAATTTTAAATTGATAATGGTGACTCTGAGTCATATCGAGAACATTATGTGTCATATTGATGGGATGTTGATTCTTACACATCAAAAATGACTTATGGATCACTTTCCTAAAGTATCAAAATAATCTGAATGACGTTTTCTCAGTTTTGAAAATGTTAGTTGTCTTTTTTACTAAAATTAATGTCAATTTTAAATAAAAGGATGCACTTAGAGTCATACTGATCACACCATGTGTTATATTGAAGTGTGGATGATTCCTATAGATTCAAAATGACTTTTGAATCATTTTATTAAACTATCAAAATAATTTGAATGTGTTTTCTCATTTTTGAGTACGCCACTTGTGTTTTTTACTAAAATGTCATTTTAAACTGGAAACATGCACTTTGAGTCATACCGATCACATTGTGTGTGAGTTATATGTGAGACTAATTCATACACATCAATAATGAATTATGAATAATTTTATTAAATTATCCAGAAAATTTGATCACATTTTCTCAATTTTTAGTGAGTGGCACTTTTTGAACTAAAATGTCAATTTTAAATTGATAATAGAAAATCTGATTCATACCGGGTACATAGTGTATCAGATTGAGGTTAGGATGATTCATACACATTAAAAATGACTTATGGATCATTTTCCTAAGTATAAAAACAATCTGAATGTGTTTTCTTGATTTTGAGTATGTCAGTTGTCTTTTTTACTAAAATTAATGTCAATTTTAAATAAAAAGACACACTTTGAGTCATAAAGGTCATACCATTTTTTAGATTGATGTGAGTATAATTCCTAAAAATTCCAAATAAATTATGGATTATTTTCATAAATTATCAAAATAATATGAATTTTTTTCTCAGTTTTGAGTACGCCACTTGTCTTTTTTACTAAAATGTCATTTTAAACTGGAAACACACACTTTGAGTCATACCGGTCACATCATGTGTGTGTTTTATGTGAGACTAATTCCTACATGTCACAAATGAATTATGAATCGTTTTAATAAATTATCATGATAATATGATCACATTTTATTATTTTTTAGTGAGTGACACTTTTTGAACTAAAACATCAATTTTAAATTGATAATTGAGACTTTGAGTCATACCGGGAACATCGTGTACCAAATTAAGGTGAGGTTGATTCATACATTTCAAAAATGAATTATGAATAATTTTACTAAAGTATCAAAACAATATGAATTCATTTTCTTAGTTTTGAGTATGTCAGTTGTCTTTTTTACTAAAATTAATGTCAATTTTAAATAAAAAGATGCACTTTGAGTCATATCGGTCACACCGTGTGTCGTATTGAGGTGAGGATAATTCCTAAACATCCTAATGAAGTATGGATCTATTTATTAAAGTACCAAAACAATTTGAATTCCGTTTCTTAGTTTTGAGTAGGGCACTTGTGTTTTTTAATAAAATGTCATTTTAAACTAAAAACACATACTTTGAGTTATATTGGTCACATCGTGTGTGGTTTGAAGTGAGACTAATTAATAAAATTCAAAAATGAATTATTAATAATTTTTATAAATTCTCAATACAATCTAGGTGTGTTTTCTTGGTTTTTAGTAAGTGACACCTTTTTAACTAAAATGTCAATTTTAAATTGATAATGGAGACTTTGAGTCATACCGGGAACATCGTGTATCGGATTGAGGTGAGGCTGATTATTACACATCAAAAATGAATTATGGATTGTTTTTACAAAGTATTAAAATAATCTGAATGTTTTTTTTGGTTTTGAGTATGTCAGTTGTCTTTTTTACTAAAATTAATGTCAATTTTAAATAAAAAGATTCAATTGGATTCATATTGGTCACACCATGTGTAGGATTGAGGTGAATATGATTACTACATATTCCAAATGAATTATGGATCATTTTACTAAATTTTCAAAATAATATGAATGTGTTTTCTCAATTTTGAGTATCTCACTTGTGTTTTTTAATAAAATTTCATTTTAAACTAGAAACACGCACTTTGAATCATATCGGTCACATCATGTGTGGGTTTGATGTGAGATTTATTCCTACCCGTCAAAAATGAATAATGAATCATTTTCCTAAATTATCAAGAAAATATGAGTTTTTTTTATCATTTTTCATGGATTTACACTTTTTAAACTAAAATGTCAATTTTAAATTGATAATGGAGGCCCCCTTCAAATGACTAGGGTGGCAGGGGTGGGTGTGGGGCATCGGTCGTGGGGTCGAGTCCCTAGGTTGTTTTCTTATAGCGTGTGTACTATTGTAACTTGGAAATTGATAACGAAGAATTTGAGTCATACCAGGAACATCATGTATAGGATTGAGGTGTGGCTAATTCATAAACATCACAAATGACTTATTTATTATTGTCCTAAAGTATCAAAAAAATCTAAATTCATTTGCTCATTTTTTAGTATGTCAGTTGTATTTTTTACTAAAATTAATGTCAATTTTAAATAAAAAGATACACTTGGAGTCATATTAGTCAAACTATGCGACGGATTAAGGTGTGGATGATTCCTACACATCCCAAATTACTTATGGGTCATTTTTATAAATTATCAAAACAATCTGAATGTTTTTTCTTGCTTTTGAGTATGTGATGTGTGTTTTGAAATAAAATGTAAATTATAAACTAAAAACATATAATTTGATTCATATCGGTCACATCGTGCGTCGAATTGAGGTGAAAAATGATTGAGTATGTGATGTGTGTTTTTCTTTCAATTGTCTGCACCAAGATATAAAAGAAATAAATTTTCCATTTGGATGGAAGAAGAAAGCCCATGCTGCCTAAAACGCCTCATCCAAAAGCCCTATGTTCTCTCTTTTATGGCCTGTTGCAGACGATTGAAGAAAAAATATGACTTCCCAAAAGATCTGCGTAAAAAAATATTCAATAAAAATGATAAGGAAATTAATTTAAAAATAATAGATAAAATGGTGACAAAATTAACTAAATAAGTAGTAAGAATTCACCTTTTCGTGATGGTTGTATACATTGTTGGCTAATTTCCTTTTTTTGTTATCTCATTTGCAGCCTCAAAGTCTAATCTCTCATGAGCACGGTCAGCTTCGAACAAACCATCCCAACTCAAGAAAAATAATTTACCAATATAATAAAACAATTATTATGTTATTAATACTTTAAATAACTAAATTAAACATAAATATTAAAAAATACATTAAAAATGTTAATTTTAAACTGAAACCACACAATTTGAGTCATACCAAGTACACTGTGTATCTCTTTGAGGTATGGTTGATTCCACCGTGTCTTTTTATCCTACAGTGTATTCAACACTCTAGGTCATCTAAAAATATTGTAGATTTATAAACTAAAATGTTAAATGCATTATATAATAAAAATAAAATTACGTCATCATGATTGAATCATCCTTGTTGAGTTCATGATCATATTACAAGAGTGAATCGTCCTTGTTGATGAAGTCATTTATTCTTAGAAAACATTAACCATTAGTGTAAACCTATTATCATTCATTAATTTAACTAAAATAAATATTTACATATGAGTTTTAATGGAACATAATAAAATCTATCTTACCCTTTCACCATTATAGAGAGTACAAACTCCATGATAAACCATTTACCTTCTTTGATGGAAAAAACTTCACTATGACCCATTATATATTTTTCGAAGATAATAAACTCTATTATAAATTTTTTATCCCTTTTTGAAATTATTAAACATCAGTATAGCCCTTTATAGCATCCAAATGACACTAAAATCTAGTTTATCCATTAAGTACTATTGGATTGTGCTCTATATTAGTATATACTTTTCAATATTCTAGGGGATGATAAACTCTAACATATAATAAAAATTATTTTTTCATCAAAATGGGAATATCCCTATTCTCATTTATTTTTTATTGATAATAATGATGAGTTTTTTATTAACAAGCCTGTGAACATGGATCATTTTACATAATGAATGTGTACATACATAATGAATGTTACTTATATGGATTCCACAAGCATCTATGATATTATATCATGCATCTAATTAATGATAAAATAGATTAAATAATTACACCATCCACCAAAGTGAAACCACTGTATTGTTATTTTCTAAAAATTCATGATTTAGTCGATGAAATATTGTATTTCTATTTTTTAGAGGTCTTGGATCAAGATACTAGCTTATTTTTCAATGGGGTCTTCATTTGTATTTTCAGTACTTCATGATTTTATTTGAAGTGTGTTTTTATTTTCAAGGATTTCTTCATAAAGTGGGTTATTTTCATTTGATGTCACGTTTCCTTTGACATCATCCCTCCTTGATGAACATGATCTCTCTATGATGGTTATACTCTAATAGTTATCTCATACACCTGCTGTATTTGGTGTTTTATTACTCACATATTTATTCAAACATTTAAGTTAGATTATATACCTATTTGATGATTGTATTTGAGTTGTATGACTCTCAAGTGACCAGTTTCTCCATTACTAATAACTTTCTCTGTAGTGTAAAGAATTCATGGGTAAGAAACTGCATCTGTTTTTTTTATTGTGGTTCAGTTTGTTCTTGGCGATGGGTTTCTTTCACTTAAACAAGTCGTGAAAAACATTTTTTTAATAAGCCACCTGAAACACTTAAAAAATTTCTCTATCTTAAGTGAAAAGTGTTGTGCGCACTTTTCAACAATTGTTCTCAAACAAAACCTTGGTATAATCCTCACTCTACTCCATTTCCCAATAATTTTATTATTTTAAAACCACCACTTCATCTCCTCCTCCACCTCAGTCTCCACCTCAGTCTCCGCCTCTGCCTCCTCCTCCACCTCAGTCTCCAACCCTAACTCCACCTCTACCTCTTCCTCCACCTCTTCCTCTACCTCCGCTTCTACTTCCACCATTACCCAAGAATTTTATTGTTTGCAGGTCAGCGCTTATAAACAAATTGATTCCCTATATAATACTTCTCTTTGATAAATATATCAAAAATAATATATAAGAATTCTGACACTAATTCTTCACATACCAAATATATTTCTAAGGTCATAGCTCATACTAGATCACAAACATAACAAGTAATCACCGAAATTTGTTTTTGGAAAATATTCTGACAACATGTATGCTCCCACTCATCTCTAAACAAATTTAATTCTTATTTTGAGTACAAATTTTGTCATCAATCTTGATAGTAATGAGAAAATATATACAAAAAATGATTAAGAAATATATTTAATGAAATTGTAATTACCTTTGAAAATTACCTATTGGGGGATGTTGGTATTTTTATGCTTTATGATCTCTCTCATAAATTTGCAAAAATAATATCCACAATCTATGTCATTATCTTTCTTTAGAAATAGATGAAACATTTAACATAATAAATAAATTGTTTTGAAATATGTTTTGATAGTTAAATATTTCTATATATACCTTAATTTGTTTCCATTTTTAGTAATCCATAGGCTTTATCTATTCATACACTGACTTCATGCCATGAATTAGCCTATATTTAGAGAATTCCCTATCATAATAAAATTCTTGATAAAAAAATACTGAAACATATAATTTTAAGTTTATCTATAAAATATTGATTACAGTGTATTATAAATTCACAATGCAAATCATGTGTGGTCAGTTTGTTATATATATATGCATTGGATCCAAAAAAATGAATATTTGGGGTATCCAGATTGACTATGATCAACATCCAGTGATGCCAAAAAACAAAAACAAATAAGTAATGTAAAAAAATAAAAATAAAAATATTTCTTGTGATGAGATTGTAGAGTTTTACTTCAGTATTATAGGCATCAAAAATAGTATTTCTTATGATATTTTTTTCTCAAACGCTTCAAGTAGCTCATCTTTTTTATTCTTAATTTCTTTATTATCCAAATTAATTTTTTCCAAAGAAATGATATAGGGATTAATGAATCCAAATCATGATTCGCATGGTTTCCCCTTTATATAGTAGTAATATAAATTCCTATAGAAAATATAAATAGTTATTAACTTCAATAAACATATTATCTCACTATTTATATAGATGTATTATGAAAATGTACCTTATGTATGTATTCACAACTAAGACTCCCAGTCATTCATGCTTGAGAATCTCATTTATAGTCTCGATACCAATTATGTATGTTATGAAAGTTCCATATATTTATTTTTCATTAGAATGTAAGACATATTGGAAACTTTAAATGTGGTCTCTTCATGAATTTTTAATGATAATAAATGTTGTTCTGGAATTGGTTGGGAGATGGTACTCTGAAAAGGTTGTTTTGATTTCTTGGTCGATTCACTAGAATGTCTTGATCTGACCTTCCATTTCCCCATTGCTTTATCCATTTGTAATATCAAACCTCACTTCAAACCTTTTTTCATCAACTGTTATAGGTTTTTCATATGAAAAAAATTGTTAAAGACATGCCTTATGTATCTTTATAAGATTAGATGGCCATGCTATGAAATTTCTAACAGCACCATTGAATGTTTAAATATCCTAATCATCAAGTGGAACAGGCAACTCAACAGTAATCTCATGAACTACCTCAATCCCCACTCTCATGTGATCTTTTGGGAGGTCTTTATGGTGTATCTTGTTTTATGGGATATTATAAATCATGACCCTCGCAACAAGGCGGTATGTGGGTGTTGAGAGATAAAAATCACATAAAAATGCACCATGATGAATTTTAGTAATATAAAGTTATCAAAAGATGTTGGATTGAAATTTAAGAGAAATAGTAATGAAAAAAAATTATTACCTTGGGTGAGGTATGAGGTTGGGGGAATTACTATCCTCAAAGATAGTGGGGTCATTTGGTTCATGTATGGATCTTTTCCCCACCGTTGGTTCACTTTGATCATTTCCCATACATTGGTCCACCAAACCAGTCTGGACAATAATATCTTACAGTGAGTCTATTTGTGTATGAATCACTATATTATATATCTTCATATTGTTTTATCTTCTCAAAATACGTTCGAGGAGACGTTCTAAACCATGATCCTCTAACATGACCATATTGTTTTGGTCACTTCAAAGCTACTGAAAGTAGTTTTTATTTTGGTATGATCACTGTTGATTCTTGTGTCTAAACCGTATAAAAATATGAACATAAATATATATTTTTATGTAATACAGTTTTAAATCATAACGAATTATTATTATGACATACTTAAAAATGTTTCCCAAAATATTTTTGTGTTTTCATCAACTAGTTTACCCTTATTATTTATGTGAGACTCCTTCTATATCACATGACGTAGGATGGAAGTGGCTTTAGATTTTGATTCATCAATCTGCATATAAAAAAAGGAACATATATTATTTCATATCACATAAAACATTTATTATTGATTTAAAATACATACCAATTTATTCTCTATTGAAGTGTACCCATCATTGCTTTATGATAGGGTACATTGGTTTTAATGCACATTCTTTATTTTTAGAACTGTTTTTCTATTTCATAAATTAACAATTTTGAATAAAATTGGATAAAATAGATAATGTTAAATAATATATTATCAACTTCAATGCACCTACAATGATTTATCATTGTGATATTGATGAAATAAGTCCATTTTTCTTGCTTTAAAATGTGTGAATGGCTAATTGGTGGGAGGGGATTTACTTTCCCCTCATCATACCTAAGATGTAACTTCATAAGAAGAGTCTAGAATCCTCTATGGGATTTTTATTTTGGTATGATCACTGTCGATTCTTGTGTCTAAACCGTATAAAAATATGAACATAAATACATATTTTTATGTAATACAGTTTTAAATCATAACGAATTATTATTATGACATACTTAAAAATGTTTCCCAAAATATTTTTGTGTTTTAATCAACTATTTTACCCTACTTATTTATGTGAGCCTCCTTTTATATCACATGACGTGGGATGGAAGTGGATTCATATTTTGATTCATCAATATGCATACAAAAAAAGGAATGTATATTGTTTCATATCACATAAAACATTTATTATTGATTTAAAATACATACCAATTTCTTCTCTATTGAAGTGTACCCATCATTGCTTTATGATAGGGTACATTGGTTTTAATGCACATTCTTTATTTTTAGAACTCTTTTTCTATTTAATAAATTAAAAAATTTGAATAAAATTGGATAAAATAGATAATGTCAAATAATATATTATCACCTTAAATGTGCCTAAAATTATTTATAATTGTGATGATTGATGAAATCAGTCCATTTTTTTTTTTGCTTTAAAATGTGTGAATGACTAATTGGTGGGAGGGGCTTTACTTTCCCCTCATCATACCTAAGATGTAACTTCATAAGAAGAGTCTAGAATCCTATATGGGATTTTTATTTTGGTATGATCACTTTCGATTCTTGTGTCTAACCCATATAAAAATATGAACATAAATATATATTTTTATGTAATACAGTTTTAAATCATAACGAATTATTATTATGACATACTTAAAAATGTTTCCCAAAATATTTTTGTGTTTTCATCAACTAGTTTACCCTCCTTATTTATGTGAGCCTCCTTCTATATCACATGAAGTGGGATGGAAGTGGCTTCAGATTTTGATTCATCAATAAGCATATAAAAAAAACGTATATTGTTTCATATCACATAAAACATTTTTTATTGATTTAAAATACATACCAATTTTTTCTCTATTGAAGTGTACCCATCATTGCTTTATGATAGGGTACATTGGTTTCAATGCACATTATTTATTTTTAGAACTCTTTTTCTATTTCATAAATTAACAATTTTGAATAAAATTGGATAAAATAGATAATGTAAAATAATATATTATCAACTTCAATGCACCTAAAATTATTTATCATTGTGATGATTGATGCAAGCAGTCCATTTTTCTTGCTTTAAAATGTGTGAATGAATAATTGGTGGGAGGGGATTTACTTTCCCCTCATCATACATAAGATGTAACTTCATAAGAAGAGTCTAGAATCCTCTATGGGATTTTTATTTTGGTATTATCAATGTCGATTCTTGTGTCTAAACCGTATAAAAATATGAATATAAATATATATTTTTATGTAATATAGTTTTAAATCATAACGAATTATTATTATGACATACTTAAAAATGTTTCCCAAAATATTTTTGTGTTTTCATGAACTAGTTTACCCTTATTATTTATGTGAGACTCCTTCTATATCACATGACGTGGGATGGAAGTGGCTTTAGATTTTGATTCATCAATCTGCATATAATAAAAGGAACGTATATTGTTTCATATCACATAAAACATTTATTATTGATTTAAAATACATACCAATTTCTTCTTTATTGAAGTGTACCCATCATTTCTTTATGATAGGGTACATTGGTTTTAATGAACATTCCTTATTTTTAGAACTCTTTTTCTATTTCATAAATTAACAATTTTGAATAAAATTGGATAAAATAGATAATGTCAAATAATATACTATCGACTTCAATGCACCTAAAATGATTTATCATTGTGATGATTGATGAAATCAGTCCATTTTTTTCTTTAAAATGTGTGAATGACTAATTGGTGGGAGGGGATTTACTTTCCCCTCATCATACCTAATATGTAACTTCATAAGAAGAGTATATAATCCTATATGGGATTTTACGGTGTCCATTAAGACAAATTTATTATAGAAATATTCTAAAATAAACAAACTCTGCAAGGAATAATGAAAATTAAAACAATGTTTCATTATATAATTTTTTGGTAAAATAGAGAAAGTATATTGTAACATTACCATTATATCTTTCCAAAGGATTTCCTTCATCACAGGTTGGACATGGCGCCATTAATCAATATAAATCAGCGCATTGATCCTCATTTTACCCCAACATAACTAATGAACATTGACTTGTTAGGGTCAATAGGTTGGTCATGTTGATTCCAACCATCTTCAAATTTTATACCCTCACTTATTACCTTGATAATTTTATTCAAAACTGTAATGTTGCATCATTGTTGTTTTTCTTCATCAACAATCAGTTTATCCCCTAATAATTTTGTTGTTTCATCATCAACAGTCTGTTCTTCCTCGAGATTGGTAACATCATCATGTGTAGAAGACATTGTATGTATGAGTAGTCAAACATTTAATTTTTCTTGAATAACAACAACGTGAACATGGAAAAAATATTTTAGAAGGTTTGTATTCATGCTCTATTTGAAAACTTGATGAACTCTTTAACTCCATCTTCATACTCTTTTGTCAAATGATTAGCGTGCATCCATTTTGTAGGGTGTGAGTATAAAAATAAACATGTAAATACTAAAAGGTCCCCTAAAATATACAACAATGCATATATTTAAGTATATGTTCAAATTAGTAACACTCAAAATACACATGTAATTCAAGTAACTATGTACTAACCAGGACACCATGATAATCAAATGTACGAACTTCATTTCATACTAGTGAATTATATTAATCATACCATAAGTTATACCATGTTTGTTCCCTGATATTCAAATCATTTCACTAATAAGAGGTTAAAATTTTAATCATAATAGGAGAAAAAATTATTTATCTCCCTCTAGAAATAACTACATCATAGGTATCATGATATTAGACCTCAAACCCCTAACATCCAAGACTATCCCTCAAGGATAACTATCAAATGTACTTATTTCATCCAAATCATGAAATGGGTATAACATAACCATTTTTATTAGGAAGTGCATTTGAAATATGGGGAAGTATTAACATAATTGGTTCCCTTAGGATAGAACCGCGCAATGGGTGCCACAATACATTAGTTAAACCTAACTTCTGAAAACCCATAAAGAAGAATAAACAGCAACACAAATGTCACATCACCCTCACCCTAGCCCTTGATGAATCACTAACATGTCTATAGTAACTCACATTCTAATGTATCAAGAATATCATCATATTCCCTATTCTATAAATATTTCCAAAAAACCACTATCATAATATCAATGTCCACCATTAATCCACTTTAATTAAATGAAAAAATATATATTAAATAATATTTATTATAATTTAAATAAGTTTTCAGAATAGTTTTGAACCATTTCAATATCCCCCAAAGTAATCAACCATGTATAAATTCTTATTGATCCCATTAATTCAATTTTAATATATTTACCATCATTATTAAATTCATAATAACTTATACATGATCTAACTTCATAATCATTATCTTGAATTCTCATGAATTATGCACCCATTATAGAACAACATATGTAGAAAAAAATTAAAATAGTATACAAGTATGAGAATTATAATTAACTTCCATAATTTCATGATTATTTCCAATCATCAATCACCAAAAAATATTCATTGATTCCACTTATTAGTCAGTAATTAATATATCCCATATTATAAATAATAACCTAAATCATGTGGTACATAAAAATTCACCCAATAATAAACAATTTTACATTGAAATCATCGTGGAAAAAACAATTAATAAAATGTCTAATTATTAAAATTTATTCATTTTATATATCTATATTTAATATTTATAATTTATTAATATTTATAATCTATATACATGTATATTAAATTTATTTATTTTTATCAATAGTTATTTAATTAATAAAATGTTTAATATTTTTCTTAATTTACTCAATTTTAATTTTTATTTGTTTAATTATTTCATTTTATTCATTTTAAAAATCTATATATTTAATATATACTATTTATTAATATTTATAATTTATATATATGTATATTCATTTTATTCATTTTTATCAATAATTATTTAATTGATGAAATTGTTAATATTTTTTAATTTTTATTTTTTTAATTATTTTATTTTATTCTAGACCTTTATCAGTGCTAAATAAAAGTGTCAATAAAGGAAACATTTATCAGTGTTTTTTGCTTGTTCTCATAAAGATCAGTATTGTTAAAAGTCTGTTTTGTAGTAATGGTATGAGTACATGTGTCACACCTCGAATTTTTTATTTATTTTTCTATTTCTAGGCTCTGGGTCCTCGTGCCAAGGTTTGGGTAGGATCCTGGATTAAAAAAAATTATCGTTTAATTTTTTTTTAGCGAGTTTTGGACCCGTGTGCGGTCACCGCACAATGCGCAGTAGCTGCGCGATCGCCTCGGGTGTTTGTGTGGATGCCCAAGTGGTCTGGGTTGAGGCGCGCAACTTGCGCATGGTTTATTAAGTTGTGCGACGAGCGCATGGTGACCCGATTTTCAGAATAAGATAAATAAATGAATTAAAATTTAAAAGAAAAGAATATTTGATAATAATAATATTATGTTGTTATTTTTATTATAATTATGATTATTATTAGGAAAAATTAAAATTATTAAGGATATTATTATTCTTTATATATTATTATTGTTTGTATTATTATTATTCTCATTATTATTATTTCTATAATTATTATCTTTATTGTTAATAAATTTTATTAATATTACTTTTATTGTTGTTAATTTTATTATTATTATTTTTGGTTTTATTATTATTATTTGTATCATTATTATTATTATTATTATTATTATTATTATTATTATGGTATTGTTGTTGTTGTTGTTGTTATTATTAATATTAATATTATTGTTATTATTATTATTGATATAATAAAATGAAAAAAAACAAACCCTAGCATCTACCCGCATACCCGAAGTCCCCCCTCTTTCTCCCCACAGTGCGCCCCGCAGCGCTCCCTTTCCCCGCACCCGAAGTGTAACATCCCCAAAATGATAAAGGGTTAAATGACTAAATGATATGACTCATGTCAACAAGGTGCACCTTCCTTTTCGGGAGTCTACCTGGTTAGAACTCCACAGTTAAGCGTGCTTGGCCTGGAGTAGTGATCAGGATGGGTGACCTCCTGGGAATTTTCTCAGGGTTTGTGTGAGTGAGGACAAAATACACTGGAAAGGACATGTGTTGACCTGTGGGGACTGTCATAAGTCAGATGACCCGTTCGGGCATGTGGGTGGACCCTGGGGTGGGCCCCACATGTCTGCGGGGCAACTGGTGGTACCTAGTGGGCCAGGACCTGACAGCCCTGTTAAGGCGGGGTGGCTGTGCTGTCACCAGGACCCAGTTGTCACACGAAGCCCCCACCGCCTCACCCTCGCCTCAACAGCAGCGCCCTGGCCTCACCCTCGCCAGATCTGGCCACCCCCCTTCGGCCTCCTCCCACGTCCAGCCTGCTCTGGCGGCAACGGCCTCGCCGGACCCTAGCCCTGCTTTCCCGAGACCCCACACACCCCCTGCCATGATCCAGTGCCCAGCTGACCCAGCCAGCCAGCCTTTGACCCTTTCCCAATAGCCCGATCTCACGCCGGCTTTCCCTCGCTCCACTATGCCTTCCCGCTGCTCCAGCCGTTGAACCTCCTACGCAGCAGCGCAGCCCTCCGACCAGCCGCACACCCTTCCCAGTCGCGTGCCCCCCCTTCCGGTGACCTTTCGGGCGCCCCACAGCTCCTCTTCGTCCTTTAGAGGCGAAATGACCAGCCCCATCGCCTCCCGTTCCATCTTCGTTCACGCGACCAGCCGCGCACGTGCCTTGTTCTCAACTAGGTGCGCGACAAATGCCCACCTCCGAAGGTGAGTTGTTTGTTTTCACGCCGTTTCACCTACACCAGTGTCGAGGTGAATTTTTCGTCATTTATTTGTTTGGATTATTTGAAGTTACTATTTATGTGTTTTTATATGCTTTGCGTTTGTTGTAGTGTATTGGTGAAGTAAACCTGTGGTGCCATAGTCATAGGCTCATGGGTACTTATGCACAAGCGTGATGTGAGTCGCATCGTCATGATTAAGCTACGTGTCGAGTTTATTCCGCGGGGGATTATTTTACCTTCTGCTAAAGCGTTGTTGCGTCCGCACTTGGTTTGAGATAGGTGTTTCCTTGATTTTCTTTTCTGAAGCAATTTATTTGATGCTTGGGCATTTTAATAAATTTTTATATATGGTCTGCACACTGGTAATGTGTGTCATTTGATTGTCATGGTGTTTTTATGGTAGTCGGATTTGCTAAAGTTAGTTTTGAATCAATTATTTATTTGTACATATACGCTTGCACTTGTTTTAATAAATTTATGGACATGTTTGACATGTTTTATAAAATAGAATGTGTTTACTAAAGTTTGAAAATGCTTGTTTAATAACCTCTTGGGAAAGTGGAGTTGCACATGATTTTAGAAACATTTTGAAAATGTCTTTGGTGAGTGTATTTTGGGTAAATTTGTTTTGGTGTGTGAACCTTAAAGAACGTGTGTTTGGTTGGTTGTTTAAAAATGGTTTTGGGTGTGTGTTTGGCATAGGGGCTTTTTGGAACATTCCATAAAGTGACATGTTTTACTCAAAGCTGGAATTAAAAATGGTTTAAAGGCCTGTTTGATATAGTATACTTGGAAATGGTTTTAGAAATAATTTGAAATGATTTTGGTAAATGTATTTGGCTGTGTAAACATGAAGGCCCGTGTGGTGTTGTACTTCTAAAGGTGATGTTTTGTGGTGATTTTTGAAAAGAATGTGATTCAGAAAATGTGAATGCCCGGTTGGAAATATAAAGTATTTTAAAATATGGTTTGAATGCTTAGGTGATGTGATGGCCCGATTGGAACTTTATTAATGTGAAATGATTAAATGTGTATTTGGGGGCACTCCTGTCTAGGGTAACCCTTTATGGGTGAATTCACAAGAAGAGTCTGTGTTTGGGTTAGGAAAGTGTAGTGATATGTTTCACGTGTGTGAGGGCCTTCCTACTTACACGGTATTATTATAGCCTCCATGGGTTCATGGGAGAATTTTAGATGATTGAGTGATGGTTGCTTATCAACCCTAATTAGACAGGTTGGTACCCCCTGGATTCATTGTTAGGCCATGCGGGATTTTCCACTGGATTGGTCAGTTTAGGGTGGCTAGTTGGTTATAGACTTAGGAGCTTCACTATACGCCAGCATGTGGTTCCAAAACCGAGTATTTCCATGGGTATTCTAGGGATGTTTAGGATCACCCATGGTTACTGGATTATTTTCATTGCTTTTTTACTTACGTGCACTAGTTTATTTTCAGTTTGCACTTTTACTTGTTTTACTCTAGCACATATTTGGTATATTATTTTTGGTTTTTATTTATAAAATGACAAATGATTTTGGAAAAATGGTATGTAGCGTGTTTTGGGTTTTTAAATGGGAAAAACACGTTGTTTACTTTAAAATGTAAAAATCCTACTTTTATATTCGTATTTCAAACTTGTGTCATTATATTGTTTTGGGAAAGGGAATGCTTGGATTCTGTAGTTATATTTGGCATCCCTGCTGAGCATTTCGGTTCTCATGCCTATCATATTCTTTCAGTTGCAGGTTCAGTTCTTATTCAGGTTCCTGGTTCAGCTGCTCAGTGTTGGAGCAGGCTTGAGTCTGAGTTGGGTGGTGACCTAGAGGGTCACAAGGAGGTATGTTCGGTTTTATTTTATTCCCGCTGCTAGTTTTTATTTTTTTATCATCAGTTTTGTTTATTTATTTATCTTTATGGTCCAAATCATTCCCACTTGTTTAGTTTTGATGCCCAGTACTTGTTGCCAGCCTGTGGGGATCGGGAACGCCCTTCGGGCCATGTCGCGGACCATCTCAGGTGACCGGTTTAGGGTCGACCTGAGTTGGTTCATGACAAAATGGTATCAAAATAGGTTCTTATTATTTGGGGTGTCTGGTAGATGGAGATTAGGAATTTTGGGACTTGAGAGGTAGGTACAGGAAGGACGTCATGAACCCTTGCTCGTTCTGAACCTCGAGTTTCCAAGGGTAGTCCGAAAATTGATTCCTTGTTTGTTCTAGTTCATTTTAGATTGATGGATGACAACAAAGGAAAGTCGATGTTACATCGTGATTTCACATGGAGTAGTGACCCATGTGGAGTCTGAGTACATGGTTTAAGTCCCTCCAAGTTGTTGACGCTTACTTGGAGCATGGCCCACTACCATGTCGCCAGGTGAATCATAACTACTAGTCCTTCAACCTGTTAGTTTGATGCAATTTGAGTGTCGTCTTGGTTTTCATTGGTGTAAGTGAACTTTTGAAAATGAAAAAAGAGGGTTTTTGAAATGATATTGATTTCTTTTAAATGTATTTAAACTTGTGAAATGGATTTTTTTTTACTAAAAGCTCTTGGTCTAAAAATCCAGTGTTTGCTTGGAACTGGGAGAGAAATGGTTTGTGTGCAACCACCAGTACTCTTTGTGAACATTTGCACATGTGAGGGGATGCATGGGAAGTGCGTGTTAGTGCGTACGGATGAAATCGGATGAAGGCATGTACAATGGTTCATAGGATTATTAGGGTGTGTACTTGGAATTAAAGGCTTGACCTTGTTTTTCTAAAGTGATTTTAAAAATGGGAAATGATTTTTGGAAATTGAATTTGGTTTGAAATTTGGGTTTGGTATTTGGAAAGTAGCCTTGAAAGAAGGTGGTTTTGAAATTTAAAATGAAAAGGGGTTTTTGAAAAGGGAATTTTGGGATGTGTTTGTATTTTTTTGGTTTTTGAACTGTCCATTTTAGATGAAATCACTTTCAATGATGTTGTTTCGTCTTGATATCAGTTTTGGATTTATGTTTTATATGTTATTCCAAAAATTCCGCCCAGAAAGGTCACCAAGGTTTCTGATAAGTCATGCCTAGTTTTTGGTTCTTCTCAGACATTGCATATCCTTCACAGTGATCGGGGTCTGTTAGAGGAAGTAGAGTGCATTGAAGAGGTCGAGTGTGTCTTCAGGGTTTTGGGAACTCCTAGAGCTGTCAGAGTGTGTGTCGTTTTGGGCCTGTTCGAAGGTCCATCTCTGGTCGAATGAGAGTTGTTCACCCCGCCATCACTGAAAGTTGGGATGATGTGGGATGTCTTTAAATCCGTATTCATCTGATAGTTCATACTTGAAGAGGTGAAGATGAGGAAAATGGAATAACTCATGTGTATTCGACAAGGACAATGGACGGTAAAGACTTATGTTGACCATTTCTAGGATCTTGTGTCCTTTTCTCTGGAGGTAGCATCGCAGGATTTGATGAAGACTCCTCTCTTCATCAGGGATCTTCATCCAAAGATCAAGGAGTATGTCCTCCCTTAAAGGGACCATCATTTTGAGAAGTTGGTGGATGAGGCATTCCTAGATGAGTTGGTCTCTGGAGCGTAGGTGCTTAATAATCCAGCGAATCCAATTACTCGTAAAGGTTCCCCATCTGGCGAGCAGGGTGTTCCATAGGGACCTGTTTCTAAAGAGTCATCTATAGTAGTTCCAGCTTCTAGTTCGTTGGACCATTCAGTGGTGTGCCACTAGTGTGGTCGGTTCGGGCACGTGAAGCTATCATGTCGCATCCCTCTGAAGATGTGTCATCATTGCAGCTGTATGGGTCACTTGGAGAATTTTTGTAGGAAGCATCGCCTAAAGAAGACGTTGTGGCCAGAGGAATTTCAGTGCCTAACTATGAGGCAGGAGATGCTTCAGCTATCAGAGCCCCAGCCACAGGCCTTGGGGTGAAGCTCGCACGCAGTCAGGAGTTTCTAGGGGTGTGAAGAGTTAGTTCGGGTCTTGTGTTTAATGTTATCATTAGAACATTTTAAAGTATTCTGTTCTTGTTTTTCTACTGTTAAAATCTTGGAGTTGTTATAAGTTCATTTTTTACCATGAAGTTATGATGTACTCGTTCCATTACAATCCAAGCAGTCTTGTTTCTGTGGATGTGGTTTTCTAAATCATGTGTTTTTCTTAAAGTGTGTTTGGACCTTGTGTTAGTTAATCTTGGCTTGGATGTGTTCATTTGGAGATGTAAGGGCATGTGGAAGGATTGATGTTGTGGTCATGCTCAGGTTCACATTTTGAGTTAAGTTCTTCTCAGAGGTCTTTCTCTAGTGTTCGATCTTTCTTTGGTCTGAGTCGAGAGTTTCAAGTTTCAGCAGAGGTGTTGTTCGCTCGTGCTATAAAAGTTAGTTGGGATCGGTTGGGAGTTCCTGCGTCGCCCCCCCCCCCCCCCTTCTTGGGGTGGTATGTTTGAGTGTTAAATTTCCACCCTAGTTGAGTTCTTGTGGTGGGGAGAACCCTCTCTCGTTCTCATGTTCTCTTGTGTTAGGGTTTCTCTTGGCTTCAATCGGTAATGGATTCTTTTTTTGTCTATTGTTTTGCAGGGTGACTTTCTAGGGGTAGAAAGTTTCTGTGGCGGGGAGAATTGTGACACCTCAAATTTTTTATTTATTTTTCTATTTCTGGGCTCTGGGACCTCGTGTCAAGGTCTGGGTAGGGTCTCGGACTAAAAATAATTATTGTTTAAATTTTTTTTTAGCGGGTTTCAGACCCGTGCGCAGTCACCACACGATGCGCGGTAACTACACGATCACCCCAGGTGTTTGTGCGGATGCCCAAGTGGTATAGGTTGAGGCGTGCAACTTGTGCGCAGTTTATTAAGCTGTGAGATGAGCGTGCAATGACCCGGATAAATAAACAAATTAAATTTTAAAAGAAAAGAATATTCAATAATAATAATAATAATATGTTGTTATTTTTATTATAATTATGATTATTAATAGGAAAAATTAAAATTATCAATGATATTATTATTCTTTATATATTATTATTGTTTGAATTATTATTATTCTCATTATTATTATTTCTATAATTATTATCTTTATTGTTAATAAATTTTATTAATATTACTTTTATTGTTGTTAATTTTATTATTATTTTTGGTTTCATTATTATTGTTATTATTATTTGTATCATTAGTATTATTATTATTCTAGTATTATTGTTGTTGTTGTTGTTGTTATTATTAATATTAATATTACTGTTATTATTATTATTGATATAATAAAATGAAAAAAAACAAACCCTAGCATCTACCTGCATACTCGAAGCCCCCCCCCCTCTTTCTCCCCGCAGCACGCCCTGCAACGCTCCCTTTCCCCACACCTGAAGCCCCCACTGCCTCGCCCTCACCTCAGTAGCAGTGCCCTAGTCTCGCCCTCGCTAGATCCAGCCACCCCCATTCAGCCTCCTCCCACGTCTGGCCTGCTACGGCAGCGACGACTTCACCGGACCCCAGCCATGCTCGCCCGGGACCCTGCAGTGCCGCAGTCATCAGCTCATGGGTACTTATGCGCAAGCCTGATGTGATTCGTATCGTCATGATTAATCTACGAGTTGAGTTTAGTCTGCAAGGTATTATTTTACCTTCCACTGAAGCGTTGTTGTGTCCGCACTTGGTTTGAGGTAGGTGTTTCCTTGATTTTCTTTTCCAAAGTAATTTATTTGATGCTTTGGCATTTTAATAAATTTTTATATATGGTCTGTACACTGGTAATACGTGTCATTTGATTGTCATGGTGTTTTTATGGTAGTCATATTTTCTAAAGTTATTTTTGAATCAATTCTTTATTTTTTCATATACGCTTGCACTTGTTTTAATAAATTTATGGACATGTTTGAAACATTTTATAAAATAGAACGTTTTTACTAAATTTTGAAAATTCTTGTTTGATAAGATTTTGGGAAAGTGGAGTTGCACATTAGAAACATTTTTGAAATGTCTTTGGTAAGTGTATTTTGGGTAAATTTGTTTTGGTGCATGGACCTTAAAGAACGTGTGTTTGGTTGGTTGTTTGAAAATGGTTTTGGGTGTGTGTTTGGCATAGGGGCTTTTTGGCACATTCCATAAAGTGACATGTTTTACTCAAAGATGGAATGAAAAATGGTTTAAAGGCCTGTTTGATATAGTATACTTGGAAATGGTTTTAGAAATGATTTAAAATGATTTTGGTAAATGTATTTGGGTGTGTAAACTTCAAGGCCCATGTGGCATTGTACTTCTAAAGGTGATTTTTTGTGGCGATTTTTTAAAAGAATGTGATTCGGAAAATGTGAATGCCCGGTTGGAAATATAAGGTATTTTAAAAGATGGTTTGAATGATTAGGTGATGTGACATCCCGATTGGCACTTTATTAATGTGAAATGATTGAATGTGTATTTGGGGGCACTCATGTCTAGGGTAACCCTTTAAGGGTGAACACACAGGAAGCGTTCGTGTTTGGGGTAGGCAAGTGCGGTGAGATGAGTCATGCGTGTGAGGGCCTTCCTACTTACATGGTATTATTATAGCTTCCATGGGTTCCTAGGAATATTTTATATGATTGAGTGACGGTTTCTTATCAACCCCGATTAGACGGGTTGGTACCCCTTGGATTCGTTGTTAGGCCAGGCAGTCTTTTCCACTGGATTGGTCAGTTTAGGGTGGCCAGTTGGTTATAGACTTAGGAGCTTCACCATACACTGACAGGTGGTTCCAAAACCAAGTATGTTTAGGGGTCCTCTAAGGATTTTTAGGATCACCCATGGTTACTGGATTATTTTCATTGCATGTTTACTTACGTGCACTAGTTTATTTTCAGTTTGCACTTTTACTTGTTTTACTCTAGTACAACTTTGGTATATTTTGTTTGGTTTTTATTTATAAAATGACAAATTATTTTAGAAAAATGGTACATAGTGTGTGTTGGGTTTTTAAATGTGGAAAACACATTGTTTACTTTAAAATGTAAAAACCCTACTTTTATATTCGTATTTCAAACTTGTGTCATTAGATTGTTTTGGGAAAGGGAATGCTTGGATTCTGTAGTTATATTTGGAATCCTTATTGAGCATTTCAATGCTCACACCTATCATATTCTTTCAGTTGCAGGTTCAATTATTGTTTAGGTTCCTGGTTCAGCTGCTCAGTGTTGGAACAGACTTGAGTCTAAGTTGGGTGGTGACCTAGAGGGTCACAAGGAGGTATGTTCGGTTTTATTTTCTTCCCGTTGCTAGTTTTTATTTTTTTTATCTTCAGTTCTGTTTATTTATTTATCTTTATGGGCCAAATCATTCCCACTTGTTTAGTTTTGATGCCCGAAATTTGTTGCCAGCCCGTGGGGTTCGGGAACGCCCTTCAGGCCATGTCGCGGACCAGCTCGGGTGACCGGTTCTGGGTTGACCCAAGTTGGTTCATGACAACATGAAGCTATATGTATGTACATGCATGCTTCCATGAAAATATAAAAGTATTTAAAAATATAATTATTTACAAGTGCACATAAATAATAATATACACACACTTACATGCATATATCTCATAAACATATGTATGTATACATAAACATATATATAATTATGCATACAATATCGGTAATACAGATCTCCTGATGGATATTTCTCTTGAGAATCTCCCATTGGAAATTCGCTTTGAAAATATCAAAGTGGAGATTTTTCATGTGAATCTCTCATTGGAGATTTTCTGTATGAATATCCTATATTACATTTGTTGGGAAAAAATCCCTCAAGGTATCATTGAATAATTTTTGAGGTGATTGTGTTTGTTAACAAAGTGGACATCTGAGTGGTGATTGTTGACAAAGAAAAAAATGACATACAAATTTGTTGACAAAGAGGATTTCATGATGGAATGTCGAGTTCAAGAGCTGAGGTCAACGATCCATGTTTGATTCAAGAACGTTGACAAAAGAGATGGATGATCTGGAGGCAGTACAAAAGAACAGATACAAGGTGGCGTCATTTTCCAGTGTTTGCCAAATTTTTGGGCCTGAAAATCATCAAATGAAGAAAAGTGGTTTTTGGAAAAGGGACTTGCGCGTCGTGTACTTGAAGTCTTGTAAACTTGCGCGCCATATGTTTTTCATGATCATATCATCAAAATGTGGCAAAGGGACAAGTGTCGTGCAAGCATTGGTGGTGTTGCGCAAGTGACTTGCGCGCCGTGAAAGAGAATTGTGCGCCGATGCCTTGAAATCTTGAGAACTTGCGCACCTGTGGTTTTTCAAGATCAGAAGATCAAAGTATGGCAAAGGAAAGAGGTTCGCACAAGTTTGGAATTAGGTCGCGCAAGTGACTTGCAGAAGAAGAGATCTACGCGCCGAGACTTGTGCACCGGGGTGAGAGTTGCGCGTCGTCATGCAGAGGTGACCAAATGCCTATAAATACTGGACCACCCCTCTTCATTCAACACCGGAGTTCAACACTTTGAGAAATCAGAGATCCCGTCGCTCAGGTGTGGTGGTCGCACAAGTGGTGTGTGATCACGCAGGTGGAGTTGCGCGCCAGTGTGAGGAGTTGCGTGCTAGTGTGAGAAGTTGTGCGTCGGTTGGCAGTTGCACGCCAATATTGGTTTGGGCGTAAAAGGAAGAGAGTCGCGCAAGTTTGGAGTTTGGGAAGCTTGTGTCGCGCAAGTGTCTGAGGTGGACTTGCGCGCCCGTTGTGACTTGCGCGATGATACTTGCACGCCAAGGTAGACTTGCGCGCCCAGTAAGGTTTAGTTCCGGCAGTGATTTTCAGGATGCGTGGGAGCTGGAAGTTTGCTCGATACCTTCGGTGCAAAGAGAGATTCATCTACGTGTGAAATTTGAACTTCAACAGAGCATCTACATACAGAAGAAGATACATTCTTTCATGAAAATGAAGAGACCTACAGGTCTATAAATTGTGAGTGGATCTTTTCCAGAGCAGTGAGCGAAGGAAGTGGAAGAAGGTGATCCTCTCCACCGGCAGTGAGCTAGAGAGAGAGAAATAGGGAGTGACCCTTGGGAAAGCAGTGAGCTGACCCTAAACCTTGTAAAGGCAGTGAGCATGGGACAGAGTGACTGTGCCCAAACTTTTTAATCCACATCTAGTGAAGAATAGTGGAATTTGGTACGATCGGCAACTTGTCGGTGTATGATCCTTGGACGTAGCTTTTAGCGGTGAACCAAGTAAAAATTGGTGTGTCTTGTGCATGCTTTACCTTCTGTTTATATTGTGCAACAGGAAAGTGAGAGAAGAGTGTTTTGCTTAACAGCAAAACAAGATCAGAATGCGCTTTAATTTTGAATTTTTCATACCCTGATTCACCCCCCCTCTCAGGGTACTCAGCCTAGTGGACCTAACAACATTAATATATAAAAATGCATTTATGTATGTATAAACTTATATTTATATGTAAATATGATTGTATGTATATGTATGCATGTATATATAACAATATTTAGATGTATGTATGTACTTGTAATAAAATATACTTACAAATATTTATAGTTGCATTTGTTTGTCTATATACGTTTGTACATGTGCATGCATGCACTTATATCTATAAATAATTAAATTAATTGTATTTACATATAAATTCAATAATATATATTTATGTACATATATATTAATATAGATGTGTACATGTATGTATGTATGTACTTATACTTAAAGATACATATTTAACTATGTATGTATATTTCTATATTAATGTGTATGTGTAGATGTATGCATGTGTTTATATATTAATTTATTAATATGTATGTATGTATGTGTGTATATGTATTCAATGGTTTTTATATATGTGTGTGATCGTTAATTTTTATAGATATATACAAATATAAGTTTTTATATGGATATTTTAATACATGTACATACATGAATCTAAACATTATTATATGTAAATACATACACATGGATATAAACATACATAAATATAAATATTTTAGTGTAATTATTTACAATTATACATTTATATAAGTATATACAAATATAAATATTTATAAGTGTATTTTAAAGTGTATTTTTTGTATACACTACATATAACATTTAATTTTTGTATACAATACATAAAACACTAACAATCAGGCCAATACCAATCCTACACGAACCATTAATAGATGTGTCCACGTTAATTTTAATATAGATTTATGTATGTTTGTACTTATGTACTTATGTTTAAATATATGTATTTTAGTATGTATGCATGTGACTATTTTAATTTGTATAAATAAAAGTATATGTGTTTATATATATATATATATTAATATGTATGTATGGATGTTGGCATATAATTAGCACATACATATATGTATGTATGTAAACATCCATTCATTTTTATTATATAAATATATATTCATTGATTTATATATGTGTGTGTGGGGTTAATAATTATATATATATATATATATCCATTTGTTGGTTTAAAAAACTTAATTCATATTTATAGCATGTACAAAAAACACTTTAAATTTATTAGTGTAAAATTTATACAGTACGTATAATTACACATGGATAAATGCATGTACGTGCATATAATTGTAGGTGATTTTATATATATATATATATATATATTTGTAAATAATTACATTAATATGTATGTAAATATATTAATTTATTTAGCATATTTATATATGTGTATACATATGTGTGTGTGTAATTAGCACTTTTTTAAATATTTTTATCAATGTGTATTTTTTCAATATATTTTGTTTATATAAAAAAATACACAATAAGAGTTATTAAAAAGACCAATTAAATTTGTAGGGAAAATATGAATTTGCTTATGAAAAAATCAATGTTCAAAATTACCTATCACATGTGAGTCTAAAATTATTCGCATTGATATTATGGTTTCATTGGTTGATTAAAATTTAGATATCATATGAAACAAATATTTTACATTGAAGCTTATGACAAAAAGGAGGAGAAAGGATGAGTGAGGAGTGGATGGGCACTTGAAATGAGGGTGTTTTGGGGAGGTTTGCTAAATGATAGACCATGGGATTTTCGGTGTCCATGCGTCAATATCCCTGTGTAGGAATTCCTTCTCCATTTTAGGTGGGAAATGGAGGATGCTGGTCTAAAACTTCACGCTTCGCCCCCATTACTCGAAAATTATTATCTCGAGTTCATCGTTCAACCTGACCCTCAGGTTGCTCATTGGATGGGTGCCACTTGTCTAATTACTTTTTTGACCCTTTGATCAGTCATGGGGTTTGAAAATGAAATCAAGCATTTAGTAGAAAATTTTTCGTGGTCAAATCCTTCAGCAAAACCCTCAGTGAATCTGAGTCTCTCAGTGAAACTTTCGGCTCTTCAGTGAATCTATCAACAAACCCTTGGCAAATCACTCATCGAATCCCTCAGCGAACTCTTCGTTGAATCCATTGGTGAACCCTTCGGCTCTATGGTGAATATGTTGACTTACCCCTTGATTAATCTCTTGTTGAACCACTCGATGAATCTGTCAGGAAACCTTTTGGTGAACCCCTCAATGAAGTTCTCGGTGAACTCCTCGGAGAACCCCTCAGTGAACCCTTCGGCGAACCTTTCAGTCTACCCCTCAGTGACGGCTGTCAGAGATATTTATTCTTAGTTTTCTACCAAAAATGATGAGATATGGCATGTGGTTTATGTAAATTTTACTTATTGGTTTCATTATTATTTATCAGAGTAACTGGGATAGAGTCTTATTTGGTTGTTTGTTTATAATTTTTTTGAGATAGGGAGATAGAGAGATTAATATCATCTCAGTTCATATTTTTTTGTGGATTATTGGAACACTTTGAATGTGATGATTTGGTTTTTTTCTTTTGGGATGTTCAACTAGCAATTTTCATTTGAAGTTTAATTTATTTTATAGTTATTTTAAGAATGGGAAATTTGACTAAAAGTCCAATTGATTTGCACTATGAATTTCTAATGGGAATTTCCTCTCTCATCTAATTGAATTGTAGTCTGAATTTCCATTTCCATTTTTTAATGTCAATTCCCACTAGCAATTTCCATTTATAGTGGTAATTTTTCATTATTATTTAACACTAATTTTTTCAAATTGATTTAAATAATTGGCACTTTGTATTGGGATTTTCCAATTGGTTGGAATTGATAAAATTTTAAGGCACCATTTTCATTTTTGAGTATTTAAAAAACTGGACATTTTTTTTCACTGGTAATTTTGAGTGTCATTTATTTTCCAATGGGAATGTTTATTACAATATCTATTTGTAGTTTCTATTGAGAATTTTTGGTGGGGATTTTATCTGTGAATTTTTAGTTGGCATGTGAACTACAATTTTCCATTGGCAATTTCCACTGCCAATTTGGATTTCATATAACAGAACTAATTTTTAATTACCAATAGATTCAAAGTGTAAATGTCATCTAGAAATTTTTAGTTCCAATTAGAAGTTGAATACAATTTCAAATTTCCTCTGGTAGTTTCCACTATGGATTTCCAATTGAAATTTGGTATAGGTATTTTTACAAGGAATTTATATTCACTGATAAATGGTGCTAGGAATTGGTAGTGGGAATTATGACTGGGTATTTCTAGTTGGAATTTTCCACTGGTCATTCCTAGTGGAAATTCCAGCTAGACATTCATACTTGAAATTTTTATACACTAGTTATTTCTATTTTATATTTCCACCAGGAATCCCCACTGAAATTTCAAATTGGTTAAAACTAGAAATTTTCATTGATGAGTTTCAAATGATTCCAAAAAATAGTTTTGTAATTTTGAATTGATTGGTTGTCATCTGTCAATTTCCAATTGAAGTTTTCAATTTACTATAACTGTAAATTTTAACACTGTAAATTTTCAAAGGAGATTTCCTAGATGAAATTCAAACTATTAATCCCAACTTGAAATTTCATAGTGTAAAGTACCACTAAAAATTCTATAGTGTCTATTCTCAGTGGAAATTCTAGTGAAAAGTTCCAGGGGAAATTCCCAGTGGAAATTCTCAGTGGGTATTCCTCTGAGAATGCATGGTGTAAATTCCCAACAAAAAGACCCACTAGTAATTCCTAGTGGAAATTTCGAGTGGAAATTCTGAGTGTAAGTTGTCAGTGTAATCCCCAGCGGAAATTCCCAATAAAATTCAATTACAATTTTCAACTACATAACAATTTATAATTAAATCAGTTGTAATTTTCTAGTGAGATTTCTCAGTAGAAATTCCGCATGGAAACTCACAATGGAAATTCCCATTGGAAATTTTTGGTGGAAATCGCACACTACGGGAAAAGTGGGAAATTGCGAAGGGCCATTTGCGATAGGTCAGTGTCTCATCGCAAATTGTATGTCGGAAAGGTCTTTTGCGATGGGAGATAGTAATGCAAAACGGACGGGGTGGGCCAAACTCACGCGAGTTCGAGCCCATGCAAGTTTGTCCGCAAAAGTCCGCATATAATGCGAAAAAAAAAAATCCAAACTTGCCTCGGCACGCATAAGCCCGCGGGTTTCCCGCAATTAAAAAAATACAATTTTTAATCATTTAAATATTGTAGTTTTTTCTCATTCTTAATTTTAGTTGTTGGGAGAAGTATGAATTTACAATAGCTAGAGTTTTAAGAGATGTGATGGAACATTTTTCTAGGGGTTAATGGTGTCATGTGTCGACGTCGATGTGGTAGTGAACTATTGCAATGCAAAGTTGGTGAGTGATCAATGAAGGATGAAAAATGATGATGTGGATTGTGTGGTGACGTGAATGGATAGACCTATGAATGAACGATGACACTTCAAACAATGACTGGTTTCAGAGGAGGCCATTAGGGTCTCATGAGGTCCTTTCATGTTTTCTTAATAACGAAATAAAATTAAGTAATAACAAAATTAAATCGGACCAATTTTTTTTATAATTATAAAAACTCTTTTAGAATCGAAACAAGTGCAGGAGAGATGAGTTCCACTTTTTGAGAGGTGTGATGACACGCCATGTGAATATGGTTAATAATTACTATATAAATATTATAATATCATATTAAAACAATAAATATTGATCTATTTAAAATTCACATGTAAATGAATGGTGAATTTGTATGACCATTACGGTGAGAAATCATATGTCATGGTTTAATCATGTTTTAAAAAAAACTAAAATGCCAAAAAAGCATATATTGTACAAAAAAATTAAATTAGGCTCGCAGGTCAGCCCGCATCTGCATGGGCTCAACCCGCTTTGGCCCACACCTGCGTGAACTCAACCCGCATTGGCCCGTGCTCTTTGTGGTCAAAATTTTTAGGCCTGCCCCGCCCCATATCCGCCCCATACCCGCAAAGCCCGTAGGTCGTGGGCCCGTTTTGCATCACTAATGGGAGAACCAGCCCGTCGTAAATAATAAGGTTTTTGCGACGGGGCGATGGTTCTCGTTGCAAAAAGTTTGGCGCGCCAAAACGCGGGAAATAGTATTTATGACAGGTCTCGTCACAACTAATCTAACCCATATATACCCCCACCTGTTTTTTCATCATTCCACTCAATTCCCTACTCCTCTCTCTCTCTCTTTAGTGGAAAATTTTCTCTCCGAATTTTTCATAGTTTAAATTTTTAATTCGGGACATTATGCACAACTAATATCCTTCGAAAGCTTCAATTTTAAGGTATTTATCTATTTATTTTATTTTTTACTTAATTCATTTTATTTTATTTTAGTTACAATTATTGTTAATTAGCTGCAGTTAAATTAAATTAAAATTAGATAGTTTCATTTATCAGTGTTTCTGTTTATTTTTACGCATAATTACGTGTGATTAGTATGAATTAGTATTAATTAATAGTTATTATATCAATTAGTAATAATTAGTATTAAATTGTAACAATTAGTATTAAATTGTAATAATTAGTATTAAATTGTAATAATTGGTATTAAATTGTAATAAATTGTAATAAATTGCAATAATTATTAATAAATTGTAATATTTAGTAATAAATTGTAATAATTAGTAATAAATTGCAATAATTAGTAATAAATTGCAAAAAATAGTAATAAATTGCAACAATTAGTAGTAAATTGGAACAATTAGTAATAAATTGCAACAATCAGTAATAAATTCGAATATTTAGTAATAAATTGTAATAATTAGTAATAAATTCTAATAATTAGTAATAAATTGAAACAATTATTAATAAATTCCAACAATTAAGAATAATTAGTAATAAATTATAATAATTAGTAATAAATTATAATAATTAGTAATAAATTATAATAATTGGTAATAAATTTTAATAATTAGTAATAAATTAGAATAATTAGTAATAAATTCTAATAATTAGTAATAAATTCTAATAATCTGTAATAAATTCTAATAATTTGTAATAAATTCTAATAATTAGTATTAAATTGTAATAATTAGTAATAAATTACAACAAGTAATAATAAATTGTAACAATTAGTAATAATTAGTAATAAATTGTAATAGTTAGTAATAAATTGTAATAATTAGTAATAAATTGCAACAATTAGTAATAAATTGCAACAATTAGTAATAAATCACAACAATTAGTAATAATTAGTAACAATTAGTAATAATTAGTAATAATTAGTGATAAATTCTAATAATTAGTAATAAATTGTACAAATTAGTTATAAATTCTAATAATTAGTAATAAATTCTAATAATTAGTAATAAATTCTAATAATTAGTAATAAATTCTAATAATTAGTAATAAATTGCAATAATTAGTAATAAATTGCAACAATTGGTAACAAATTGCAACAATTCGTAATAAATTGCAAAAATTAGTAATAATTAGTAACAATTAGTAATAATTAGTAACAATTAGTAATAAATTATAATAATTAGTAATAAATTGCAACAATTAGCAATAATTACTATAAATTGTAACAATTGGTAATAATTAGTAATAAATTGCAACAATTTGTAATAATTTGTAATAAATTGCATCAATTAGTAATAATTAGTAATAAATTTTAATAATTAGTAATAATTAGTAATAAATTATAATAATTAGTAATAATTGTAATAAATTCTAATAATTTGTTATAAATTCTAATAATTTGTAATAAATTCTAATAATTTTTAATAAATTCTAATAATTTGAAATAAATTCTAATAATTTGTAATAAATTGCAGCAATTAGTAATAAATTGCAAAAATTAGTAATAATTAGTAATAAATTGCAAAAAATAGTAATAATTAGTAATAAATTCTAATAATTAGTAATAATTAGTAATAAATTATAATAATTAGTAATAATTATTAATAAATTCTAATAATTGGTAATAAATTCTAATAATTTTTAATAAATTCTAATAATTTGTAATAAATTCAAATAATTTGTAATAAATTACAACAATTAGTAATAATGTGTAATAAATTCTAATAATTAGTAATAATCAGTAATAAATTCAAATAATTAGTAATAATTAGTAATAATTAGTAATAAATTCCAATAATTAGTAATAAATTCTAATTATTAGTAATAAATTCTAATAATTAGTAATAATTGGTAATAAATTATAATAATTCGTAATAAATTATAATGATTAGTAATAAATTATAATAATTAGTAATAAATTCTAATAATTAGTGATAAATTCTAATAATTAGTAATAATTGGCAATAATTGGAAATAATTAGAAATAATTAGTAATAATAAACAATAATTAGAAATAATTATCAAAAAATGTAATAAATTATAACAAATTGTAATAAATTGACACAATTTCCAACAGATTGGCGGATCCCTTTTGTTAGACGCCTTATCTCCTTACAATTTATTTCCACTAAAATCACTATAAAAAATCTATTCTCACGTACAGATATCCATTTTCGTATGCATGATAATGGAGAGTAGCATAGTGAGGCCTTCCTGCTCTCCATTCTTGCGCATACAAAATTAGATATGCGTACATTGGAGCAGATTTTTCATACTGATTTTAGTTAAAGAAAGTTTCAAGGAGATGAGTCATCGAGAAAAGGAGGCTCTTTTGATCGATGACTCTTCTTCACTATCTCTGATTGAAATCACTATTAAAAATCTGCTTAGATGGACGGATATCCATTTTCGTATGCACGAGAATGGAGAGCAGCAAGGTGAGGCCTCTCTGCTCTCCATCTTCATGAATACAGAAATGGATATCCATACGTCTAAGCATATTTTTCATAGTGATTTTATTCAGAGATAGTAGATATGAGTCATCAGGAAAAAGAGATGTCGTCAATTCGCTGGAAATTGTGTCGTCGGTAATTAACAATTATTAGTACAAATTAGTTGTAATTAATAATAATTAGTGGTAATTAGTATAAATTATTAGAAGTTAGTTTTTATTAGTATAAAAGTTTAAAAATATTATAAATAAGTATGAAATAATAGAAATTATTATAATTTGATAGAAAAGGGAATTTAATTGTCTTATCTTTTTTGCATAGTGTTTTTCTTATATCAAATTATACAAAAAACTAATTATTTTATATTTTTTAGAGAAATATGTAATAAGGAAGTTGACAAAAATCATTATTAGATGATCACGCTTTGATAAATTATCACAAGAATCCAAATGGTTTTGGTTTAAATCTTGTATATATTGAGGGTGTTGAAGATTTCTTATCATTTGCATCATCAAAACTAGAATTTTTTTTAGAAGGGACAATTAAGTGTCCTTGTAAAAAATGTGTTATGAAGACGTTTGATACATTTGACAACATTGGGGGGCATTTATTGCGTTTTGGTTTTCAACCAGATTATGGTTTTTTGTATCAACATGTTGAATCTAGTTCCAAAGAATATACTAATATTTTGGTTTCAGATCCATCACGGTTTCAAAATTTAGTATATAATGTGGAAGGTCTGTCTTTTCAACAAACTGAAACTTATAATGATATTAATTTAACTCCTAATTTGGAATTGTCTCATTTTTATGAGTTGTTGAGATTCGTTGAGGATGCCTTATATCCTAGTTTCAAGATAAGAAATTTGAAGCAGTTGCTAAATTTATGGCTATTAAATCAGATAATGGAATGTCAAATAGCTAATTTGATCAGATATTATCTTTGGTAAAAACACTACTACTTGAAGGAAATATGTTGCCTATAAATTTCTGTGAGAAAAAGAGGTTGGTTCGTAATTTGGGTCTTGGTTATCAGAAGATTCATGCATGTTCAAATGATTGCATCTTATATTATGGTGAAAATGAGTCGTTGCATAGTTTTCCTACATGTGGACAATTGAGGTACAACACTATTACAAATAAGGATTTTAAAAGTGCTAGAAATATCTTTTAATAGCGCTAGAAAAGAATTTTTAATAGTGGCGAAGATAAAGGGGGTCCCCTTTAACAATACTAAAAAAGCACTGATAAAGGTCCCCCCTTTATCAGCGCTATTTTGAGCACTGATAAAGGCCCAATTTATCTACGCTTAATTAGCACTGATAAAGGCCTAGTTTCCTATGATGTGCTGTTTATTAACAGCACACCCAACACCTACACACATGCACAAAACAACACCTGCATGCGAGCAAAACACAGAAGAACGAAACAGCGCACACAAGAGTTTCGCAAACAATGCTATATACATTTACTTAACATCATGAATATAAAAAAAACAATGTTATATGCATTTAAAATAATTTTTTATATGGTTACAATTATAATTATCCAAAAAATAGTTAAAAACATTAATGTTTCATCCTTTGGCATCCGTGATCCCCTCTCAAAAATTGTCGTCCATGGTATTTGTTGCTGAACAAAGCATCTAAACTCAAGAAAAAAATTCCACCTATATAAGAAAACAAATATTATGTTAGTAATACAATAATGAAATAAATTAAACATTAATATGAAAGAATACATTAATAAAATGTCAATTTTTAATAAAAAAGACACATTTAAAGTTATACCGGTCACGTCGTGCATCGTATTAAGGTGAGGTTGATTCTTACACATCAAAAATGAGTCATAGATCATTGTTTTAAAATATTAAAACAATCTGAATGAGTTTTATCAGTTTTGAGTATGCCACTTGTTCTTTTACTGAAATTAATATCAAATTTAAATGACACATTTGGATTTATATCGGTCACATCGTTCATCATATTAAGGTGCAGTTGATTCTTACATGTCACAACTGACTGATGGATTGTTTTTCTAAGGTATCAAAACAATCCAAATGTGTTTTCTTGGTTTGAAATATGTCACTTGTGTTTTTTTATAAAATTAATGTTAATTTTAAATAAAAAGAGACACTTTGAGTCATACCAGTCGTATTTTGCATTTAATTGAGGTGTGGTGGATTCCTACATGTCACAAATGACTTATGAATCATTTTCCTAAAGTATTAAAACAATCCTAATGTGTTTTCTCAGTTTGTAGTATGTTAGTTGTGTTTTTTACTAAAATGTCATTTCAAACTAGAAACATGCATTTTGAGTCATACCAGTTGCATCGTGTGTTGGTTTGATATGAGACTGCTTCATACATGTCACAAAGAACTTATGAATCATTATCCTAAATTATGAAGACAATTGGATCAGGTTTTCTTGGTTTTCAATGAGTGACATGTTTTGAGCTAAAATGTCAATTTTAAACTGATAACAGACACTTTTATCCATACCATCCACACCATGCATCAAATTGAGGTGCATTTGATTCCTACACATCACAAATGATAGATGGATAGTTTTCATAAAGTATCAAAACAGTCTGAATGTGTTTTCTCAGTTTTCAGTATGTCACTTGTGTTTTTTTCTAAAATTAATGTCAATTTTTAAATAAAAAGAGACACTTTGAGTCATACCAGTCACATTGTGCATTTAATTGAGGTGATATTTATTCCTAAATGTAAAAAATGACTTATGAATCATTTTCATAAAGTATTAAAACAATATAAATGTGTTTTCTTAGTTTGTAGTATGTCAGTTGTGTTTTTTTACAAAAATGTCATTTCAAACTGAAAACACACATTTTGAGTCATACCGGTCACATCGTGCTTTGGTTTGATATGATACTTCTTTATACATGTCACAAAGAACTTATGAATATTTATGATAAATTATTAAGACAATTGGATCGTGTTTTATTGGTTTTTAGTGAGTGACATGTTTTGAGCTAAAATGTCAATTTTAAAATGATAACAGACACTTTTAGCCATACTGGTCACACCGCGCATCAGATTGAGGACAGATTGATTCGTACACATCCCAAATGAATCATTTATCGTTTTACTAAAGTATAAAAACAATCTGAATGTTTTTTCTTGGTTTTCAATATGTCACTTGTGTTTTTTTCTAAAATTAATGTCAATTTTAAATTAAAAAAAAAGACACTTTGAGTCATACCAGTCGTATTGTGCATTTAATTGAGGTGAAGTCGATTACTGCATGTTAAAAATGACTTATGGATCATTTTACTAAAGTATCAAAACAATTTGAATGTGTTTTATCAGTTTGTAGTATGTTAGTTGTGTTTTTTTAATAAAATGTCATTTCAAACTGGAAACACGCATTTTGAGTCATATCTGTCGCATCGTGATTTGGTTTAATATGATACTCCTTCATACACATCAAAAATAAATTATGAATCGTTATCCTAAATTATGAAGACAATTGGAGAGGGTTTTCTTGGTTTTCAGTAAGTGACATGTTTTGAGCTAAAATGTCAATTTTAAACTGATAACAGAAACTTTTGGCCATATCGATCACATTGTGTGTCGGATTGAGGTGGTGTTGATTCTTACATATCAAAAATGACTCATGGATCATTCTACTAAAGTATAAAAACAATCGGAATGAGTTTTCTAGGTTTTCAGAATGTCACTTGTGTTTTTTTCTAAAATTAATGTCAATTTTAAATAAAAAGAGACACTTTGAGTCATACCAGTCTCATTTTGCATTGATTTGAGGTAAGGTAGATTCTTACATGTAAAAAATTACTTATGGATCGTTTTAATAAAGTATAAAAACAATCTAAATGTTTTTTCTCAATTTATAGTATGTTAGCTGTGTTTTTTTACTAAAATGTCATTTCAAACTGGAAACACGCATTTTGAGTCATATTGGTCACATCATGCATTGATTTGATATGAGACTTATTCATAAATGTCAGAAAGAACTTATGAATAATTATCATAAACTATGAAGACAATTGGAGCAGGTTTTCTTGGTTTTCAGTGAGTGATACATTTTGAGCTAAAATGTCAATTTTAAACTGATAACAGACACTTTAGCCATACCGGTCACACCGTATGTTGGATTGAGGTGAGGTTTATTCTTATACATCACAAATGACTCATGGATCGTTTTTATAAATTATAAAAACAATATGAATATGTTTGCTCAGTTTTCAGTATATCACTTGTTTTTTTTCTAAAATTAATGTCAATTTTAAATAAAAAGAGACACTTTGAGTCATACCAGTCGCATTGTGTGTTGAATTGAGGTGAGGTTGATTCCTACATGTAAAAAATGACTTATGGATCATTTTACTAAAGTATAAAAACAATCTGAATGTGTTTTCTCAGTTTGTAGTATGTCAGTTGTGTTTTTTTACTAAAATGTCATTTCAAACTGGAAACACACATTTTGATTCATACCGGTTGCATCGTGCATTGGTTTGATATGAGACCACTTCATACACATCATAAAGAACTTATTAATAGTTATCCTAAATTATGAAGACAATTGGAGCATGTTTTCTTAGTTTTCAATGAGTGACATGTTTTGAACTAAAATTTCAATTTTAAACTAATAACAGGAAATTTTAGCCATATTGATCACATAGTGCGTCAGATTGAGGTGGGTCTAGTTTTTATACAACAAAAATGACTCATGGATCATTTTTATAAATTATTAAAACAATCTGAATGCATTTTCTTGGTTTTCAGTATGTAACTTGTGTTTTTTTCTAAAATTAATGTCAATTTTAAATAAAAAGAGACACTTTGAGTCATACTAGTTGCATTGTGCGTTGAATTGAAGTGTTTTCAATTCCTATAAGTCAAAAATTACTTATGGATCGTTTCCCTAAAGTATCAAAACAATTGGAATGTGTTTTCTCAGTTTTAAATATGTCAATTGTTCTTTTTACTAAAAATAATGTCAATTTTAATTAAAAAGAGACACTTTGAGCCATAATGGTTGCATCATGTGTCGTATTGAGGTGGGTTTGATTCCTATGCATTTCAAATGACTTATGGATAGTCTTCCTAAAGTATCAAAACAACTGAATGCATTTTCTCGATTTTGAATAGGTCAGTTACTCTGATACCAACTATAATGACCTAAATATTTCATACAATAACATCACATATGAGTAGATTAATATTCCTTACATAAAAGAAATAAATTAAACATAAATATTAAATAATGCATTAATTCTATGGAAAATGATTTTACTGTGCAAACATAAAGATTACCTCTGTGATTGAGCATACACAACATCATTTCACTTCCTGCAAAGGCATTTCACATGGATAGAAATATTCTAAAATAAAAAACCCTATAAAGAATGATAAAAATCAAATCAACGTTTCATTATATAATTTTTTTTAAATATATATATTATATTATAACATTACCTTTACATATTTCTAAAGTGTTTCTTTGGTCCAGATATAAGCTAATAAGAAAACTGATGATTCTTTATGCACATTATTATTGTTGGTTAACTACTGCTTAACAAAGCATCTGATCTGAACTTCCGATATGGCATCCATGTGATGCTCTCATCTGACACCATCTCTATGATATAATCATTAAGCATTCACTTTTCCTTCTCTTCCTGCACCCATTTACTCTCTTCCTTCACCCATTTACCTAGTAAATGGGTGCAGAAAGAGAAGGAAAAGTGAATTCTGAATGATGATATCATAGAGATGGTGTGGGATGAGAGCATCAAGGGGATGCCAGATCGAAAGTTCAGATGAGATGTTATGAAAAGTGGTAGTTAACCAACAATAGTGAAGAATCCTTACTTTTGTTATTAAATTTGCAAGTGATTCACAACCAATATTCTTCCAACACTCTACATTAGTAGAAACAACAACATAAATAACCAAAATACATAATATAAATGATCCATGCCATAATAGTTTAGGTCTAGTGATTTTGGAAACATGGAAACATAAAAAACTAGTCCATAAGAGTCTCTCATTAAGTTATTCTTTACTAGAAATACAAATCATTTCTAAAACCATTCTTCATAACCTAAGGGTATGAAACATAATAAATAGTGATCATAGATACTCAATAAGTGTAAAAAAGGGAGATATTAATGATCATATAAGGATAACATAAGTAGTAGGAATTCACCTTCATATTATTTGTGTACAATCTTCCATTAGGTATGATTCCCATTCATTTCTAAACACATCTATATCATCTTATGAATATGATTTTTTGTGATAGTTCTAAAGACCCATAAAATTTAAGGAAATTTTTTTCTTAATTTTCTTTGGGATTTTACAAGAACGCAGTTTCTGATGGCACTTGATTCTGAGGCCCGGTGTGCCCGGAATTTCTATCCGAAGTTTAGCTCGGGTACGTTCAGTGAACGAACGAGCGGGATTTTCTAACTTTTGAACCGATGCTCGGAATCAAATTTCGAGGGCACCGATGGAACCGCAGCGCCGGTAATTGCTTAGAAACACCTTTTCTGGAGTTGCGTTTTCACGAGAAAGGTTGATAAAAATTGTGGAAGTTAAAATAAAAATTTAACTACAATTTTTATTTTCTCTAAGTGGATTTAAGCTTTGAGTGGAAGTTGGGTAACTACCCAACTTCCCATGGGAGGTTATGAGGGTGGTGGGGCCCACACGAACCCCACCCCTTCACTTTCCTTAACTCCCTCAACTCACAATTAAATTTGATAACTTAATTTCTAATAACTTATGATATTAATGAAGTGAGTTTAATGTGAATATTTGAAATTCAAACTCATGTCAAGTTAATAAAATAAGTGTGGGCTTATTTTATTAAGGGTTGGATTTCTTGTTGTGGAGTCTTTGGGAGAAAAAGCTAAGGAACTTGAGGAACTTCTTCGTCTTCGATGAAGAACGCGAAGAATGCCTATATCTCTGACGAAGAATGTCGATTCCTCAGAAATCGACTACGCGACGCCGTATACCGCGACGCCGACGACGTCTTCTTCCACGACGTCTCTTTCCGCGACGGATAATACGCGACGAATCCTCGTTCGACGAACCTCCGTTCAAGCTACGCTTGAGGTAGGGGTTTATGTGTTTTTCTTTTCGTGTTTTACTCTCGTTCATCATCCACGTATATTTGGACTGAATGCTATCGATTTACAGGAGGAGGTCAGACCGCACAAACACGGCCGACCCCCTCCCTTATTTTTTTTCTTGTTGTTGCGGTACGAAGGGAAGTGACGCGGTGTCGTCACATCGCGCGAGATCTTGCGGCAAGGAATGTGTGGCGCTGTCGCGCCACGCCGAGAAATTGAACCAAGTCGCGATGCCGTCGCACCGCGCCGGAGAACCGAAAAAGCACCGCGGCCGAAGCGGGGCCGCGGCGGAGGGGTGCGGCGCTGTCGCGCCGCACCGGATGAATGAAGGTCGCGGCCGGTACCGGGCCGCGACGGAGCGTGGGAACCAGTGGCCGGAAACGGGCCGCCGGTGTCGGAGCAGGGAGGGGACCGGCATGGCGGCAGAAACCGACCGGTCGGGGCGGGCCGGCCAGACAAGGGAAAGTCGGGGGTTCAAACCCACGGCCAGCCAGCTGAGCGGCCCCCATTAAGGGGAGTCGCGGTTACAAACCGCGGGGGGCAGCCCCCCCCCCCCCCCCCCGCTATCCGAACGGCTCGGCCGTTCGGTCGAGCCACCTGGCGCCGCGCGCCGGGCCGACCCGGACCCGGGTCGGGTCGGTCCGGGCCCGAAACCCCCATTTTCGGACCCTCTTCGGTCTTTTGCCCATATCTTGGTCTACGGACCTCTGATCGATGCACCGTCAGTGGCGATGAAATCCTTGGATTGAGACGGTCGTTTCAACATATCGCACTCAAGGTTTCAGAATACTTTGGGTTCGGCCGAGTTGGTTCGTACATGAAACCAACCGGGCCCTCGGAGCGGAAACGCTCATAACTTGAGCTCCGGACGTCCGATTGACGTGCCGTCGACTTTGGTGGATTTCTCTAAGTGAGACGGAACTTTTGGATTACTCCACCTGAGGTTTAGATGCAGGTGGAGTACGGTCGGGTTGGTTTTGACTTAAAAACCAACCGGGCCCCTCGGTCGAAAAAGCCAATAACTCTCAGACCGGGCTTCCGATTGATGCGTCGTCTGTAACGTTGAGTTCCTGTTGACGATACGGAACTTTTGGATACATAAAATCCATAATTTGTGTCAGTTGATGTATCAGCCTCTCGGCTTGTGGAGCGGACCCTCCCAAATGAGTTTGATGTGTACGGGAACCCTAGAGCTAGCTGCGTTTGCGACTGTGACGACGATGACGATTGTACAGAGATCCTCAGTGGATTCGACAGCGACGACTACAGCACTCAGCGATCCTACGTGGATCAGTGCTACCGATCCTGTGTGGGTCCAATCATGTGTCGGTCAGCGATCAGCGGTCCTGTGTGGGCCAGCGCCTACAGATCCTGTGTGGGTCTGATCCTGTGTGGGTCTTTGCGGGGGTTAGTTACCTATCGATCTTGTGTGGGTCAGATCCTTTGTGGGTCATTGTGGGGGTTAGTACCTATCGATACTTTGTGGGTCCGACGACTTAGATGAATCAGTGGAAATATCTGATCATCTCTATCGTCATACGAAGAAGTATACCTGTGTGAGTTGAATCTTGTTTTGCTTTCCTGTGTGGATTGTGTTGTGCTATCCTGTGTGGATTTACGTTTTGCTTTCCTGTGTGGACTGGGTTGTACTTGGGCTCGGATGTTGGAGTCGAATGAGAATTGATGACTTAGGTATATTTATGGGCATATACCTAAGCAGTGTCGGATGTTACTTCGTGATTTCATCTTTCCTTTGTGGATTATCCTTTGTGGATTTTGGGAGACCTTCGGGGGTCTCGGGGTCCCTACTAAGTAGCTTATACTCACCCCTGCACGGGCTATGCCCGCACTACGTTGTGTTGGTTGCAGACGACGGACAGCGCTGATCGTGGTTGAGGCTTGCGGAGCAGGATGGTACTTAGAGGTGGACCACTGGACGGGACGTTCTCGGAGCAGACGGCTGGACTCGAGGAGCTGTGGAGGCTATCTGTACTCACCCTTCAGGTGGGATTTCCAGTGGACAGATCGACGTTGTGGCTTTACTTTTCAGTTGCTGTTTTCCCTTCCAGTTGTACTTTACTTTCAGTTTGGGTTTGTATACTAGCCCACTTACTTTTCTGCACTTACTGTTGTACTCAGTTTTTACTTAGTGTTTACTTCTTCTGCTTTCTTGCTATATGGTGTTTGTTTACTTTACAAAGTCAATACCTTCCCTTTTTACCGGGATTTACGCCTAGGTGCTAGTCGCCAGTCCCTGGCCTATGGAAGGCGGTCTTGGGGTAGTCATGGCACGGGCCCCGAGGACGGGTCGTGACAAATTGGTATCAGAGGAGTTCGGTTCTACCGCAAAACTTTGGACTCTGATCTTTTTCTATGTGAAGCAAAAGTGTTAAGCATATTGGGTGTGGTTATCAGTTCAGGGAGTCCAGTGTTGGTGCGGAGGCTGACGTATCCGTACACCAGGACCCTGACTTCTGATTTCCGACTTAATGCATGAAAACATTGATTGCATGTGTGTTTCAAGTTTTCTTTGTGATTACTTTATGTCAGCTCACCAGGTATACTGTTTGACCGTGGAACACCTGTTTCTTTTCAGGATGGACCCACAATGGCAGCCAGTTAGGGTTCCGAGAGTTGAGCATGACGACAGCCCACCGAGCGACGAGGCCTCGGTACAGGGCCCTTTGACAGCTGAGGCACCGACAGTACCTCTACCTGCCGAACCACAGATGCTTCCAGCCCCAGCCGCTGACGATGCACGATGCCTTAGTGCACTGCACGAGTTCCAGCGTTAGGGACCGCCCAGGTTCCGCGGGGAGACGGACCCCCAGGCAGCCGAGGACTGTCTGGAGGTAGTGGTGAGAGTTTTCAGGTTAGTGAGGACACCAGCAGACTTCATGGTGATCCTCGCAGTGAGCCTAATGCATGCGGCAGCAGGCAGATGGTGGAGCTTGATGATCTAGGTGCACGATGAGGCTTCTCTTCTCTGGACGGACTTTGAGAGCCTCTTTCACTCAGAGTTTATCCCAGCCACCCTCCGTGCGGTACGCATCCAGGAGATTCTACAGCTGCGGCAGGGCAGCTTGACGGTCGCCCAGTACTCGGTGAGATTTACCGATCTCTCACGCTACTCGACAGACATGGTACGGGACCCATTCTTCTGGGCTCGGACCTTTGAGAAGGGATTGAGACATGAGATCAGGGCATCACTGATCTCCCTCATCATTCCGACTCAGGTAGGAGTACTAGAGCGAGCCCTTTTGATCGAGAGTTTTCTTGCTGAGTCTACACCAGCAGCGAGGCCTACCGTAGGGCGACACGTGGCGGAGTCTTCTGCAGCCGGTAGTAGACAGATGTCGCAGAGGTCCAAGCGGGCCAGACCATCGGGCGGACGACCATAGGATACTGGCTCGGAGGTGCGGGGCACACGCAACAGAACTAGTCTTTCGAGTAGATGACAATGCTATGCATGCGGCGGGCAGGGACACATGGCTCGTGACTGCCCGACCCGCTATGCAGAGGAGCAGCAAACAGTTGAGGAACCACCTAGGCAGAGGCAGAGATTCGGCCGTGGTGGTCTGCAGGGAGCAGTCGGATGAGGCAGAGGAGCTGGCCGAGCAGCAGGCGGTGGGCGACGCTTTGAGTCTCTACCACCACCACCACCAGGAGGTCCACCCCGACCTCAGGGGAGAGCACAACTTTAGGCAGCTGAAACTTACGATCATGGAGCTCTAGAAGCGGGTGGACAAGTGCGGGTCTAGCTCCAAGCATAGAGGCCTTTGCCCATTATGCCTCTAACTTCGTTGTTTGTGTTGCCTTGTGTCCTTGTACTTTGAGTTGAAGTAATAAAAGACGCTTACAATAGTGACGTTTTCTTTCTTGTCTTTTGTTTGTTAATACTAAGAGGTGCCGGTTAAAAAAACTGTTGACTTGACCCTCACTTGTGAGATTCTTACTGGAGGAGACCCAGTGACCACACACTGATGCCGACAGTGTGACTCAACCCTTGGAGGCGAGAGTAACAGTTGGATCTCTTGGTAGCAGTGTCGAGGCCTTATGACGTCATCCATGCCATGAATTAACTAATCATGACGGGATTGACTGTATTAGGCAAGGAATGTGGTTCATCCATGGGATGAGATCGGATTTCCCTTTTCGGCAAAGGAGAAATCCTTGCAGCTTTGCAGAATGTTAAGGAGGAAGGGGCAACCCTTCGTGTGGTCAGACAAATGTCAACAGATCTTCCAGAAGCTGAGACAGAGATTGACCAGTGCGCCTATCTTGAGGCCACCGGAGGAGGGAGTTGGGTACGTAGTTTTCTGCGATACATCAGGGACCAGACTTGGATGTTTCCTGATGTAGGATCGGGCCGTGATCACCTATGGATCATGTCAGTTGAGGCAGTATGAGCAGAACTACGCTACCCATGACCTGGAGTTAGCAGCAGTGGTCTTCGCTCTGAAGACATGGCGACACTACCTGATGGGCGAGTGCTTTACAGTCTTTTCTGACCATCAGAGTCTCAGGTACATCTTATCTCAGAAGGACCTGAACCTGAGACAGCGGCGATGGCTCGAGTTCCTCCAGGACTATGACTTTGAGATAGTCTATACTCCTGGGAAGGGGAACGTAGTAGCCGATGCTCTCAGCAGGAGGACGGGCATTCAGCTACTTGGGGAGGTGACAGAGTAGCTAGCTGCTTTACAGATATCCTTCGTGGATATAGATGGAGCAGCCTTCCTTCAGTCACTCATAGTCACTCCTCCACTACTGTAGCGGGTCCGAGAGGCACAGCGTGGGGACGTAGAATGTGAGACGCGGCGTGTGCAGATATCCTCAGGACAGGCGCCTGATGGTTTCTCCTTTGGAGCATAGCATGACATCCTTTTCAGAGGACGTACCTTGGTACCAGTTTCATTATGGGAGGAGGTGATGATAGATTTTCACACTTCTCCTTTGGCGGTATATCCTGTAGTGGCGAAGATGTACCAGGATCTTAGACGACAGCACTGGTGGCCAGGCATGAAGAAGGTTTTCGTAGAGTTCGTTTCTCGATGCCTCACCTGCCAGTAGGTGAAGGCAGAGCATCAGGTACCAGCAGGCTTGGTACAGCCCTTGGAGGTCCCGGAGTGGAAGTGGGATGGAATATCTATGGACTTCATGACTGTACTTCCACGCACTTCCAGAGGTCACGACTCCATTTGGGTGATTTTCGACCGACTCACCAAGTCGGCACACTTCTTACCCATCAGAGAGCAGGGCTCAGTGGAGAGCTTGGGACGACTCTACGTTCAGGAGATTGTATGGCTTCACGGTGTGCCATCATCTATCGTCTCTGATTGAGATGCTCGCTTTACTTCCTGGCTTTGGAAGGGGTTGCAGGAGGTGTTCAGGACACAGCTATGTCTGAGCATCGCCTTTCACCCTCAGACAGATGGTCAGATGGAGAGGACCATTCAGACTCTTGAGGACATGCTCCGCGCATGTGTCCTCCACTTGGGTCGTAGCTGGGAGGACCACCTACCCTTGGTGGAGTTCGCGTACAACAACAGCTACCACTCCACCATCGGGATGACACCATACGAGGCGTTGTACGGCCGACCTTGCAGATCTCCTTTGTGCTGGACAGACCCTGGGGAGTCAGCACTTGTGGGACCAAAGATGGTCCAGGCCACGACAGAGAAGGTCCAGGTCATCCAGGAGCGGATGAGGACAGCTCAGAGCCGGAAGAAGTCTTATGCGGATAGGAGGCGGAGACCACTAAAGTTTGAGGATGGTGACCACGTCTTCTTGCGAGTCTCACCTCGACGTGGTATACGGAGATTTTTCCAAGGCGACAAGTTGTCTCCACGCTTCATCGGACCATTCCAGGTCCTCAGCGGGATTGGCAAGGTGGATTATCGCCTGGCTCTACCACCTCAGTTGCACCGGGTTCACGACGTCTTCCACGTATCTCAGCTGAGGAGATACGTGCATGACCCGACGCATATCATTGACCATGGGGAGCTGGACGTTGATGATGGGGAGACTTTTGTGGAGGTCCCAGTGGAGATCGAGGATCGACAGGAGCAGGTCCTACGTGGATGGTCGATTCCTCTAGTGTGCATCAGATATCAACACGGGAATCTCCAGGAGAGCACTTGGGAGTGGGAGGCTCAGATGCGTTCTCAGTACCCACATTTGTTTCCCTAGCTTATGATGTATCTTTACGGGGATGTAAAGCCCCGAGGTGGGAGTAATGTAAAGACCTGTAAAATTCAAGGAAATTTTTTTCTTAATTTTCTTTGGGATTTTACAAGAACGCAGTTTCTGATGGAACTTGATTCTGAGGTCTGGTGTGCCCGGAATTTCTATCCGAAGTTTAGCTCAGGTACGTTCAGTGAACGAACGAGTGGGATTTTCTAACTTTTGAACCGGTGCTTGGAATCGAATTCTGAGGGCACCAATGGAACTGCAGCACCGGTAATTTCTTAGAAACACCTTTTCCGGAGTTGCGTTTTCATGAGAAAGGTTGATAAAAATTGTGGAAGTTAAAATAAAAATTTAACTAAAATTTTTATTTTCTCTAAGTGGATTTAATCTTTGGGTGGAAGTTGGGTAACTACCCAACTTCCCATGGGAGGTTATGAGGGTGGTGGGGCCCACATGAACCCCACCCCTTCACTTTCCTTAACTCCCTCAACTCACATTTAAATTTGATAACTTAAGTTTTAATAACTTATGATATTAATGAAGTGAGTTTAATGTGAGTATTTGAAATTCAGACTCATGTCAAGTTAACAAAATAAGTGTGGGCTTATTTTATTAAGGGTTGGATTTCTTGTTGTGGAGTCTTTGGGAGAAAAGGCTAAGGAACTTGAGTAACTTCTTCATCTTTGACGAAGAACGCGAAGAATGCCTCGATCTCCGACGAAGAACGTCGAGTCCTCAGAAACCGACTACGCGACGCCGTATACCGCGATGCCGACGACATCTTCTTCCACGACGTCTATTTCCGCGACGGATAATCCGCGACGAATCCTCGTTCGACGAACCTCCGTTCAAGCTACGCTCGAGGTAGGGGTTTATGTGTTTTTCTTTTTGTGTTTTACTCCTGTTCATTATCCACATATAATTGGACCGCATGCTATCGATTTACAGGAGGAGACTGAACCGCACAAACATGGCCGACACCCTCCCTTATTTTTTTTCTTGTTGTTTCGGTACGAAGGAAAGTGACGCGGTGTCATCGCACCGCGCGAGATCTTGCGGCAAGGAATGCGCGGCGCCGTCGTGCCATGCTGAGAAATTGAACCAAGTCGCGGCGCCATCGCGCCCCACCGGAGAACCGCAAAAGCACCGCGGCTAGAGCGGGGCCACGGCGGAGGGGTGCGGCGTCGTCGCGCCGCACCGGATGAATGAAGGTCGCGGTCGGTACCGGGCCGTGGCGGAGCGTGGGAACCGGCGGCCGGAAACGGGCCGCCGGTGTCAGAGCAGGGAGGGGACCGGCTGTCGCCAGTCCCGTGGCGGCAGAAACCGGCCGGCCGGGGCGGGCCGGCCGGACAAGGGAAAGTCGGGGGTTCAAACCCCCGGTCGGCCAGCTGAGCGGCCCCCATTAAGGGGGGCTGCGGTTACAAACCGCGGGGAGCAGTGCCCCCCCCCCCCTCCCCCCCGCTATCCGAACGGCTCGGCTGTTCGGCCGAGCCACCTGGCGCCGCGCGCCAGCGCGCCGGTCCGCCGGGCCGCGCCGCGCCCAGCCGGGCCAACCCAGGGGGTCTCGGACCGGGTCGGTCCGGGCCCGAAACCCCCGTTTTCGGACCCTCTTCGGTCGTTTGCCCATATCTTGGGCTACGGACCTCCGATCGACGCACCGTCAGCGGTGATACGATCCTTGGATCGAGATGGTCGTTTCGACATATCGCACTCAAGGTTTTGGAATACTTTGGGTTTGGATGAGTTGGTTCGTACACGAAATCAACCGGGCCCTCGGAGCGGAAACGCTCATAACTTGAGCTCCGGACGTCCGATTGACGTGCCATTGACTTTTGTGGATTCCTCTAAGTGAGACGGAACTTTTGGCTTACTCCACACGAGGTTTGGACGCAGGTGGAGTACGGTCGGGTTGGTTTTGACTTAAAAACCAACCGGGCCCCTGGGATGAAAAGGCCAATAACTCTCAGACCGGGCGTCCGATTGACGCGCCGTCTGTAATGCTGAGTTCCTGTTGACGATACGGAACTTTTGGATACATCAACTCCGGACTTTGTGTCAGTTGATGTATCAGCCTCTCGGCTCGTGGAGCGGACCCTCCCGAACGAGCTTGTTGTGTGCGGGAACCCTAGAGCTGGCTGCGTTTGCGACTGTGACGATGACGATGACTGTACAGAGATTCTCAGTGGATTCGACGGAGACGACTACATCACTCAGCGATCCTACGTGGATCAGTGCTACCGATCCTGTGTGGGTCCGATCCTGTGTGGGTCAGCGCTCAGCGGTCCTGTGTGGGCCAGCGCCTACAGATCCTGTGTGGGTCTGATCCTGTGTGGGTCTTTGCGGGGGTTAGTTACCTATCGATCCTATGTGGGTCAGATCCTTTGTGGGTCATTGTGAGGGTTAGTACCTATCGATCCTTTGTGGGTCCGATAGCTTAGATGAATCAGTGGAAATATCTGATCATCTCTATCGTCATACGAAGAAGTATACCTGTGTGAGCTGAATCTTGTTTTGCTTTCCTATGTGGATTGTGTTGTGTTATCCTGTGTGGATTTACGTTTTGCTTTCCTGTGTGGACTGGGTTGTACTTGGGCTCGGATGTTAGAGCCGAACGAGAATTGATGACTTAGGTATATGTATGGGAATATACCTAAGCAGTGTCGGATGTTACTTCGTGATTGCATCTTTCCTTTGTGGATTGTCCTTTGTGGATTTTGGGAGACCTTCAGGGGTCTCGGGGTCCCTACTGAGTAGCTTATACTCACCCCTTCATGGGCTAGGCTCGCACTACGTTGTGTTGGTTGCAGACGACGGACAGCGCTGATCGTGGTTGAGGCTTGCGGAGCAGGACGGTACTTGGAGGTGGACCACTGGACGGGACATTCTCGGAGCAGACGGCTGGACCCGAGGAGCTGTGGAGGCTATCTGTACTCACCCTTCAGGTGGGATTTCTAGTGGACAGCTCGACGTTGCGGCTTTACTTTTCAGTTGTTGTTTTCCCTTCCAGTTGTACTTTACTTTCAGTTTGGGTTTGTATACTGGCCCACTTACTTTTCCGCACTTACTGTTGTACTCAGTTTTTACTTAGTGTTTACTTCTTCTGCTTGCTTGCTCTGTGGTGTTTGTTTACTTTACAAAGGCAATGCCTTCCCTTTTTACCGGGATTTACGCCTAGGTGCTAGTCGCCAGCCCCTGGCCTATGGAAGGCGGGCTTGGGGTAGTCACGGCACGGGCCCCGAGGACGGGTCGTGACAATAGTCATGGTAGTCCTGAAAAAATATAAATACACAAAGGATTAATAAATATTTTAAATGAACTAGTAATTATTTTCAAAAATACCTCTTTAGGGATTCTAGTTTTTTGATGAAATGTGATCTATTTCATAAATTTATAAACATAATAACCAAATTCCTTTCCATTTGTTTTTTGGACACTTCAGAAACATCGATAAAAATAAGTAATTTGTCTTGATATGTGTTTGGATAGTGCAATATTATTATATATACCATGATACTTGTCTAGTTATAGATCTTATGGGTGTTCTTGTCCTTAGGCCCTGGATTCATTCCATGAAGTAGACGATATTGATTCACCACCCTATCATAACAAAATCCTCATTAAAAGATAATATAAATTATATAACTAGATGTTTAGTTCTAAAATTTTGGATCTAGTGTATTAAAAATTGACAAAATTTATCATTTATGGTCAGTTTGTTGGATATCTATCCATTGAATCTATAAAATAAATCTTTGGAGTATCCAAATTGACCACAATGAGCATCGAATGCTGCCTAAAAACAAAAAAAGGAATAAGTAATGAAAGAAATGAAAATATAGTTAAGATGATTAAATTATAGATTTTTACCCCTGCATCATTGGTATTAAAAAGATTTTTTCATCCATAATTTTGTTTTCAAACGATTTGAGAATGGATAACATTATTTTACCCTCTTTATCGGAATTTATTTCTTCTTTTGAAGAGGTGATGTGAGGACTACTGAGTCCAAATTTTTGTTCTTGGGGAAATCCCTTCAATTGTTTTTCATATATACACCTATGAAAAATATGAAATGTATTTAGTCATAATTATCATAGTATATCAGTTTTTTTAAAATCAAATCATGAAAACATACCTCATTAATACATTTACAACTGAGGTGCCTGGCCATTCATACTTGAGGATTTCATCTACATTGTCAGCACTAATGTAATCTGATTCTTCCCCTCCATATGTATTTTTTTTTAAATCAACTGTGTGAGTATTTTCTTCTATCAACTTTGTATCCACATGAGACTGAAATGATATTAAATGTGGATATAGAATGGGTGGGGTGAAGGTGCTCTTAGTAGATCGTTTTGATCAGTTGGTTGATCCTTGAGATAGTTTTGAGTCGATATTTTGTTTCACCCCCTTCCCTTTGTTGTTCTGTAATAACATTCATCATTTTAGAACTTTTTTCATTAAATGTTAAAGGTTCATCTTGAAAACTAAATTGGAAATGAATACCTCCTGGTCGACATGTTTTTTTATAAGAATTGATGTCCATGTGATGAATATTTCAATAGCTTGTTTAATCGTATGAATGTCATCATCGTCATTTGGAACAGGTAGCTCGACACTTGGATCATGAGCTAAGTTAATCGACACTTTGACATGACCTGTTGGAAGTGGTCTATTGTGTAGTATGTCATTCTGCATATTGAACACCATAGCCCTCGCTACAAGGCAATGGGTGGGAGTTGATAGATATAAATCACAATCATTTTCACCCTGTATAATATCAGTACAAGAAAGTTATCAATGTCTATGTGATTCACATTTCACAGAAACAATTATTATAACATTGATTTTCTCATCTAAGTCAAGTTTTTAAGGTAATGGATTGCCTCAAAACTGGTGGGGGGTGGGGCGGGATATTCACGCACAGGTTGTTCTTGAGTTTTTTCTTCTCTTTTCCTCCCCCTATCAAATTTTATATCATATCTCTTTGGTATTATAATTCTTCTTGAAACATAGATAATGTTTCTCTTATCTTTTTCATTTCCTTAGTCTGATCCTCTGCTTGTTTTTCTTTCTAAAAATATGTTTGGGGTGTCACCCCAAAACCCACACCACTAACACGGTCATACTGTTCTGGCTACTTCAAGGATTTTAAAAGTATGTCTGCATCTGGTGCGGGTGTTGTTGATTCCTATGACTATTTCAGATAGAAAATATAGGAAAATAAGTAATCATTATTATGTAATAGTGATTTAAAGCAAAACAAATTTATATTATTCCATACTTAAACATGTTTCACACACTTTTTGTGTGTTTTAATCTATCAATATCCCCTATTTATTTACACGAGCCTCCTTCCATAGCACATGGCATGGTATGGATGTGGCTTTCGATTTTGATTCATAAAACTGTATATAAATAGAAGAACATGGTTATGGCATTGTTTTGTGTCACATAAAATTATTACGGTAGATTTAAAATACGTACCAATTTTTTCTCAAGTGAAGCGTACCCCATCCTTACTTTACGGTAGGGGTACGCTAGTTTTACTTCCTGTTCCTTATTTTCAGCACTCAGTTGTTGTTTCATAAATAAAAAACTATAAATCAAAGTGATGAATACAAGTAATGTAAAACAATGTATTACCAAACACAATGTACCAGAAAAGTCTGTTATGCACGATGGAAACTAAACACATCCCACACTCCTTGGGATATCAAGTGTGGATAAAGAGGAGGTGGGTGTGGCTTGATTTTCCCTTCAAAATCTTTAAGATGATATTTCGTTAAAATTGTGTGAAAACCTCTATGAATCCTTCTTACAACTCTTAATACATATTCCTTGTGTGAGCCATCTACTGTAAATGCACTCTGCAAGGGATGATGAAGAGTAAGTAAATGTTTTAGTATTTTATTTTATTTTAATAAATTAAAGAAATGGTATCATAATGATATTGTAATCTATTCCCACATTAGTGCCTTAATCCCGGTGGCAACATGATGCCACGACTGTACATAAATCGGCACACATTGCTGAGTGATGATTCCAATGTAGCTACTAAATATGTATTTTATTGGGTTAACATTATGGTCTTGCTTATTCCATCCCACCTCAATTTTGATGCCTTTTGATTTTGCCTTAATTATTTTGGATAACATTTTCAAACTACGACGCTCTTGTTTTTTTTACACCGCCAGGGTTTCATTGCCTACCATTTCCTCAATTTCAGCATCATCATTATATTCCTCCATAGTGCTAGCATCGACACTGGGACTAACAGCAATAGTTTGAGAAACCTATTGTACCTCAGCATTGGGACCAACAGTAACAGGTTGAGAAACCTGTTGTTCCTCTACATTGGGACCAGTAGCAACAGGTTGAGAGACCTTTTTTACCTCGATATTGGGCACATCAGCAGGTACATAAGTCATTATCTGTAGAAGTGGTTTAACATTTAATTTAGATTACATAAAAGCAGCATCAAATAGATAATAACATAAGGTAACACAATGTATATTACAATAAAAAAATAACCTGATTATTGAACTATCTTTTTTAAGGATGAAGAGATTTGACCCCTCTATCGACTATGTAAATACCTTCATTGTGTTCTCCTCTGACATACAAAATTTCATCTACATTGAGACCACTGTGAAATGATTGTGAAGTCCCAATGAAAGGGTCATTCTCTGTTGAATTTTCATATAACCCTTTAGTTGTTTTGGTCGATAACAGAACAATTGACCAGTTTCGGTTTGCTGGATATGGAACATAAAATACTTGTACTACCTGTGATTCCATTATAAACAGTTTTTCTTTCTCCCCTTCCTTACTAAAATAAACTTTTATGAATCCCAATTCATCTATTTTAACATCACCCATGTTATCAACCCACTTGAATTGAAAAATGGGCCCTTTTAATTTCGTATAATCCAACTCTCATATTTTTTTGATGATACCAAAGTATGACATATTCACATAAATTGGATTTCTATCCTTATCACTGAAAACATGAATCGCTTCAGCCACAAGTGTAGCCCCACTATTCTGCATGGTATTGTCTTCATCATGTTCATTAGTATAGGATGTATAACCATTAACTACATAAGAATTATAAGATAATACATACACACTTGGTCCTCCATCTAGCCATCGAATTCAGTCTGAAATTGAGTCCGGATTTTCATCTAACTTCTTAAAAATATGGTCCTGAAACCATCCTATAAATTATCAATTATGTGTATCTGATATCCATTTTTCATACCTAGATATATTCAAATGCCTAAGAATTTATTTGTGGGTTTGAATATATGGGTCAACATCGAAACTCACTACAAAAAAACAGGGTGATTAGAGGCGGTTTTTTAGAGGGGGTTATACACAACCCCCACTAAATTCATTTTCTGTGTAATTAGAGGGGGTTATGCACAACCCCCTATAATCATTGAATTTAGAGGGGGTTTTGAACTCCCTCTAAATTCATTTTCTACATAAAATAGAGGGAGATATGTGTGACACTTTCTAATCATAAAATTTATAGGGGGTTATGAACCTCCTCTAATTTCTTAAATGAAATGGGGTTTTGAACCCCCTTTATTTTTTTAACATTACTTTTTAATATACGGTGGGATTTTGAAGGGGTTTTCAACATCCTCTAATTTAAGAAAATAGAGGGGCTTCATATCCGCCTCTAATTAATGAGATTAGTAGTGGTTCTATCCCCTTTTAATATCTTAAATTTTTGGGGATTTGAACCACCTCTAATGTCTTAAATTAGAGGGGGTTAAAAACCCCCTCTAATATATTAAATTAGAGGGAGTTTATGTAAGAGTTGGTTTCCTAGAACCAACTGGTTTTACTTTGATTACATAGAAATTTAATGTATTATTACATATTGTTCATTGTTATGCATGACTATGATGTAATAATGTCCTAGAGTATTTGTTGCATTGATAAGGTCATGTTAGTTAACCGCTATGATGAGAAACTTGAAATGCTATAAAAATATTCTTAAATATAGTTATGCAGTTGGATGACATACTATGATGGGACACATAGCATGCAGACCGTCAGGTGCAAGTACTCATAAGTAGATGAGACTTCCTTTCATTAAGTTCACACTTGATAATCTCTAAGATAGGAGATTATGAAAACAACCCCTCTAGTTGGAATTCTGCATGTTTTAGTGTCATCAGATATTTCTATTTATGAGTGTGTGTAATGATCCTTAAACATTAATATTATCATTAATACATGTCATGACTCGCACACTTTGATTTGGTGATGAAAATTGTCACACAGACAGTTGGTGGGAAGTAGGGTACGTTGGGCGCATCACGAGTGGCATGTTATTAAAGGATAATTCGAGGAAGTATTTGTCTCTTCCATTTATGGAAGTTGATATCTTGACCCTTTGATTGAAATAGAACCATTGCGTGAAATTCCATGGCCATGGTGTAATGATGATTTTATTTCAGGTAGTCAATGAACGATGTATCAAGCATAAAAGTTGATGACACTATCATGAAACCTGCTTGATGAGATATCGCGACAAAGGGATTATATTACACAGTGAGCATTCGTGTGTGGATGTCATTGTTTTGACTTTACATTCTTTCTCTTGGGTTCCTTGACCCATTACTAGATAGTACTCTTGGACTTTAGTCAAGATCGCCTAATGCCAATGAGAAAGAATCCTAGAGGGTCACACACTAAGTGTTTTTGGTAGTCTTAGTTAAATTCTATTTGAATTTAATTAATGAAATAAATATTATTCTCAAGACCATGGAATAATTTTATTCAAGTTAAAATGATCGCATAAATTAAATTAAATTTATTTATTTATTTTATTGAACATTTAATAAATATTTATTTACTAGTTTATAAATAAAATATTTATTTAAGAGAATAAATTATTTATTTCTTTATTCAGGTGTTCAATAAATGGAATTGGAGTTCAAGAGGGCTAAGTTTAATCCGATAGTAAAATAATTATTTGCAATACGGTAAATAATTATTTAACTAGTTGACACAAGTTAAAATAATGATGACGCTGCTATTATTTTGTGACACAGAATTTTATTTTATAATTCCATTTTGCGCAAGTTAGCGCACCATGAATAATGATGCGGTATTATTATTATGAGCATAGGTTTTCTATAAGTTCATGAATGTATTTAATTTTTGTTATGCAATTAATTATTGTAACTGAAATTCCATGTATATAAATAGACAAGTAGGCCTATTGTGCCATACACTACACCACACACCTAGTGAATTGAGAATTGTTGAGCCAAACAATTTCTTTCTCGAATCCTCTTCTCTCCCCTCTCAAGAACAAGATAAGTTTTTCAAGGCTGAATAACAAGTGCTCAAGAACAACCAACACAAGACACTCACTTCGCCGTGCTAGCACCTGGAGAACGAGCGGTATCGATCAGAGGCCATTGGAGCACGTGTGGATCACCACTAGAGGGATTCTAGTTTGGATCCTTACAAGCACAATGAGATAATCTGAAAGGTTCATTCTGAATGATCAACATCATCAATGAAGAAAAATACCAAAGATCCAGGTATTAATTTTCTTTATGAAATTAATTAAATTAATTATAAACATGATGTACAAGATCCTCTAAAGGTTTTGGGCCTCTTTCTTCTTTATCTAAATCTTTGATTATATTCTGTGGAGACTGGCATTCATCATAGTATTGATCCTGGAATAATCATTTATCATGGTAAAAATCAAATTTGGGTGTCTTCCCAACCACACTTCTGTTGTGCCCAGAACCTTCAAGTGGTATCAAAGTGAGGTTACATCATAGTTTATAATTATTTAAATATTTCGTTGATGAATTACGCATTTAATAATTTATTTGTTTCAATTCAAGTTAATCGTTCTGCAAATTTGAATCTCAAGATCTATTCATCCTCTTTCATTTCTCATTCACCTTACAGAAACGATCTTTTCTTTTAATTTTTATTGAAATAAAATATAGGATCTCATCTAGAGGTGCCAAAGATTCCTGGTCGTACAACACCAGAACACACGACATGTATTCGGTAGTACATGTCGTGTAGTCAAGATTCAATGGATCAGACCAGTCTTCCAAACCAAGCCATGTGTTGGAGTCTTTCTAAGTCTTAAATGAATCCGTGTGTTGACTAGGAATAGGTGGCATGCGGTTTCTGTATTACATTCCGTGTGGCCCAAATGGACACAATGTGTAGTCCTTTCGGGTTAGGGTTGGACTATGTACCCTGTACACGGCTAGTCCAGCTGGAGACCATGTAACGAGAAACTACATGGTGTGTGGCCAACTAGACACGCCGTGTACTCTGAATATTTTTGAAGTACACTCACACATCATTTCCCCATGTGTGTACTTCAGATGGATGGTGAACAGTAGTACACACCATGTTGTTGGAACTACAAATCATGTACTCATCCAAATTATGCAGATTTATTAAAATTTATTGTTATATTATACAAACCCATGATACGTGTATCATCGTGCAGGCGTAAATATGAGGCACAACACGTAATGGGTGTTTTATATATATGTGTTTAATTTAACATTTGTGTAATGTTCATTTCTACTCATTGGATAGTTATGAATAAGAATTCACTGGGTTTCCTCCAAGGTACAAGTTACGTACAAAGATAATTTTAAATAAATTTATTTGTTTAAAATTATGATGGATGAGAATCTCAAGGAAATTCAGAAAAGGATTTAAGATAAAAGGATTGATTAATTAAAGATGATAATTAATTTATTCTAGCATGATTTATCTTAAACAAGAACGATTAAAGAATTGAATGATAGTTTTATTTATGCATAAATATATTTTCATTTATGGATGATCATGAGCTAGACCAAGACCTTTGCATATGGATGGTTTCTTTTAATTTATTTATTTGAATTAAATTTGTTGGCTTGCGAGCCTTCTCCTCATTAATTTTAGGGCTTGCGTGCCCAAGGTTTCTTTTATGTAAAACCCCCTTTTACCCATCACCTACGCGTGAGTTAAAAAAAGGGCATATGTAATGGATGGAACTCCCAAGATAGTAGAGGCGGTTCAAGCTGGAGCTGAGAAAAAAAAATCCCAGGAGATACAGAGGTGGACAAGTGGAAGTTGTAAACACAAACCCAAAAAGTTCAAGGTGTTTCTCCCCTAGGACAGGGTTATTTTATCAACCGCTAGATAAACTAACCATTATAAAATCTCATGATCATGTCATTTAATTTATTTTATTTCTATCATTTGCATGGTTTATCATTATGGATGTGTTGTTACGATCACTTAATTAATGAATTAAACAAGCATGCAATATGGAACTAAAATAAACTAGACTTATGCATAAATATTATCAAGACATGGTTAATCGCTTAAGTAAGTTCCACTTAATATTAACAAGAATGTGATAATAAGAAATTCACGCATAAGAGATAAAAATACCTCAAATAAAATATTAAGTTAGACCAAGCCTTTTATTACTTGATTAAGGGAAAAAGTCAATAAAACTATGTGTTTGACCAACCCTTGTTGGGACACTTACTTTTATACAAGAATCTCTTATGAAAGGTTTCGGGTTGACTTAAACATATTACATTAATAGGAGTATCCCTTTCTAGACTTGGTGTAATATTTGAGGCAAGAGTTGAGGAAATCCAAATTCATGATTTTAGGATTGGGGAGTCCACTCAATAGATCAAGGAGCTTTAAGCCTTCAGTTGGAAAAGACCTGCCTACCTGAATACCTTCTAATATCTTGAACAACCTTTGTTGGGGTTATGTGAAGGGGAATATGGATCCTTGCCACTAGAATTTAAATGAATCTAGACATGCCAAGTTCAATGGTGAGGGCCATTGGGAGTTGATAAAGTAGTTGGAGACTTAATAAAATTTATTATATATCATAAAATGTAATCAAGAAAGTACTAATGATCTGCTCTTTTAATTGTAGAATAAAAATGACAAGCCCGTGAACCACACTATCCCTGTGATCAATTCTGGATAAAGATAAAATCCTCACCAGTAGTAACTTCCAGGAATGGTTTAGACGCCTTCGGGTTATCCTACACCATGAACATAAGTCTTATGTGCTTGATTCAGCATTACCTGATCCGCTTGCCAAAGAGGCGAGTGATGAGGATTTCCTGGTCTATGAGAAACATATGAACTATGTGGTCAATGTTCAATGTTTGATATTATCATCAATGTCTATTGAGCTCATGAAGTCTCATGAAAACATAGATGCTTATAGCATGATTGAGCACCTATATGGTCCTTACCAGGAGAGAGCAAGACAAGAAAGGTTTGAGATCTCTAAGGAACTATTTCAGAGTAATCTTGGATAAGGTTCCCCAGATGGGCCTCATGTAGTCAAGATCATTGGCTACATTGAGCACTTAGAGGTTTTAGGGTTTAAACTCCCTGAAGAACTGGGCACCGATCTCATTCTCACATCACTCCCTCAGATATTCTCTAACTTTGTTATCAATTTCAATGTGAACAACATTGAGAAGTCTCTATCTGATCTTTTTATCCTCATTCTCCAAGTGGACAAAGATATGAAGCGCGAAAAGCCTTCTGTCCTTATGGTGAATAAGAGGAAAGGGAGGGAGAAGAGATTTAAGCCTAAAGCTTCTTCACGGCCTTCCAAGAAAAGGAAGATCAAAGGGGAGGAAAGGGAATATGAGGTTTTTTGTTTCGCATGTGGCAAGAAGGGCCACTGAAATAAGAACTTCACCCAGCCTAAGAAGTAAGGGGAAGATTTAGGTGAATTTATTATCGAATGAAATCTATCTTTTTTCTATAAATTGGGTATTAGATACAGCTTGTGGGGCTCACATATGTATCCAAATACATAAACCAAGTAGATTTAGGAATATTTATTGAGGGGAGGTAGATCTATGAGCAACCAATGGAGCCAGACTTGTTGTTGTAGCTATTGGGGACTACCACCTCATGTTGCCAACTGGGATGATCTTGGTGTTAAAGGGTTGTTTTTATGTGCCTTCTGTAACCAAAAACATAATTTCTATATCCAGACTAGATATAGATGGATTTTTTTCAAGTTTGGAAATGAATGTTTCTTCTTTTATAAATATAACATTTGTTTTGGTAGGGCACATTTATACAACAGTCTTTATGTGTTGGATTACACAAACCAAGTAATAACAATCGATGACAAAGATACTTCACATGACTCATACCACACCCAACTTTGGCATCACCGGCTAGGTCATGTAAATGAGAAATTCTTGAAAAGTTATATCAAGATGGATATTTAGATTATTTTCAACTAAAACCACTTGGTGTATGTCATGCATGTTTACAAGGCAAAATGACCAAAGCCCCATTTAGTGGGAAAGGTGAAAGGGCTAAAGAGCTTCTTAAATTAGTTCATATCGATGTGTGTGGACTATTTCTAATTGAGGCAAGGGGTGGGTACTCATACTTCATAACTTTTACTGATGATTTTAGTAGATATGGATATATCTACTTAATGAGGTATAAGTCAGATTACTTTGATAAGTTCAAGGAATACAAGAATGAAGTTGAGAACCAAATTGGTAAGAAGATTAAGAAACTCTACTCAAACCGAGGTGGGGAATATCTTAATCAGGACTTCATTGATTACTTACGAGAGTTTGGGATCCTATCCCAACTCAATTATCATTACACACCTCAATGGAATGGTGTAAGAGAAAGGAGGAACCACACCTTGTTGGACATGGTGAGATCAATGATGAGTCATGCAAGTCTTCCATTATCCTTTTAGGGGTATGCATTACAAACAGCGGCACACATACTAAACCAAGTACCAACTAAATCAATAAATGGTATTCCATATGAGTTCTAGAGTGGAATAAAATCCCTGTTATCAAATTTACATGTGTGGGTTAATGAATCATTTGCTAAGGCCTCTTCAGGTAACAAAATCACACCCCGAGGCACAAAGTGTACCTTTATAGGATACCCCAAGGAAACAAGGGGATATTACCTATAAAACCCCTCAGAAAAAAAGGTTATAGTGGCAAGACATGTCATATTCCTTGAGAGGGATCACATTTCCAAAAGAGATAGTGGGAGTAAGATAGACTTTGATGAAGTTGAGGCTCAAGGTACACAAGAGTTGGTACAGGAACAGATTCCACAAATCCCCATGGAACAAGAATTTGTTCCATAGACATAAGTACCATGTAGGAGTAAAAGAGAGGTTAGAGAACTGGAACAGTATAGTTTTCTAGTTACTGAGGATTATTATTCATTATTAGTTGATAATAATGATCCTATAACCTACAAGGAAGTAGTAAGTGGCATAGACATTGCCAAGTGGAAAGAATCCATGAATTCTGAAATGGATTCCATGTACCAAAACCAAGTCTGGATTTTGGTAGATCCTCTAGTTTATGTAAATCATGTTGGTTGCAAATGGGTATTCAAGAAGAAAGTGGACATGGAAGAACAATCCAGTACCAATAAGGCATGACTGTTTGCATAAGGGTTTAAACATTGTCAAGGAATTGACTACGATGAAACCTTATCACCAGTTGCAATGCTGAAATCCATCAGAATTATAATTTCCATTGCATCTTACCATGACTATGAGATTTATAAAATGGATGTCAAAATAGCATTCCTTAACGGGAACCTTCAGGAAGAGGTCCACATGACACAACCTGAAGGTTTTGTGACTCCAAATAATTCCAATGCACTACTGGAAATCTGACCTTTCCCAATGCTTCTATACCAACGGTTTGTAAAAACTGTTGGTATAGGTTCCCTTTCCCAATGGTTTGTCCAAACCATTGGGAAATCCCACTTTGAGGCCACCTTTCCCAATGGTTTGTCCAAACCGTTGGGAAAGCCCACTTTGTGGCCACCTATCCCAACAGTTTGGCCAAACCGTTGGGAAAGGGTATACCTATCCCAACGGTTTGGCCAAACCATTGGGAAAGGTGTCCCAGATATCAACCTTCACCCCAGAATCAAAATCCAGAATCAAAATCTATACCAATAGTTGTGACAACTGTTGGTATAGGTCTATACCAACGATTTTGACAACCGTTGGTATAGATCCATTTTTTATCAGTTCTTATTACCCAGAACATTATATAAATCAAAATTTAAAATAATTATGAGAATAAATATATATATTTATGTAATTATATTCAAAAAAGTCATGTTAGGTTAGTGGTTAAGTCTTTCAATGATAATATAGGGGTCCTGGGATCAAATCCCAGTGAATGTTTTTTTTTTGAAATACATATACCAACGGTTCCATAACTGTTGGTATAGATTTTCATATTACTTATCCCAACGGTTTCCAAAACCGTTGGGATACACTACTGGAAAACTAACCTATACCAATGGTTTGGAACTGTTGGTATAGGCCTCCAAACCGTTGGTATAGCCTATACCAACGGTTTGGAGAACCGTTGCCAAGTAAGCCATTGGGATAGGTCTATACCAACGGTTTTGGGAAAACCGTTGGTATAGACCTATTCCAACGATTTTGGAAACCGTTGGTATAAGTAATATAAAAATCTATACCAATGGTTATGGAACCGTTGGTATATGTATTTCAAAAAAAAACATTCGCTGGGATTTGATCCCAGGACCCCTCGTTTATCATTGAATGACTTAACCACTAACCTAACATTAATTTTGTGAGAATAATTACATAAATATATATATTTATTGTCATAATTATTTTAAATTTTGATTTATATAATGTTCTCGATAAGAAGATATGATAAAAATTCAAAGAACCTATACCAACGGTTGTCAAAACTGTTGGTATAGGTCCTGAGTTAGGATTGTATCCTGGGTTGAAGGTTGGTTTATGGGGGACCTTTCCCAACAGTTTTGTAAAACCGTTGGGATAGGTATACCCTTTCCCAACGGTTTGGTCAAACCGTTGGGAAAGGTGTCCACAAAGTGGACTTTTCCCAATGGTTTGCCAAAACCGTTGGGAAAGGGTATACCTATCCCAACGGTTTGGCCAAACCATTGGGAAAGGTGGGAAAGCTATACCCTTTCCCAAAAGTTTGCCTAAACCATTGGGAAAGGTGGCCTCAAAGTGGGCTTTCCCAATGGTTTGGCCAAATCGTTGGGAAAGGGGACCTATACCAATGGTTTTTACAAACCATTGGTATAGAAGCGTTGGGAAAAATCAGATTTCCAGTAGTGATAGGTCTATACCAACGGTTTTGGGAAAACCATTGGTATAGACCTATCCCAATGGCTTACTTGGAAACGGTTCTCCAAACCATTGGTATAGGCTATACCAATGGTTTGGAGGCCTATACCAACGGTTCCAAACCATTGGTATAGGTTAGTTTTCCAGTAGTGATAAGGTATGCAAGTTGCAGAAATTAATTTATGGATTAAACAAAGCATCTGGGTCATGAAAAAATTGTTTTGATTAAGACATAAAAGAATTTAGTTTTATTAAGAATGAATGTGAGCCTTGTGTCTACAAATGGTTTAGTGGGAGTGCAGTTGTTTTTATAATAGTATATGTTGATGACATATTACTTATTGGAAACAAGATACCAGTCTTACAGTCTGATAAGGTATGGTTCAATCAATGCTTCTCCATGAAGGACTTGGGTGAGTCAGCATATATTCTTGGGATCAAGATCCATTGTGATATATCCAAGAGATTTTTGGGCCTAAGTCAAAGTACATACATTGATAAGATACTGAAGAGATTCAGTATGAAACAATCCAAGAGGGGATTGTTGCCAGTGTCACATGGCATTCATCTTTCCAAGAAAATGTGTCCTCAAACACATGAGGAAATAAAGATAATGGAAATGACTCCATACACATCATTTATTGGGTCAGTCGTGTATGTCATGCTATGTACTAGGCTAGATGTTGCCTACACATTGAGTGTGGTAGGTAGATATCAATCTAACCCAGGTGACCTCCATTGGATGGTAGTCAAGATTATCCTAAAGTATATGAGGTGTACTAAGGATATGTTCCTAGTTTATGGAGGAGATGAGTAACTAGTCATCAAAGGATATGCAGATGATAGTTTCCAGACTGATCAAGATGACATGAAGTTGCAAACGGGATACATATTCACTTTAAATGGAGGTGCGGTGAGCTAGAAGAGCTCAAAGAAGAGTGTAGTTGTAGATTCTACAGTAGAGTCTGAGTATATCACAACTTCTGAGGCATTTAAAGAAGAAGTTTGGATGTGAAGCTTCATCCAGGAGCTAGATGTGATACCTAGTAGTAAATATATCATCACATTGTACTGTGATAATACTGCAACGGGGGCTCTTGCAAAAGAGCCAAGGTCACATTAGTGGATGAAGAATATACATAGGAAGTGTCATATCTTAATGGATTTTTCTTAGAGAGGTGAAGTTGCAGTGAGCATTATTTCCACAGAAGAAAACGTGGTGGACCCCTTGACTAAAGCCTTGACTCAGCAGAAACATGATCATTATGTGAGGTCTAGCGGACTGAAAGTCATAGGCAGTTGGATCTAGTCCAAGTGGGAGTTTGTAAGAGTTGGTGTCCTAGAACCAACTGGTTTTACTTTGATTACATGGATATTTAATGTATTATTACATATTGTTCATTATTCTTCATGACTATGATGTAATAATGTCCTAGAGTATTTGTTGCATTGATAAGGTCATGGAAGTTCCCCGCTATGATAAATGTTATAACAATATTCTTAAATATAGTTCTACGGTTGGATTACATACTATAATAAGACACATATCATGCAGACCGTCAGGTGTGAGTACTCATAAGCAGATGAGACTTTCTCTCATGAAGTTCGCACTTGGTAATCTCCAAGATTGGAGATTATGAGAACAGACCCGCTAGTAGGAATTCTGCATGTTTTAGTGTCATCAAATATTTCTATCTGCGAGCATGTGTAATGATCCTTAGACTTTAAGATTATCATTAATATGTGTCATGACTCACGCACTTTGATTTAATAACAAAAACTGTCATGCAGATAGTTGGAGGGAAGTAGGGTATGTTGGGTGCATCACGAGTGGCATGTTATTAATGGATAAGTCGAGGAAGGATTTTTCCCTTCCATTTATGGAAGTTGATATCTCGGCCCTTTGATTGAAATAGAATTATCGCATGAAATTCCATGGCCATAGTGTAACGATGAGTTTATTTTAGGTAGTCAAAGAATGACGTATCAAGCATAAAAGTTAATGACACTATCATGAAACCTGCTTGATGAGATATTGTGACAAAGGGATTATATTACACAGTGAGCGCTCAAATGTGGATGTCGTTGTTTTGACTTTACATTCTTTCTCTTGGGTTCCTTGACCCGTTCCTAGACAGTACTCTTGGACTTTAGGCAAGCCCACCTAATACCAATGAGAAAGAATCCTAGAGGGTCACACACTAAGTATTTTTGGTGGTCTCGGTTAAATTCCATTTGAATTTAATTAATGAAATAAATATTATTCTCAATACCATGGAATAATTTTATTCAAGTTAAAATGATCGCATAAATTAAATTAAATTTATTTATTTGTTTTATTGAACATTTAATAAATATTTATTTACTAGTTTATAAATAAAATATTTATTTAAGAGAATAAATTATTTATTTATTTATTCAGGTGTTCAATAAATAGAAGTGGAGTTATAGCGGACCAAGGTCGGTCTGATAGTAAAATAATTATTTGCAATACGGTAAATAATTATTTAACTAGTTGGCACAAGTTAAAATAATGATGACACTACAATTATTTTGTGACGCAGAATTTTATTTTATAATTCCGTTTTGCGCAAGTTAGCGCACCATGAATAATGACGCGTTATTATTATTATGAGAATGGTTTTTCTCTAAGTTGATGAATGTATTTAATTTTTGTTATGCAATTAAATATTGTAACTGAAATTTCATGTATATAAATAGACAGGTAGGCCTATTGTGCCATACATGTAACACCCCTGGAAAAGTGAGACTTAAAAGGCTAAATGTTACTACCCATGTCAACAAGGTGCACCTTTCCTTTCAGGAGCCTACCTGATTAGAACTCCACAGTTAAGCATGATTGGCCTAGAGTAGTAATTAGGATGGGTGATCTTCTAGGAAGTTTCCCAGGGTGTGTGTGAGTGAGGACAAAACACACTGAAAGAACATGTGTTGGCCTATGGGGACATTCATTAGTCTGATAAGCGACCCTAGGGACTAATAGCCTATGGTGTGCTGGGAAGGAAACCAAGGTATTACAGGAGACCCGTGGGATCATATGATAAGGTTCAGGACCTGGGTAGGTGGGTCGTGACAAATGGTATTAGAACCAATACCCAGCCAGAAGTGCTTAGGCACTGCCTGGGTTTGAGGCTTGGGGTCCACAATGAGGGTGTTGTGCTTTAAAGGGGTGGATAATGTAACACCCCTGGAAAAGTGATACTTAAAAGGCTAAATGTTACTACCCATGTCAACAAGGTGCACCTTTATTTTCGGGAGCCTACCTGATTAGAACTCCACAATTAAGCATGCTTGTCCTGGAGTAGTAATCAGGATGGGAGACCTTCTGGGAAGTTTCCCAAGGTGTGTGTGAGTGAGGACAAAACACACTGAAAGAACATGTGTTGGCCTCTAGGATAGTCATTAGTCTGATAAGTGACCCTAGTGAGTAATAGCATATGGTGTGCTGGTAAGGCAACCAAGGTATTACAGGAGACCCATGGGGTCAGATGATAAGGTTCAGGACCCAGGTAGGCGGGTTGTGACAATACACCACACCACACACCTGGTGAATTGAGAATTTTTGAGCTAAACAATTTCTCTTTTGAATCCTCTTCTCTCCCCTCTCAAGAATGAGAGACTTTCTTCAAGGCTGAAGAACAAGCAATCAAGAACGTCTGACACAAGACACTCACTTTGCCGCGCTAGCACCCGGAGAATGAGCTATGTCGGTCAGAGGCCATCGGAGCATGTGTGGATCACTACTAGAGGGATTCTAGTTTGGATCCTTAAAAGTGCAATGAGATAATCCAGAAGGGTCATTATGGACAATCAACATCATCAATGAAGAAAAATACCAAAGATCCAGGTATTATTTTTCTTTATGAAATTAATTAAATTAATTATAAGCATAATGTGAAAGATCCTCACTAAAGGTTTCGGGTCTCTTTCTTCTTTATATAAATCTTTGATTATATTCCATGGATACTAGAATTCATCGTTGTATTGATCCCATAATAATCATTGATTGTGGTAAAAATAAAATTTGGGTGTCGTCCCAACCACGCTTCTATTGTGCCCGGAACCTTCAGTTTAAAACCCCCTCTAATATATTAAATTAGAGGGGTTTGAAAACCCCCTCTAATGTCTTAAATTATAGGGGGTTCAAAACCCCCTCTAATGTATTTAAATTAGAGGGGGTTGTCAACCCCCTTTAAATTAAGAGATTAGAGGGGGTTGTCAACCCCCACTATTAAAAAAATCCATAATATATATATATGTGTGTATATATATAACACTATATAAATGTATTTAAAACTTTATATGAACATATTATATAAAATATTTATATAATTTTATTTAATTGTATTTATATGTATACATAAATATAATTGTATACTTTTATATACATTAATATATATTTTTATTTATATAAATTGTATTTCATATAATATTAATTAAATATAATATAAAAGAATAAACATATTATATAAATATATATTGGCGTGTGTGTGTTTCAGTGTAATTGTACTCCCAAATTCCTAATATATATAATATAAATATATACATAAATATAATTTATTTAAAAAATATATCATATAAAAACTCAAGCTTGTTGTTTTTATAATTTATATATTAATAATAACAAATATATTTTTTAAAAATATTTTTATGATTTTATATTATATATAATTAATATTATATGATATAAAATTTATACAAATAAATATATATTAATTTACACAATATTATACAATTATATTTATTGAAATGCATATATATTAATGTTCATAATATTGTAAAAATATATTTTTTGAAATACAAATATATATTAATGTCCATAATATTAAATATATTTATTAAAATATGTTATATAAATATTTGTATAAATTATATTGCATATAACATTATATAAATATTTGTATAAATTTTATTTCATATATTATTAATTATATATTAATTATATATAATATTATACAATTTATACAAATAAATATATATTAATGTACATAATAATAAATATATGTATTGAAATACATTATATAAATATATTTTTAAAGACATTATATAGATATATTAAATAAATAATTAATATATATATATGTATTATATAAATAGGTATTTAAGTATATAATCAATTTACATAAATATATTTATAAATATATAAATATATGTGTATATACATAAGTAGAATTATAAAATATATTTAGTTAAATGTATTTAAATACACATATAAAATATATAGTGTATATAAATTTATAAATTGAATATAATATAAATGAGAGATAATATAAATACATGAATACATAATATAAAAATGTTTATATTAATTTATATAAATATATATATAATTCATATATTTATATCTATTTAAATATTTATTGATATAATATTTATATAAATTAGATTCTTAATATATATAAATATTATAATGTGTAAATAAAACACAAAGATTCGGATGGCATGGTGGTATTTGTGTTAGATCTGTATGTCGGAGGACTATTGTTCAAAACTCACAGAATGCATTATTTTAGAAAAGGAGTGGTTGTGGGGTATGCCAGTGACACGTCAACTTGAGGCGGGCTTGGGGTAGCGTTGGAGGTGATTGGAATTGTAGGCGGGTGGGTGTAGCGCTGGAGGCCTGATTATACATGGGAACTGTAGGGGTAGCACGAGAAATTGAGGGGGAGGCTGGGGTGATTGGAACATGAGGTAATTGGAGGAACTGTAGGGGTATCACAGGAAATTGAGGGGGAGGCTGGGGTGATTGGAACATGAGATAACGGGAGGAACTTTAGGGGTAGCGTGGGAAATTGAGGGGGGGCTAGGGTTATTGGAACAGGAGATAATGGGAGGGATGCACTGAGTGTATAGGAGATAATGGGAGGGAGCCAAGGCGGGGTTACACGGGTGAGGTGGGACTGTGGCAGAGCGTGGTTACATGGGAGAGGTAGGGCGGGTGAGGTGGACAGACCAAATTTGAAAAAAAAATATTCAGAAGCCTTAGGGGCAGTTTTCACAGCCGCCCCAAACCCAATCAAAATTAGGGGCGGTTGAAACCACCCCAAATGTCCCTCTATTAGTGGCAGTTGTGGTTGAAACTACCTCTAATGGAGGTATTTCTGGTAAATTTATTTCAACATTATAGGTGGTTTAAACCCCCTCTACTATAATCGCCCCTAATGTATTTAAAAGGGGTTATAACCCCTTCTAAAGTAAAAAATAACCCCCTCAAAACTCGTCATTTTTTTGTAGTGACTGTTATGCAAAATGTAAAGGTGGTCCTATTCCCGAATTTTATGTGGACAGATCAAATTTGAAAAAAAAAATCAGAAGCCTTAGGGGTGGTTTTCACAGCGACCCCAAATCCAATCACAATTAGGGGCGGTTGAAACCACCCCAAATTCCCCTCTATTAGTGGCGGTTGTGGTTGAAAACGCCTCTAATGGATGGCATGGTGGTATTTGTGTTAGATCTGTATGTCGGAGGAATGTTGTTCAAAACTCTCAGAATGCATTATTTTAGAAAATGAGTGGTTGTGGGTTGCACCAGTGACATGTCAACTTGAGGCGGGCCCGAGGTAGTGCTGGAGGTGATTGAAACTGTAGGTGGGTGGGTGTAACGCTGGAGGCCTAATTATACATGGGAACTGTAGGGGTAGCACGGGAAATTGAGGGGAAGGCTGGGGTGATTGGAACAGGAGATAACGGGAGGAACTGTAGGGGTAGCGCGGGAAATTGAGGGGGAGGCTGGGGTGATTGGAACAGGAGATAACAGGAGAGATGCACTGAGTGTACATGAGATAATGGGAGGGAGCTGAGGCGGGGTTACACGGGTGAGGAGGGATTGTGGCGGGGCACGGTTACATGGGAGAGGCAGGGTGGGTGAGGTGGACGGACTGAATTTGAAAAAAAAGGCGTTACACGGGTGAGGCGGGACAGTGGCGGGGCGCGATTACATGGGAGAGGCAGGGCGGGTGAGGTGGACAGACCGAATTTGAAAAAAAAATATTCAGAAGCCTTAGGGGCAGTTTTCACAGCCGCCCCAAACCCAATCACAATTAGGGGCGGTTGAAACCACCCCAAATGCCCCTCTATTAGTGGTAGTTATGGTTTAAACTACCTCTAATGGAGGCATTGCTGGTAAATTTATTTCAACATTAGAGGCGGTTTAAACCCCCTCTACTATAACCACCGCTAATGTATTTAGAATGGGTTATAACCCCTTCTAAAGTAAAAAAACAACCCCCTCAAAACTCGTCATTTTTTTGTAATGACTGTTATGCAAAATGTAAAGGTGGTCCTGCTCCCGAAATTCATGTGGACAGACCAAATTTGAAAAAAAAAATTCAGAATCCTTAGGGGCGGTTTTCACAGCCGCCCCAAACCCAATCACAATTAAGGGTGGTTGAAACCACCCCAAATTCTCCTCTATTAGTGGCAGTTGTCGTTGAAACCACCTCTAATGGAGGCATTGCTGGTAAATTTATTTCAACATTAGAGGCGGTTTAAACCCCCTCTACTGTAACCACCACTAATTTATTTAGAAGGGGTTATAACCCCTTCTAAAGTAAAAAATAACCCCCTCAAAACTCTTCATTTTTTTGTAGTGACTATTATGAAAAATTTAAAGGTGGGACTGCTCCCGATCTGTAATATTGATTGTGACAACCTCTCATATAGAAATTACTTCACCCCTAAGCTGCCCAGTGTAAAGAGATTTTGGTAAGACAATTCTTTCCACACCAGACAAGTATTCGCTACAAAATTCAACAACTTCCTCAACAATATATCGCTCCACAATACAACCCTTTGGATGAATTCAATTTTTGATATACCCTTTCAAAATATTCATATACCATTCAATGTGGTACATCCATTAATAATGTACAGGACCACATAGTTTAATCTCTCTCACCGAGTGAACCATCAAATGAACCATCATATCAAAGAATGTTGGTGGGAAGAACATATCCAATTCACATAATATGATGACAATTTCTCTTTCCATAATTGGAAATTTCGTCGGGTCTATAACTTTGTTGCATATAGCTTTGAAGAAGAAATAGAGCTTCATTAATGTATGGTGGACATTTTTGGGCAAAATGCAACATAAAGCTATAGGAATTAGATCTTGCATCAAAACATGGCAGTCATGTGATTTCAGACCCTTTAACTTTATATTGCTCATTGACACGATGTTCTTTATATTTGATGAATACCCCTTTGGTAACTTTACGTCATTCAAGAAGTTGCAAAACTAATATCTCTCCTTCTCGGAAAGAGTGTAAGCAGCAGGAGGAAGAAATTTTCGTTTTTCACCCTTCACTGGTGCCAACTCCTCTCATATTATCATCTCAACCATGTCCAACCTATCCTTAATTCCATCCTTTGTTTTGTCAGGTGCATTTAGTAACATGCTAATGACACTATCACATACATTTTTTCAACATGCATAACATCAATAAAATTTCTGACATACAGAAAATTCCATTATGGTAATTCAAAAAAAAAGATCTCTTTTTCCAACTGGTTTTCACAAGGTTTTTCAAAAACAGTTTTCCAAAATTAGTGTCCACATATTTTACTTTCGCAGACAATTGATCACCTGTTAGTGGAGATGGTGTTGTATGTTCTTACAAACTTCCATCAAATGATGTCATCCAGGATCAGTACTTATGTCATTGGGGTAGAAATCTATGATGTCATGGAAACACGGTTTTCGATGAATGTTTCAACCTAATTGACTGTGTACCTTGTTCGCAAATGGGACACCCTTGAGTTCCTTTAATGATATATCTTGACAAATTTTCATAAGCAGGAAATTCATTTATCATCCTGTACAACATGGATCTCAAAGTGAAATCTTTATTTTCCTAAGCATCATACAACGTAACACATAAATTTTATAATAATTTCAAATCATCGATCAATGGAGCCAAATAAACATCAATATCATTACCCGGTTGTTTTGGTCCTAATATAAGCATAGATAACATGATGTATTTTCATTTCATGCATAACCATGGTGGTAAGTTATAATTTACCAATATAACTGGTCATGTACTGTGACTATTATTTTGAAAACCAAAAGGATTCACTCTATATGTAGATAACGCAAGCTGAAGGTTTATCAACTCGTTTCCAAATCCAGGATACTCATGATCAATTCTCTTCTATTGAGGAGAATCTACCGGGTGACGTAGTTTCCCATCTTTAATTCTTGTATCTATATGCCATGTCAATTTTCCTGCAGTCTCATCACTTCTATATAGGCGCATAAACCTTGGAATGATTGGAAAGTACCATAGAACTTTCATAGGACTAGATTCATCTTTCTTGTATCGAGAAGAACCATGCTTTGGGCATTCTTTAAGTGATTTGTGGTCATTACGAAATAGTATACAGTCATTTGGGTAGATGTGTATTCTTTTAGAGATCATACCCATTGAGAGTATCATTTGTTTGGCATCATATGTTTGGATTGGGAGGTCATTATCTTCTGGGATCATGTCATTCAGGAGAGAAAGTAGTTTCGTAAAACTGGCGTCACTCCACCTATTGCCTGCTTTCAAATTATACAGCTTTAGTACGGCTGACAATGCTATAAATTTAGTGCAACCAGCATACAATGACATCTTTTCACAACTCTTTAACTTCTCAAACAATTTTGGGAAATCACGAAGTTCATCTTCAATTGTCCTTGTCATTTCCTCAATACGATCTTCATCATCATTCATATCTATAATAACATCCTCCATACAATCGTCTTCATTGTTCATGCTTTTAATTATATCAGATGATCCATAAAATGCAGTGTTATCCCATAAACTACCTACATTCATTTTTTCCCTGTGTTTATTCCAACATGTATAACTTAGATCTATTCTGTGACAGATCAAGTATTCTTCCAACTCCTCTGGACTAATTTTTCTTGAATAACAACAACATAAGCACTGAAAAATGATTTAAAAAGGGTCATATGCATGATATTTTGCAAACTTGATAAACTCTTTCATGCCATATTCATACTCTTTTGTCAACCGATTATCATTCATCCATTCTTTATTCATATTCATCCTATTTGATTCAGTAATATTAATATTTAACAAAATAATTACACGAAATATGTTCAACTAGGGTCAACATAAAACTATAATCAATGGAACTAGCTATGGTAAACAAGACCCTTACCTATCCATGCATTACTCAGGACCAAAGTAGATCACACCCATCTTCCCAAATACCTGATCAATGGAACTAAATATAATAAGCCCTTGCACTAGAATGCTTTATTATCCCACATGTGATCTATATGCATTGTTATAAACTATTTTTTTAGTGTTTATCTAGAAACATAATGTCTTGAGTCAAGAACTATGGCACTAAACTAATAGATGGTATGATTTTCCATAGAGTACTTGTGGGTAGAAGGATTCACTACATGTCTTGTTATGGTTATTTGACTAGGGTGTCCATAAAATGTCCCATAGAGCCCTTTAGTGAAGTGGTTTTCTAAGATTCAGTGGAATTGCACTAGTAACAAAGTGGTGGTGCCATTGAAATGGGTAAGATTTGGATTGATATTCAATGGTGGAGGAACTACAGCATGGAAAAAAAATGGCATACCAATCATTCTAACAACCGCAACACCATACAAACACACAATCGTGCTCACAATTGCAACACCATACAAACCAAACAAACACAATTTCAGATTTTACAAAGAATCCATTATTCAATTCTTCTTGTTAATTCAGGGGTTATCACAGAAGTTTTATCATTTTGGTTCATTCATTAATTATCCAAGTATACGTAAATTACCAATTTCGATATTCAAATTTTCAATAGGAACCAACCAATATGCAATTAATTTAGTGTGCAAACAAGGACCGCCAACGGCCATGATTTTCAATAGGGTTTTTAGCTTATAAAATTCACAACATAACCATCAATATTAAATAGTAATAACATGTGAACAAGAGGAAAACAATGAGTAAGAGGAGAAAACTCATCATGAAGGTGTTGTTTAGCATGCAGCAGAGGTGTGTTCGCGGTGGAGGAGAGGCACACGACAGAGGAGATTTCTAACTGAAAATAAAACATAAAATGAGAACTCATATTCTATACCTATCCAAAATAGGTCCAATGAGATTTAGGAATGGGACATGTCTGGTTAAATGGTTTTATTGGTCAATAGTTGGATTTTATTTTCCATCTATGATATCTTCTTCCTATTTTTTTCATATCTATTATTTTCCTAGATGTTCAACTTATGAATGGGACATGTCTAGTTTTCAAGAGAAATATCATTGTTAATTTACTCTAATTTTGGGGTAAAATATTCCACATTGATCGTATCTTTTTCCTAGGGGATCAATGATATCCCGTAGGGATCATGAATGCATCTTAGGTTAGTGGAAAGTCAGGTCAGTTGTTGGTTATGATACCAGCCTGGGCCGTATCATTACATTTCCAATTGTAACTGACCCATGTCCATTTAAATATAGGATGGGGGTTCAGACACTAATATATTCCCAAATACACTGGAGTTCCTATGGGGGTGGGTCCTGATAGTATCATATCGGATAAATCTTTTATAGATTGGACATTAGAGTAGTCACTGCTAAGGATTTACTCATTTGTATGGTAGTAATATTTGTCAAACCTAGTTTGTGAATCAAGCATCCAAGGATGTGCATAATATACTAAAACTAGAGGCTGGGAATGTAAAACACACAAAGCATATGAAAGTGCCAAACGGGCCCTTGAGTTTCAAACACACACACACCCAAACATTTCACAATTTCCAAAATGGACCTTATCCTTTCCAAACACACACCAAATCATTTCCATAAAAAATCCATCAAAACTATAAAATGATGACACCTTTATAAAAAAAAACTAAACAATTTATCAAAAATTGTAAAAAAACCAAAAAATTTATAAAAAATTATATAAAAAACTCAACCAGTTTATAAAAAATTTTATAACAAGCTAACCAGTTTATGGACAATTTTTTTTATAGGACAAACAAAGTATAAATAATTTTATAAGAAACCCAAGTCAATGTGAAAGTTACTTTGAAGTACAATGTCCTTCATGAGAGAATCCATTGAAACCTGTAATTCTATTGTGACCACTGAATATTGCACCATCTACCATCGATTTTTAGAAATATTTCACACAACGAATATTTCTCATCCTTCATTCCCTCTCATGACAGTTCACTCATGACACACATGCATCAGATTCGTTCTTCTAGTCATTTGATCCCTTATATGCCAATAATCTTACTTCCAGAGCTTGAAACTGTCCACACTTCCCATAACCCTGAATCCCCCTTGTGAAACTCCAAAACCCTTCAACAAAATCCTATAATTCCAGCAAATCTTCATATAAATAATTTCTCACACAACTTTTGATCATTTTCCCATATTGATCCATCACATATGAAAGATTATGAAAAACATGACAACAACTCCCACTCAATGGTATCACAAAACATTACTAAAGAACTAAGATACCTTTCCCTTCTATGTGTCTTGATAGATGATAACTTCAAATAGTAAATAGTTCTAAAGAAAGGGGGTAAGACTAAACTCAGTATTATTTTCCCAGTGACTTCCAAACTCAATCCACTTGGAAAAAAATGTTAGAAAGTTTTATATAAAACCATTTGAAATCATTTAAACTGCTTATCCCAAAATCATAAATAATCTCCAAGTAAAACCTTTGTATGTACAAAAAAATAGTTCCATTATTAGGAATAGCCACATTTATTTCTCTACCCACTCACCATGCATGCTCAGTTGAAATTTCCATACTCATGCTGGATCCCTCATTGATCTGCCAAGTCATCAGAAGGTGAAAAATATCCAGGTTTCCCAATGGCGTACTCCCCTTATTTATGGTCAATTCCAACCCATAAACTCATGCCAACCATATTTAACAAATACCATTCTAAATAAATAAAAAAAAATCCTCATTTAAATCATTTCATCAAATAATTTATATGTGTCAAAAGAAAACCATAATTTTAAAACAATAACTTAAAAATTATATAATAAGAGGGTTTTCCAAATGCCAACCAATTTTTCCAAAACCATATAACAAGGGATTTCCTTCAAGAATCATACATGTTTTTCACAAAAATTCCAATGAAAATATTTAATCAAAACAAATTCTTTATGTTAAAAGAGAATTTGAGATTAGAGGGAAGCAACATACCTCACAACGGTTTTCAAAAATGAAGAATGACATAAGAAAAAATCAAAATATATTCACAAACCATGTTAACTTAACTAGATCCAAAAAAATTACATCAAGATCAACAACACAGACCAAAGAACTATCCCCAATAAACTTGGTCTATGATTCCAAGAGAGGGAAGAACCATGGATCTATAAAGAATGAAGAATAATGAGAACTTACTGATGAATCCAGGCGGAGGAGGAGGAGGCAGCGACGACGGAGGAGGAGGATGAGTCGGCCTCAACCATGGAGGAGGAGGAGTAGGCAGTGGCAGCAGTGGAGGAGGACGAGTCATCGGCCATGGAGGAGGAGGAGGCAATGGCGTTGGAGGGAGCGACAATGGAGGAGGAGGGGGGTCATGGCAGAGGAGGGCTCGACGGCGCAGGGGTCCACTTCCGCGAAGGCTTGAAAGGGTGCGAGGGAGGAGGATCTTGTTAGGGTTCTTTTAAAAAACTCATTGAAACCTTTATTAGTGCTAAAAAAACGCTGATAAAAGACCTATTTATCAACGTTAAAATTATAGCACTCATAAAGACTTATTTTATCAGTGCTTTGTTAGCGATGATAAAAGACCTATTTATCCGTGCTAAAATTATAGCGCTGATAAAGACTTCTTTTATCAACACTCTTTTCGCGCTGATAAAGGTATAATTTTAATAATTTATTTATATTATTATATATTTATTTAAAATTATATATAGGATAAATATATATTTATTTATTAATAATTATAACTCTAAATAAATATTTATTTATTTATACTTATAAAATTGTAATTTAAATAATTATAAAATTATAAGAAATATACTTATTATATTTATAATCAAATAAATATATAAAATAAATATATTAATTATATATATTTAAAAGGTTATAGATATATATAACTATATTTCTTCTAATTTTATAAATATTTATATGAAATATATATTTATTTATAAATATAATTATAAATAAATATTTATTTATTTATTTAAATAATTATAAAATTATAACAAATTTATATATCTAATATTTATAATTTTTTTAATATATATAATTAATATATTTATTATAATTTTAAAATTATTTAAATATATCTGTATTTATTTATAAATATAAATAACATTTGTATTTATTTATCAGTATTTGTATAAATATTTATAAATATAAATTTATTTAATTATATATAACATATTATATATGAAATAATAAATATATTTTTATAAATTAATAATTATTTAAATAAATATAAATTTATTTGTATTTATTTATAAATATTTGTATATATTTATAAATATATCTATTAAATTATATATTTATAACTTTATAAGTAGTATAATAAATATATTTATTATGATTTTATAATTATTTACATATATATATATATATATAATTATAATTATAACTATAAATAATATATATTTATAAATATTTGTATATAATTATTAATATATATATATAATTATAATATTATATGTATAATTTTATAATTATTTATATATATATAGTTATAATTATAATTACAAATGTATTTGAAAATTATTTATATATATCATTAAAAATATAATAAAATATATTTATTATTTAAATATATTTAATGTAATTTTATAAGTACATTTTTTAGAACATATATAGTTCATATGGGTAAAATTATGAATTAATCAATATACCACATCAATGGACAACGTGATGTAATGTATAAATGAACATTCATGCATGATACATAACATATACGCATGATGAATATATTCATTGACCAAATTCATTAGAAAACACATATATATTCAATAATTTTAATTATAAATATATATATTAAAAAGTATTATATATTTATAAATAAAATAAATATATTAAATATATTAAATATAACAAATATAATAAATATAATGAATTGATCCAATAAATCTAATAAATATAAATCTAATAAATCTCTAACAAATATAATAAATATAATAAATATAATAAATATAATAAATCTAAGAAATTTAATAAATATATTTATTATTTAATGTAATTTATTATAATATTATAATTATTTAATTATATATATATATAATCTTAGAAATACTTTTTTCAATTAAAACATTATATATATATATATATATTAATTATAAAAAATTTATATTAATTATAAAAATTTGTTTTTTATTTAATGTATACAAATAAAAATTATTTTTGAATATAAATATAATAATTTTATATGAATTAATAATATTTTTTATTAAAAACTTTTATCAGCGCTTTTAGATGGTGGTGATAAAGGCCACCCCTTTATCAGAGCTTTCTGCTTAGCGCTAATAAAAGGCAGTGCTTCCCTTGCCCTGTTTTGTGGTAGTGTAAAGAGGCTCAACAAGGGAAGTCTGGATTGATTCCTGTAAAACAATTGAGATATTTCTTACTTACACCCAGATTACAGCATTTATTTATGTCTCAGAACACAACGACATTGATGTCATGACACAAAATCAATATTCAAATTGGTAAAATATTAAATCATCCCTCTGATGGTGATTCATGGAAACATTTTGACCAATTTCATCTGTCTTTTTCTTTATAAGCTCAAAACATATGATTGGATCTTTCTACTAACAGTTTCTGTCCATTTGGTTCTTACAGTAGTCAGTATTCATGTTGGTCTGTCTTTATAACTCCGTACAAATTATCTGCTTGGATGTTAATGAAGGAACCATATATCATTTTGATCTTATTAATTCCAGAACCTCCGAAAAAAACATTGATCTTTATTTGAAACCATTGATTGATGAGTTAAATTCATTGTGGAGTAATGGTGTCAGTGCATTTGATATTGTTGCGAAATAAAATTTCTTACTGAAAGCTGCATTGATGTAGAGAAGTTGTGACTTCTCATCATATGGAATGTTATCTGGCTAGAGTACACATGGTCCAAATCATGTTTGTATTGTATGAGAGACATCAAAGCATTTGTGCTCGTTAATGAAAAAAAACCTTATTTTATCAACTGTCATCGCAGATTCCTTCCAACTGATCATTTTTTGGAGGAACAAATATCATTTCAGAAAAGGCACAATTGAAGGAGATGAACCTCCAACAATGATCTCAGGTACATAGTTAGAGTCAGTTGTCTCTTCTTTACTTCTCATTATATTTAGACCAACAATAAACCAACAAAAAATTGATGGCTTTGAGAAAGAATACAATTGGATAAAACGAAATAGTTTTTGGGATCTTCCATATTGGTCTGATTTGTTGGTCTGTCACATTTTGGATGTCATGAATATTAAGAAGAACTATTTTGATAATTTATTTCATACAGTTTTGGATACACCAAGTAAGACCAAATATAATGTAAATGCACAATTAGATCCTTCCCAAATTTGCATGTGACTAAAACTTGAATTGTTTGAAAATTTCAGATCACAAAATTTAATGAATCCAAAAGTATCTTATACACTCTCCAAAGAGAATCAATTATTATTTTGTTAATGGGTTGTATATTTGAGACTTCTAAATGGTTATTCTCCCAATTTGGGCAGATGTGTCAGAAATAGTCATATTATCGTATTAAAAATCCATGATTGGAATGTTATAATGAAAAGACTTATGCTGATTAGATTAAGTGGTTTATTGAATTATATGATTTGGGATGCGCTAATAGACATATCATATTTTTTCTGAGACATTTGTGTGGTGAAAAGTAACTACGATGCATTAAGCAGACTGTAAGAAGATGTTTTAATTTTATGTAATCTGGAAAAAAAATCCACCGGCTTTGTTTGACTTAATGGAACATTTGATATTACATTTGTCACGTGAAACAAAATATGGAGGTTTGGTACAGTTCTGATGGATATACACATTCGAGAGATATATGTGGAAATTGAAGAAAAAAGTATGTAACAAAGCATCAGTTGAAGGTTCAATTTCATAAGCTTATTTACAATAGGAAATTTCTTTTTTATGATCTCATTACTTTCAATATGAATATCCCTTAAAACACAATTGTATGAATCATAACGAAGGAAATGTTGATGATGAAATGGAAAATCAATTATCAGTTTTCAATCAGCCCGGACTTGGCTTCAGTGGAGTTCATAAATAATGGCTTTCAGATAATGAACATCACAGAGCTCATACATATTGTTGGACTCCTCATGTATTAATAATGTTTTAATGATCACAAATCCTATTACTTTTAATTAATCTCAATATTAATTGAACATCTTGCTAATGATCTCACATCTCAATAAAAACTACACATCATGTTTTAATGATAGCAAATCTTATTGATGTTAATTACTCTCTTTATTATTTACAAGTCTTATGCATGATCACAAATCTCTCTTATATTATCAAGCCTTTATATTGATGTTTTAACTTCTCTTACTCTCTAATAATTAAGCTTAATCCATATTCTGCATATTACTGTTTAAGTCTAAATACAGATATTTGTCTAAGTATGGACACACCATGACCCAGACACCGTGAAGGACACACCGTGACCCAGACACCGTGAAGGACACACCGTGAACCAGACACCGTGAAGGACACACCGTGACCCAGACACCGTGAAGGACACACCGTGAACCAGACACCGTGAGCTAGACACCGTGACATGGAGACACCGTGAACCACATACTGTGAAGACCATACCGTGAAGAAGACACCGTTTACATAATCATTGTGACACCATTTCTTAACTTTTTGTTAATATTAATTAAATAATGCTAACGGTCATATTTGATGTTTTTAATACAATTAATTTTGTTTAATGATAGTTTTTGGCATGTCAGGAAACCATACCTCGTACTTATGGAAAGGGATTCATTCCCATTGCCCGGGCTCATGAAATAAAAAGAAGTCTCAGCTGCAGTAAAAAGAAGAAGTCACCTCGACATACATTCTACAACACACGTGAAGTGCTCTGTACTAAACCAAAGAACAATCCTGATCACAACTATGAAGAATACATTGAAAGATCCTCAAATAAGTTCCAAAAAATGAAATACTACTCTACTAGAGGAACTAAAGTCAATAGAACATCTTCACTCCTGTAGAACACAAGCTAGACTACGACACTCTGTTTTTCAACAGAAAAAACTAGAGAAGGACTCAGAAGCTTTTCTGCTGAATCCAATGAGTCCAGAGATGCATTGCTAATCACAAGAGCTTTATAAACTCTTATCTGTTCTCTCTAAGTGATTTTTTTATTTACTCTCGAGTAGTGTGGTGTACTCTGTATATCTTACACACACACTGTCTCCTGCACGGAACTGGAGGATATCAAAATCCTCACTCCAAAACTCTTAACTCTTGTTTACTCACATCAACTGTTGAAGAGGTCTTTGTGTGGCCTGGTATTTGTTTTGTTTCCCACGAAGAACAGTGGTAGAGGTCCCTGCGTGGCCTGGATAGTTTTGTAAACTATTGTTAACCCCAATCTAGGGTGTGGATCAAATTTATATAAATTTGAGAGGTATAGTCTCGGCTTGAGACTGAACCTCTTTTTATATCTGTTGTTCATCTTTAGATTAAGTTTAAAGTATACTACATATATCTTTTATATTCCTCTACTGTTACTTTGAAATACAAAACCATTTTAAAGTTAGTTTGATAGTTAAATTAGCAAGTGTTTACACTTATTGTAAATTAGTAAGTTAGTTTCAAAAGTTAGTTTAATCTTGTGGTTAAACTAACTGAGACCTAATCAATATTTGAGAAGCTAAGTGAACATTTACAATCTGTATAAATTCACTATAGTTTAACTTGTTTTTAAATTTGGGGATTTTAAATAGACAATATTTTAACAGAAATTTTAATTGGAACTCAATTCACCCCCCCTCTTGAGTATCCACTCTGACCAACATTTGGTATCAGAGGTTGTTTTTTTTTGAAATACTCTGGTTTTTTTTAACTGTGATTGTAGTTGCATCTTTAAAGATCTTAAATTCTTGTTAGTTCTAAATTTTTTTCTCTTTAAATTTACTTTTTAAAATCTAGTTATGGACAATAGACTAGAGGGTGCTACTACTAACAGGCCACCTTTCTTTAATGGTACAAACTATGCCCAGTGGAAGCTTAAAATGAAAATTCATTTAGAGAGTATGGGTTTTGATATCTAGACTGCTATAAAATCACAATATAAAATTCCAGAAACCAAAAAAACAACTTGGGGTGAACTTAAAAAGATTACTTACAATAATAACTATAAAGCTATGAATGCTTTGTATTTTTCATTAGGAGGTGAGGAATTTAATAGAATTTCTGCCTGCAAAACTGCTTATGAAATTTGGGATACTTTAGGTGTTTCTCATGAGGGAACAACCAATGTTAAAGAAATGAGATTAATTAATTATACTATTAAATATGATAATTTTAAAATGAAGACTGATGAACCCATTTCTGATATGTATCTCAGGTTCAATGAGATAGTCAATACAATGAGTTCACTCGGAAAGGCTGTTCCAACAAAGGAACAAATTATGAGGATATTGAGGTGTCTACCATACCGATGGAGAGGCACATCTGTTTCAGTCATAGAGTCGTGTGACATTAGAGCTCTACCTATCAAAGAGATGATTGGTAAGCTTATGATGTATGAGGAAGAACTCAAGGTGAATAAAGAGGAAGAGGATGAACCAAAAAGAAAATCAGTGGCTTTTAAGACTACTGATTCAAAGAGAAAGGACAAAGAAAAAGCTCAAATACAAACTAACAGTTCAACAAGTGAAAGTTCAGACTCTGATAGTGATGCTGAAATGGCTCAGATAGCCAGAAGGTTTAAGAAATTTTATAGGAAGAAGAAATTCTTCAGAAAATCAAATTATAAGGGAAAGTATGACAATAAGGGACATTGGAAGAAGGACTGAAAAAAAAAGGCAGATAAAAGTGATTAAGTTGTTTGCTACGAGTGAAAAAGAAAAGTACATATAAAAGCAGACTTTCCAAAAATGAAATTCAAAAAGAAACATGACTATAAGGACAATAAATACAAGAAAGCAATGAAAGCAACGTGGAGTGCTTCAAAAGACAGTAAAATTGAATCTGAAATGTCTGATTCTGAAAAGAATCGTGCCAACATGTGTTTCATGATAAACACATCTGAGGTAACCTTAGATACTCCTGCTTTAAATTCCTATTATTCTCGAACTGAATCTGATTTGGATTCTGATAACATGACTAAAGATGGATTATTTGAATATTGTAATATGCTGGAAGAGACATGCAATGAACTTAAGGATAAATACAAATCATTGAAGAAACAACATGCTCTCACTACAATTTTTAAAACTGAACTTACTATTGAAAAAGAGAAAAATGATCAACTGTTAACAGAGAACACTGAACTGAAAATGTCAAATGAACAACTTAGAAAGGACTTAGAGAAGTTCACAAATGGAAATAACACTCTAACTCAAATGCTAGGAAAACAAGTTGCACCTAAATACACTACTGGAATAGGCTACAAACCTGGACAGAGACAGATTACTAAGAATAGATTTATTTCTAAATCTGGACAGAATACTACTAGTTCTAGTTCTGGACATTCATATGATTCAACTAGTTATTCACATAGTTATAAATAAAATAGAGTTTATCTCTCAAAATCTTTTGATTCTGTAAATTATATGAGACCCATAAGACAAATTTGGGTACCAAAATCATTGATTGCTAACCTATCTGGACCCAAGAAGATCTGGGTACCAAAGTTATTTTCTATGTAAATCTGTTCTGTAGGAAACCTACTTGAAGAGTTCCCACAAGAAGACATGGTATTTGGACAGTGGATGTTCAAGACATATGTCTTGGGATTACTCATGCTTTAATAGTTTAATAAAGTTTGATGGAGGCTATGTCACCTTTGGTGATAATTCTAAAGGAAAGATCATTGGCCTAGGCTAAATTGGTAACACTGACTCAGTTTTAATTTCTAAAGTTTTATTTGTTGATGGGCTTAAATATAATCTGTTAAGTATTTCCCAATTGTGTGATGATGGTTTTAATGTCAAGTTTGAAAATGATTCCTGTAATGTTTTTAATTCTAAAAATGTTTTAGTATTTTCTGTTTTGAGAAATGAGAATATTTATGTTGTTGATCTGAATTCTTTAGCTAAACAAAATGTTACTTGTTTAAATGCTTTTCATAAATATTCTTGGTTATGGAATAAAAGATTAGAACACTGCAATATACACTCACTTAGAAAACTGACTAGGAAGAACTTAGTTAGAGAGTTACCCAAACTTGAGTTTCCAAATGACAAAGTTTGTAATCCCTGTCAAAAGGGAAAACAACAAAAAATCTCTTTCAAATCAAAGAAAGAAGTTTCAACTTCTCAACCTCTCGAGTTGGTTCACATGGACTTGTTTGGACCATCTAGAGTTTCTAGCTTAAATGGTAAACACTATGTCTATGTCTTAGTAGATGACTTTTCTAGATATACTTGGGTATACTTCTTAGGTCACAAAAGTGAATCTTGTTCTTACTTTATTAAATACTCCAAGTCTGTAGAAAACCTTAGTGGACTAAAGATTAAAACTCTAAGAATTGATCATGGCCATGAGTTTGAAAATCGTGAATTTGAATCCTATTGCTCACACAATGGCTATAGTCATAACTTTTCTGCTCCTAGGACACCTCAGCAGAATGGTGTAGTAAAAAGAAGAAATAGAACCCTGCAAGAAATTGCTAGAACTATGCTTAATGAGTATGACCTGCCAATTTATTTTTGGGTTGAAGCTGTAAATACAACTTTTTATATCATAAATAGAGTCTTAGTTAGACCTGTTCTCAAAAATACCCCTTATGAACTTTGGAATAATAGAAAACCTAAAGTTAGTTACTTTAGAGTCTTTGGTCGTAAAGTATTTATTCTTAATACTAAGGATAATCTGGAAAAGTTTTCTTCTAAGAGTGATGAAGGAATCTTTTTAGGATATTCTATAACCAGCAAAGCCTATAGAGTTTTCAATAAGATAACCAAGTGTGTGGAAGAATCTGTTCACATCAAATTTGAAGAAATTGATCCACATGAGTCTAAAACCTCTCTTGAAAATATTGAAGAAGATTTGAGTGTTCTGGACCTTAACGACAAATCTAAAGAACCTGCTATAAATACAACCAGTTCTGAAAATATTTCAGAATCTTCTCCTAATGAACCCGAACCTATAGATGAACCTAAAATTTCTAGTCCTACCTTTACTAGATCAACTAGAATTCTAAAGAATAATCCTTTAGATGTTGTTGTAGGAAATATGGATAGAGGGACACAGACTAGAGATTCTCTTAGAAATATGGTTGAACATCAAGCATTTTTGTCACAGCTTGAACCTGAAAAACATTGATGATGTTATTAATGATGAATTTTGGGTAATTTCTATGCAAGAAGAACTCAATCAGTTTAAAAGAAATAAAGTTTGGAAACTAGTAGAAAGACTCAAGGACATCTTTACCATAGGCACTAAATGGGTGTTTAGAAATAAAGTAGATGAATCTGGAAATATAGTTAGAAACAAGGCTATATTAGTTGCACAAGGCTATAGTCAAGAGGAAGGAATTGACTATGAGGAGACTTTTTCTCCTGTAGCTAGATTAGAAGCTATTAGGATTTTAATTGCTTATTTTGCACATCTAAATTTCAAACTCTATCAAATGGATGTTAAGAGTGATTTCTTAAATGGATATATTGCTGAGGATGTTTTTGTTGAACAACCACCTGGATTTACAAACCCTCATTTTCCAAATCATATTTTCAAATTATTAAAGGCTTTATATGGTTTAAAGCAAGCTCTAAGAGCTTGGTATGATAGATTAAGTACTTTTCTAATTTACAAAGGTTTTACAAAAGGTATAGCTGATCCTAATCTTTTTATAAAATGTATTTCTAATGATGTTTTAGTTGTACAAATTTATGTAGATGATATTATTTTTGGATCTTCAAAAACTTCATTATGTACTGATTTTTCTAAAATGATGCAAAATGAATTTGAAATGAGTTTAATGGGTGAACTAAAATTTTTCCTTGGATTTCAAATCTTTCAAAATGATGATGGAATTATTTTAACTCAAAGTAAATATACTAGAGATCTTTTAAAATTTTTTGGATTGGATACCACAAAAAGTAGTGACACTCCCATGAGTACCACCTGTAAGTTGGATCTTGATGAAGATGGTAAATCTGTTGATCAAACCACTTATAGAGGAATGATTAGAAGTCTACTCTACCTGACTGCTAGTCGTCCTGATATTATGTTTAGTTTGTGTATGTGTGCTCGTTTTCAAGCAAACCCTAAGGAGTCACATTTAAATGTTGTAAAGATAATTTTCAAATACCTCAAGCATACTCCCAATTTAGGACTGTTCTATCCCAAAGGAAAACCATTTGAATTAGTTAGTTATTCTGATGCTGATTTTACTGGATGTAAGTTAGATAGAAAAAGCACCTATGGAACATGTCACCTTTTAGGCAAGTCACTAGTATCATGGTGTAGTAAGAAACAAAATTCTTTTGCATTATCTACTGCAGAAGCTGAATACATAGCTACTGGAAGTTGTTGTGCACAAATTTTGTGGATGAAACACACATTACTAGACTATGGATATCAATTCAGACATGTCCCAATAAATTGTGATAACACAAGTGCTATTAATATTTCAAAGAATCCTGTTTCTCATTCTATTACAAAACATATTGATGTAAGACATCACTTTTTGAGGGATCATTATCAAAAAGGTGATATCACTTTGGAATTAATTGGTACTGAATATCAACTTACTGATATATTCACTAAACCATTAAATTATGAGAGATTAGACTACATCATACATGATTTTGGTATGATTAATCATAAATAGATATCTTACTGATCTTAATGTTTAATACTTTACTGTATTTTACTTTACGGTTTCATGCTCACTGTTTTACAGTTACTGTTTCATGCTTATGGTCTCACCGTTAAGACCTTGTGCTCACGGTCTGTCAACTCACTATCTCACCATGACTGCACAGAATGGTCATTGTCTCACTGTGACGATCACCAACTGTCTCACAGTGATGACTGTTTTTCATCACACTGTAATGCCTAATCACGGTCTCACCGTGAAGATTATTTATACTCTTATTTTAACCCATATCGCGGTAATTTTTATTTCACCGCAATTTGATTTATCGCGTTTTTGTTTTTATGACGTTTGACATTCCCAAATGATAAAACATAAAGGTTTCACTCAATCTCTCACCCAAACTCTCTTCTGCTCTCTCTCTCTCTTGAACCCTCTTTACCTTGCGAACCTCTTTTTCTCTCTCGCCTGATCATTCAGTAGATGCCAAGGATGAAGCGTCCGTCTTCATATACCCCTGAGAAGTGCCACTCTAAGAAACAGAAGAGAATACCGAGGATAGCTCCCGAAGGACCTCTAAAACCAAACCTGGTAAGCCATACTGTTGTACCTGAAAAATATATTTGCCCTGAGTGGCTTCTATCTAGTAAGTCTTTAATCCTGAAAGTATTAAAAGAACAAGGATGGATTGAATGGTTCTCTAAACAAGATAGACCGATTTACCTGAGATTGGTATCTACCAATATGTGAAGTTTTCCTTTAATTTTGGAGAAAACTTTATGGTGACCAGCTGGATCAATGGTCAGAAGTATTCTTTCTCTTCAAGGATGTGGGCCACATGCCTAAGGATTCCACATGAAGAAGTTTGTAAGGATTACCAGAGAGACCCTCCTCCAACAACTGAAATCTTTGATCTGGAAAATGCTTTGGGAACCTTAACTGGTAATGTCACAAAGAAAAGGGCTATAGCTGCAGAGCTAGATGGAGAAACTAGACTACTATTCAAATTTTTTCAGAATTTGATTAGTCCAAGAAAAGGGGATTTTGTTGTAATGAAGTATCAGGATGTGTTCCTGATTCACCTGTTGAATAATGTCCATAAGATCAACCTATGCAAGTATGTTATTAACCATATATGTGAGCTGATTAAAGTCACATCCAAATACACCTCCTTGTTTTATTCAAGGATGATTTCATCCATGCTAGTTTCCAAAGGAATGGTTGGACCGAATGAAGAAAAGCTTGAAGACTTTGATTTCTGCTTATCCAAGCCTATCATCAGAAGGATGAAGATTAGTTGGAACCCCTGGAAGAAGTAGTGGGTTGAGGATAATGATCAATTGTATAAGAAGTTTAATCTTGTTGATTATCCAAGAAGGCCTAAGAACCTAGTTGATCCTGGTTTGGAACTAGATGAAGTGGCTGAGTATTCGGAAGAAGAAGAAGAAGAAGAGGAAGTGGCAGCTGAAGTACCACCTAGAGAAGAGGCTGAAATACCTCAAGAGGAAGCAGATCCTGTTGAGAAAGAAAGGACTGCCATCCCTGCTGATGTTCCTGTTGAAATGCCTTCAAGAGAGGAAGTTGCTGTTGGTTTTAGAGAAGAAGAAGCTCTTTCTTCTAGTGAGGATGTCAATCTAGAAACTCATCCTACGGCTGCAAGAAAATTGATTTTTCCTGATTTAGAGCAGCAAGCAATGGTGGAGACAGATCCTGTTGAAGAGGATCTCCCTTTTGAAAAAGAAGCAAGTCTGGAAGCACAACCAGTGGAACAATCGGTTCCTGAGTACATTCCCTCTGCTGAAGAGAGGATGGCAATTGCCTTTCAGCTGGCAAGGCAAGAGTTTGCTGAAGAGATTATAGATGATCCCGTGGATCATGACCGAATTCCTGAGCCTCAAGAATCTTAAATGGAAGCACATTTTGAGGGGGAGGAACCTCAAAACCTTGAGATTATACAAGATGGATATGATGAAGCTTCTCAACCTACTGTCACATATTCTGTGTACACTCGGTATGAATTTCCAAGTTTTTATGATGTGAGTGAGTCACAGCAAGTGACTGAAACTAGTATAGATCTTTCTTCTGTGTTTCAATTGAAGTCTGTAGCCCATCCAGAACCAGAACTAAAACCAGAGCCTCAATCAGAATCAGAATCTGAGTCTGAAGATGACTCTGAACTGCAACCAGAACCTGCTCCACTACCTTTACCTGCACTCTTACCCGAGCAAAACTCTTTTGTAACTAAAGATGATCTGAAAGTCTTTGGAGAGACTCTTTTAGCTAGAGTTGAGAAGATTTTATCCACTCAACCTCGTCCTGTGACTCAGTTAAGTCAATAATATGCCTCAATTCTGCTGGAAAACATTATTTTGCATATTCAACCGAGGATGATCTGTGAGATTCAAGAAGTTGGAGTTGAAAATAGTTTGCTTAGTGCTTATGTTACAAATTTGAAAGGTTTGGTGGAAAACCTATAATTAGAATTTTCTTTAAGACCAGAGACTGTGTCTGCTCCTGTTTCTACCTCGGCACCTGTTGCTACTTCTCCTGAACCATCTTATTCCACCCTTGCTAGAGAGATTGTGTCTCAAGTGCATCCATATCTACTTTATTTTGATGAGAAGATTGGAAAAAGACACACAAAAATTCTGGAACGCATGAGGGAGATTGTGGAAAATCCGAATAAGCTCACAGATGAGTACACTGGATGCCTGCAAAAAGTTTTGAAATAGCTCAAAGTTCTATACATAGTTGTAAAGGCTTCTCCTGAATCTGGTCAACCTTCTTCTCCAGCTTTAGATGATTCTCTGCTAAGATCCATAATCAAGGAAGAACTTCAGAATGCCCTCAGTGGCTTGGATCTGTCTTCTTTGTCAGAAGTGGTTAAGAACAGTGATCGGGCATTGGACTTGGTCAGAATTCATTCTAAGATAGTCAATGATGCTCAACAGGAGATCACCAAGAAGATTGATGTCTATCTCAACCATATTTTCTCCAAAAGTGACATGAAAATCACTTTAAGTATCTTTTGGAAAACCTGAAAATCCCTCCTATAACTCAATATTTTAAAGATCAAGTTCAGAAGATTACAAAGTTCACCAGATTGTTGGACAAATTCATGGAGAATAAGGACGATTTTGAAAAGGTTGTGCAATATGGTGGTGAAATCATTACTGATTTCATAAATCTTTTGAAGCCATATCTTCATGTGTAGAGTACTGCTATTGTTTCTCCAGTTGCTGCACCCCTTAGACCTGGTCTACCTACCTTAGCCTCAACTGCCATGTCAGTCAGCCAAGCTCTTTCTCAGATCCGGCCAGTCATTCTTGACCAACCACAGCCTAGATCTTCTACTACTCCTACTTTGGATCCATCCATTTTTGAATTTATACCCTTACCCTCTTTGTCTACCACATCTGTGCCTTCCTCTACATCAGCCCCAGCTCCTACTGCTGATAAAGGCAAGGAAAAGGCGGCTCCCTGAAGAGTCCAGGGACTGTTTTCTTTTTGATGTGATGTTATTTGTTGTTTACTATTTGTATTTCTCCTGTATGTTTTATTCTGAACCTTTTTAATGAAAAATGCAGTGTTTCACTTCATTTTCTCTACTTTTTGATAATCCCAAAAGGGGGAGAAATAAGTACAAGTACAAGTACAAGTATTGGTATTCTAATTTTCGAGTTTGTTATTTTCTTTAATGTTGCATTTCATTTATATTTTTACCTATACATGATTTGTGATCATCAAAAAGGGGGAGATTGTTGGAATCCTCGTGTATTAATCATTTTTTAATGATCAAAAATCCTATTACTGTTAATTAATCTCAATCTTAATTGAACATATTTCTAATGATCTCACGTCTCAATAAAAACTACACATCATGTTTTAATGATAGAAAATCTTATTGATGTTAATTACTCTCTTTATTATTTACAAGTCTTATGCATGATCACAAATCTCTCTTATATTATCAAGCCTTTATATTGATGTTTTAACTTCTCTTACTCTCTAATAATTAAGCTTAATCCATATTCTGTATATTACTGCTTAAGTCTAAATACATATATTTGTCTAAGTATGGACACACTGTGACCCAGACACCGTGAAGGACACACCGTGACCCAGACACCGTGAAGGACACAACATGACCCAGACACCATGAGCTAGACACCGTGACATGGAGACATTGTGAACCACATACCGTGAAGATCATACCGTGAAGAAGACACCGTTTACATAATCATTGTGACACCGTTTCTTAATTTTTTTAATATTAATTAAATAATGCTAACAGTCATATTTGATGTTTTTAATGCAATTAATGTTATTTAATGATAGTTGTTGGCATGTCAGGAAACCGTACCTCGTACTTATGGAAAGGGATTCATTCATATTGTCTGGGCTCATGAAATAAAAAGAAGTCTCAGCTGCAGTAAAAAGAAGAAGTTGCCTCGACATACATTCTACAACACACGCAAAGTGATCTGTACTAAACCAAAGAACAATCCTGAGCAAAACTGTGAAGAAGACATTGAACGATCCTCAAAGAAGTTCCAACACATGAAATCCTACTCTACTGGAGGAACTGAAGTCAAGAGAACATCTTCACTCCTATAGAACACAAGCTAGACTACGACACTCTATTTTTCAACAGAAAAACCAGAGAAGGACTCAGAAGCTTTTCTGCTGAATCCAACGAGTCCAGAGCTGCATTGCTAATCACTAGATATTTCTAAACTCTTATCTATTATCTCTAAGTGATTTGTTTATTTACTTTCGAGCAGTGTGGTGTACTCTGTATATATTACACACACACTGTCTCCTACACGGAACTGGAGGATATCAAAATCCTCACTCTAAAACTCTTAACTCTTGTTTACCCATGTCAACTGTGGAAGAGGTCCTTGTGTGGCCTGGTCTTTGTTTTTTTTTTCACGAAGAACAGTGGTAGAGGTCCCTGCGTGGCCTGGACAGTTTTGTAAACTGTTGTTAACCCCGATCCAGGGTGTGGATCAAATTTATATAAATTTGAGAGGACTAAGTCTCGGCTTGAGACTGAACCTCTTGTTATATTTGTTGTGCATCTTTAGATTAAGTTTAAAGTATACTACATATATCTTTTATATTCCACTTCTGTTACTTTGAAATACAAAACCATTTTAAAGTTACTTTGATAGTTAAATTAGAAAGTGTTTACACTTATTGTAAATCAGTAAGTTAGTTTCAAAAGTTAGTTTAATATTGTGGTTAAACTAATTGAGACCTAATCAATCTTTGAGAAGCTGAGTGAACATTTACAATCTGTATAAATTCACTACAGTTTAACTTGTTTTTAAATTGGTGGATTTTAAATAGACAATATTTTAACAGAAATTTTAATTGGAACTCAATTCACCTCCCCCCCCTCTTGAGTATCCACTCCGACCAACACATATGTTCTGCTCAACTATGAATAAATGACATCATTTGTACAATTATTTCTCCTATCAATTATTCTATAATTTTTGTTATAGTAAATTAATCTTATTTTATTTTTAGGTTATATGATAATTATATCAAAAAATAACTTCCAAAAATTATAGTAGCTACTCTTGAATAACATCTACAAAAAAACTTTTCCTACTGGTTTCAAAAACTGGTAACATAAATTATTTTTGGTTTAACATATAAAATCAATTTATTATCTATTATATTGATAATTTTTTTTTACAAAATTTCATGTATCTCAACATGATGATAAAATTGATAATCGATTGTGTGTATTGAGTAGCTCATCATCAAAAATGGTTAAATATTATAATGTATATGTAGTGAATGGTTTTCGATTTCATACATGTGCATATGGGGAATCAAAAAAAAGAATGAATAGTGGTGTTTTATTGAGAGGATCTCATCATAGAGAAACTGATGTTGACTTTTACATCATGATGGAAGAAATTATTAAACTGTGTTATCTGGGACAACATTACATAACGATGCTTAAATGTCAGTGGTTGGATACTGAGAGAGCCTTGCAGGTTCATCCGATCCATGGAATAATTGATATTAAATATAAGTCTTTTTTCAGTAAATGAACCATTTTTATTGGATCATTAAGAAAATAAAATTTATTATTTAAAATATTGTGCTAATTCAAGAGAATTGAGTGATTGGTGAAGCATAATAAAAATTAAATCTTGGAAAAATCAGTTTACTCAAAGTGAATGTGGTTCTGCTAAAGTGGAAGGAATTGGAAATTTTCAAGAGACTACTCCAAATCCATCTTTTTCATGAAGAGACACAGATATCAATGATAATACCCCCTCAATTAAGGGTTGATGGTTACAACGATGTTAATGATGTTACAAATGAATTTGAAATGAAAAGAGATGATGAAACTGAAACTCATATGAAAATTGATGATGTTGAGGAGGAATATGAAGACATTGACATCGTAGGATATGAAGATGAGGATGAAGATGACCATTGGCACAATTAAATGCTAGTTGTAATCATATATAATGTATATCTATATATAATAGTTGTTTTTAACTATTTGGTAACAATAATCATTTCGTATTTCAGATGGATGAGGACTTGTATCGTCTATTGTAGGAAGATAATCTACATTTGGATAGAAAAGATGTTAGATCATCTGACTTTTAGACTACTGGAAATTCAGGGGGGGCTCATAGGGGGTGTGGTCTTGCACGATTGATAATTCCTGACCCTATCCTCGAGTAACGTCCATGTCTTTGCTTCGATCCACGCATGCATAGGTATGTTTATCTATGTATTTTAGTTAGTTTTCAATAATTTATTTATATACTAATTGTTTGATTATTTGTTCTTTTTTTCACATCTTTACGCATATAACTACCGGATAGGGGAGCGCTATATTGCACAATTATTTTTTTGAAGCATGAGTCTCATGGGATCAGATTTCTGTTGATGTGCAACACCGCATGTTCGATCATTGGATGGTACGTGAATAAATAATATTTATTTTAAAATCAATTTAATTAATAACTTGATGTTATAAATTATTTGTAGTTTTTATGTTATCTCATTGATCAGAGCGTGCATGACATTATCTCAAAGTCATGAAGGTGGATTATGCGTCAGCATTGTAGTTAGTTTTTAGACAATTTGAGAAGGAAAGCAATGAAGAAAGCATGAGTGACAGAGTTTGATGAGTATTTTCATTCCCACCATCCTGATTACATTTCATCACATGTTTGGGGTGTATTATGTTCATACTAGTTGGGTGTTCATTTTCAGAGTAGATCATCGATAGGTCTATGAACTCAGGGGGAGACAGGAGGTGACACATTGAGCTGGTAGTCATACATTTAGTATGCATAGAGAGCATGTGGTAAGTACTTTTTTAAATACTTTATAAAAATTTAAATGTAAATGATTTATTTTATATTTATATAGGCATTAGAACAGCCCGATATTACAGAGTTTGATGTTTATAGGAGAATGTACAGTGATCCGACCACTTGAGAAATTAGAGATGTTCGTCAGCATCATATTGTGGTCAGTATATTTTCTTTTTGGGGTTAAAATTTAACTGAAAATAATATTTTAACTATTTTAATTTTAAATTGCAATTAAAGGAGTCATATGAGGTTGTGACATCTCAGGCACAGACTAAGAGTCAGACTGAGACCGATACTCAAACTAGTGCACACCGATTTGATGAGACAACATGGATGCAGGTGACCCAGTATGTCTTCGAGAAAGGTTGAGTTGTTGGTATCAACTCTCGATTGACACTTATGGATAATTATGACACCACTGTGATGTCAGTATCCAATTCGAGAGGAGCTCTTAGAGAGTTATCATCATCTTTTGCACAGTATCAGGAGTAGTTGTGAGCTCAGAGTGAGCTTATAGAGAGTATGCCTAGGGATCAGTAGCAGATGTGTCAATGGCAGCAACAGTAATAGGAAGAGCTCCTACGACAACAGCATCAACAACACCAGTAGCAGGAGGAGATGCATTGATGGTGATAGTAGCAGGATCCGGAGCAGTTGGAGTACATGCGATGTCTGACTCGTGGTTTAGGAATAGAGTTCCCTCCACCATCTCCTCCAAACGACTCTCCCCCTCAGTGATCTATTTATTTTTTTATGATAAAACATTTGAATGTAAATTTTGTTTGTAATATTAACTATCAAAATTTCTATATAGTGAGTTTTTTATATTGTTGTAAATATTACATTTTTTATTATTTATTTAATTTTTTATTATTATTTTTTATTATTATTTTTATATTTTTCTTGAATATTGAGGTTTTCATTATTTTATAATTGTTCACTATATTAGTAATATTAATATTATTATTTCATTAATAATAATAATATTATTATTATTATATTATCAATATTATTTTTATTATTATTATATGAATATTATTTTATTATTTTATTATTTATTTTATTTTACTAATATCAATATTATTATTTCACTATTATTAATATTCTTTTATTATTATTATTATTATTATTTTATTCAATTTTATTTTTTTATTTTTTTACACTTATTATTATTATATGAATATTATTTTATTATTTTATAATTTATTTTATTTTACTAATATTAATATCATTATTTCATTAATATTAATATTATTGTATTATTATTATTAATATTTTTATTAATATTTTATTCAATTTTATTTTTTTATTTTTTTACACTTTTTGCGACAGGACCCGTCGCAAATAGTATTTGCAATGACCCGTCGCAGGCCCGTCGTAAAAAATGGTTTCAAAAAATTGGTAAGGTTCTTTGCAACGGGTTCACCACCTCTTTGTAATAAAGTATTTAAAAAACCATGAGGAAACTATTTGTGATGGATCCTCATCTTGTCGCAAATAGTTTCTTTTTTGCGACAGGTCGTCGAAAAAAACTATATTTCCGACGCCCTTTTCTTAAACATGGCATTTGCGACGGGACCCTGTCACAAATGGACCAATTTCCAGTAGTGGAATTAGAAATCCCCAGTAGAAATAACCAGTGTAAATTCCTAGTGGAAAGTTCGAATCTCATTGTAAATTCCCAGTGGAATTCAATTATAATTTCCTAGTACATAATATTTTATAGAATTGGTTGAAAATGTACACCGAGAATGGCCACTGGCAATCCCCCCTGGCAATTTCCACTGGAAATTCCCACTAAAAATTACCAATGGAAATTCCCTATGGAAATTCCCAATGGAATTCCACCTAATAATTCCCACAGGAAATTCTCACTGACAATTCCCACTGACAATTCCCACTGACAATTCCCACTTGAAATTCTCACTATAAATTCCCACTAGAAATTCTCACTAGAAATTCCCACTAGAGATTCAATTATAATTTCCCACTACATAAAAATTATTTTGAACCAATTGAAAATATACTTAGGGAAATTCCATTGGGAATTTCCAATGATATTTCCACTTGGAATTTCCGCTGGGCATTCTCGGTGTAAATTTCTAACTATATAACAATTTTTTAGAACCAATTGAAAATTTATAGTGGGAATTTCCTGTGTGAATTTCAACTGGGACTTTCACTGGGCATTCTCACTGTAAATCTTCAACTAAATTATATTTTCCAACTACAAAACTATTTTTTAAAACTAATTGAAAATTTCTAGTGGGAATTTATAGTGGGATTTTTAGTGGAAATTTCTGCTGTGAATTTCTAGTGGAAATTTCCATTGTGAATTTCCAATGGAAATTTCCAGTGGGATTTCCAGAGTGAATTTTCACTGGTCTATGTTGGAACCAAGGTTGTTCATTGAGAATATTGGAGTTTGGTTTGTGTTTGTTGTCAATTTGCACATGGATGACGAGGGATTTTTCAAAGAATGGGGTCATACGTTTGAGGCTAAAAACAGTATTGAAGGTGGCGCAGTTTCCTAGTGTTTGCCAAATTTTTGGGCCTCAAAATCAGGAGTTTGGTAACGATTCGCAGAAATAGTATGCTGTGAAGGCCGACAATACGTGGTGAAGGTGTGCGGTACGTGGTGAAGGTGCATAGTACGTGGTGAAGGCGCGCGGTACGCAGTGAAGGCATGTGGTATGCAGAATGTCACACGGAGTAGTTCACAGAAGGTTTTTTCACATAGGAGTGAATGGTACGCGGAGCAGTTTGTAGAACCAAAAATGGTTCGTAGCAATGGTACACGGTGAAGGCGTGCGGTATGCGGAATGCAGAAGGTTGGTGGGATTGGTGTGGTTTTCAAAATAGGAGTATTACGCAGTGGAGGTTAAAAGTATGTAGATTGAGTTCAGTTTACAGTGAAGATTATCCCACATTGAAAATTTAGGTAAATCAGATTACTAAAATTTGTGGAGTTATGTGCCTATTTAAGGAGCAGTAATCCCCTTTGTTAGGGAGAGATATTAGAGATTGAAATTTTGGTAAGAAATCTGAGGAAGTCCGAAGTGGTACGCGGAGGAGAAGATGGTACGCGGATTGAATCATCCGCGTAAGGAAAACAGTCCATAGAAGAGAGTGCAGTTCGCGTAGGAAGCTCTCGCAGTACACGGTGGAGCCAGGTAGTACACAGAGTAGGACAGTACGCAGAAGAGTGGAGCAGTACATGGAGTATGGCAGTACGTGGAGAAGGGCAGTTCGTAGAGGAGTTGGACGGTACGCAAAAACATCTGGACGGTATGCGGAAACAGTAGCGGTACGCAGAAACAACAATGGTACGCATAAACAGCAGCGGTATGTGAAAACAGCAGCAGTACATAAAACACCCAAGGAAGCCTAAAAATTGACCAAATCAGTTTGTGAAATTAATTTCCATAACATATCAGTGTACGAAAAAAATAAATTACATCTGTGGGTGAATATTGGGCTTCAACAGAGCATCCATTTATAGTTGAGGATGCATGATCTAATACTAAACCATTGAAGGGACTTTCAAATCAATAAACTGAGTGAAGATTCTTCCAAAGTAGTGAGCAAGGGGGGGTCAACATAAGTGATCTGAGGGACGTAGTGTGCTATCCCTAAAACCTTGTAAAGGTAGTGCATCTGGCACAAAGTGATTATGCTAAACTCATGTAATCCACAACTTGTGAAGATTAGTGGTTTTTGGTACGACTGACACACTGTCAGCATATGCTCCTTGGACATAGCCCTTAGTGGTGAACCAAGTAAAATTGTTGTGTCATTGCTCTGCATGTGATTTTTTATTTTCTGCACTTCCTCTTCAGATAGATTCAACATGTTCCTACCAATGTGGGAACAAGATCCATTAGTTTAAAAGAAAAAGTTGACACCCTGATTCACCCCTCCCCTCTCAGGGTGTTTCAGGGTCCTTCAGTCCATTCATTTAAAAGTATTGATTCAAAGTCATTTTACATTATTCTTGTTGTAATTTTCATCATGAGTTTCATGTTTTCACTTCATTTCCTTATGTTAACAAACAAATAAAAGATGCTAATTTTTTAGGGATGCTATTTTTTTATGCTAGAAGAAGCCTCTACATCAACTATCGACCACTATAGGTCTTTAATAACGGGGTTGTGGAAAATATTTAATGATATTAGGCCTAATATTACTGATAATCACATCAAGTTTATTCAAAGGATGTCATTTTGGAAGTTGTTTAAAGTATTTCTTGATAACACAATGTCATTCAATGATTGTAAAAAATGATGGTTCTGTTTTATTTTTACTACAAAGGTACAATGTCAATTTAAAAATGTTTGACATGGTTTGTAGGATGATGAGGTTAACAGTTGCCATCATCTTCTATATATTTGTCATTGAGGATAGTGACTTTCATTTTTCAGCTACCTGTACATTATGGTCAAATATTTCATCACTTTTGAGGAGGAGGTTTGCCTATGTTGGTCAGCTATTATCAGAGGAAGTGTTATGAAGAGTCAATATTGAAACTGTTGAATCCAGTGAAGATCAATATTTCTCTGACGTGGTGATGTTATTAATATTTTCATATCTTTTTACATACTCCCTTTACTGATTTTATATGAAATGTGCATAATTTTTGTGAAATATTAATGTTTAAATATTAAATATAATTTTTTAGCACTATTTGAATTTATCCAGATTCAATTATATTTAATGTTTTAACAATAATGATCACCCTAATTATCCAATTTTCGTGATTCTTGTTTTTTAGGGTTCCCAATTCCAATTCCAACATTTCATTAGAATTCACCTTTGGTAAATTCTTCCATTTAGAGGGTCATATGGACCACACAAGAAGGCCTAAGGAAACTGTGAAGAAATTGGACCATATATGAAGGTTGAATTACTGGGCTCAATCCAGAAGTCCAAATACCTTAATTATCCTCCAAATTTTGGAGGAAATTTCAAGGATTCCATGATAAAAATTTCATAACCCAATCAAAAATACAAGGGGCTCAACTGATGCATTGAAGTCCAGCCCACCATTATGGCCAGGAATTAAAAAAAATCACAATAATATTGCAATTTCTCCTGATGTAGACATCAATTATAGCTGATATTTTTCAGTGTGAAAGAAGAGATTTGGGCGGCCAACTTTGTTGAATAAATAATTTTTATTTGAGGGCATATTCCTATTCAAAAACCCATTCACATTATGGACTTCAAAAAAGTCTGTATTGAAATGGACAGATCATAATTGTTTATTAAAACCGCTATAACTTTGGCTCCATAAGTCCAATGGCCGCCAAATTTTCACAGTATACAGAAGAAATTTTTATATACAACTTTTAAGAAGTAGATTTCTCATGATTTGTCTTTCTGGATGTCCATATCGGCGAGCCAAGTGGAGGGGTATTTCTGGAATATAAACAGTCCACCACCTTAGGCTATAAATACATCCCCTCCTCTCCTTTCAAAAGGGTTGGAATTTCAGAGTAAAGGAGGATTTATTGGAAGTACCAAGGCCCTTCCAAAGGCTTATTAGGATCTTTCAAACTCAAGTTTTCACTTTATAATCCCTTTATCCTCTCTTTGTTTTCATTTACTTTTGCATTTTTCTTCGTTGTAATTTTGCAAGTGTTTGTCTTTGTAATTTTGTTTTAATGCAATTTTCTTCTTCTTAATTTCTTATTCTCATCCACCTTCTATAGTTTAATATTAATGTTCTTATTTTAGTTTAAATCAAGCTGAAATCCATAATCTTATTTTACTTTATTATTCAATAAAAAGTCCGGGTTTTTTTACTCTCATCATCGTTCGTGTGTGTGTTCGGCGCACAACTCTTTTCTTATCCCTTTTTTTTCTTCTCTTTGTAATTAATCACCTTAAACATAATAGACCAGATTACTAATAATTTAAATGTCTGAGTAAATATCTCATTGGGGTGAGTTATAATTTAGGGATGTTAAGTGATTGAGAGGTTTTGCTCGATGAGTATTCTTTAATTTAACATTGTGTATATTGGACTTAACATGTCATGGATTATTGACATATTCTATTCAACGTGTGGTTTCCATGGATTATTGGGACCATAAATACACTTTCAAAATCAAGCACTGATTGAGATTAGAACCCTAAGTAAATTTAATGCTTGGATTAAAGGCTTAACACTTGGGAATTCCAATCAACATCAACTTGTGATGTGGGTGTTAATTTAATGCAATATAAAGCAAAGATCAAGGATATCACATTCTTAACTCCCTAATGATGAACTCACCCCAATCTTTATCAACTTGTTAAATTAAACATCATCCATTAAACATTTCAATTAAGATCTGCAAACAAACCCCCAATCAAAATACAATCAACTAAAAACAATCGACTATTACGAAGTACCATCACTGAGGATTCGACCTGAGTGCTGCTATACACATTAGCAGAGCACCGGAACCTTGACCGGTCGATAGGCGACAATCGGTCATGCGTTTCAAATGGAGCCATTTCCGGGGATGGTGCTTTATGTAGTCATTAGTTTCTGGTTATTGTAAAAAAAACCCAAAAAAACAAAATTTAAAAGCAAAATTGAAAAAAAACACAAAGAAAAACTCGTCTTCCTCTTAAAAATCATAAACTAAAAAAATACAAAGAAAAACTTGTCTTCCTCTTTCTTCCAAAATCTCTCTGAATTCCTCGTATCCTTCCAAAAAATCCCTCGGATTTGTTTGACCCTGAAATTGAGCGAACACTTCGCCAACTTAGGAGGAACATAAGAGATAATCAAATAATTCAAGAATCAGTCCTTGTCCAACCAGTTGAATTAGATATGGACAATCCTAGGGAACAAACACTTAAAGAACTTGATTTCCCTGATATGAATTACCAACCTCTTGGTATTCAATATCCAAACATAGAGGCTAACTTCGAACTCAAATCGGGTTTGATTCATCTTCTTCCTCATTTCCATGGGCTAGCTGGTGAGGATCCACATCTCCACCTTAAAGAGTTCCAAGTAGTGTGCTCTACCATGAAGCCTTAAGGGGTTTCTGAAGAACAAATCAAGCTTCGAGCATTCCCTTTCTCCCTAGCTGGCACTGCTAAGTCATGGATCTACTACCTTCCTCCTGGTTCCATAACCACATGGAATGACATGAAGTGAATCTTCTTAGAGAAATTCTTTCCTACTTCTCATACTGCTTCCATCCGAAAAGAAATAAGTGTTATCAATCAATTCCCAAGTGAATCACTCCATGAGTACTGGGAGAGGTTCAAAAATCTTGTTGCAACATGTCCATGTCACCAAATCCCCGACCAACTCTTGATCCAATACTTCTATGAGGGGTTATTGGCTATGGAGAGAACTATCATTGATGCCGAAAGTAGTGGTGCTCTTGTTGATAAAACTCCTGTAGCTGCAAGAGATCTCATAAGTAACATGGCTACAAATACACAATAATTCCATACTTGAGCACATGCTCAAGTCAAACAAGCCCAAGATAATAAATCAATTAAGCCGAACAAGATGACCGAGTGGATGAGTGAACTTACAGGTCTTGTGCGACAACTAGTTGTGGCCACCAAATCCCCAACCTCATCTTCTCCACAATCAATGTTTCCTGGACCTATCAAAAACTGTGGAATCTGCAACTCTTCGTCTCATCCAACTGACACATGTCCACAACTTCAAGAGGATCAATCCGATTCATCTGGACCAATGGAGCTCAATGCATCATATGCTCAGGGGAACACCAATCCTCAACTATCAGGTCAGTTTGTTAGAAACTTCAACCAACCTCACTCTGAGCCCTTCTCCTCTAACTTTAACCAAGTATTGAGGTATAGTAACCCCATGTCTCACCCCCCTCAATTCCCTCCTCAAAACCCAAACCAATTCCAATATGGTCAAGGTGGTGGTAACTTCCATCAACCTTATCCTTTTTTTCCTCAACCTCAAAGGAAAAATCCTCCTCCTGGATTCCATTATCCTAGTGAGCCTTCCCAATTCCAAAACCAATACAATTGATTTCCCAAGAACCAAAATCAAGGCAATCTCAATTCAGGACAAGCCTCTTCTTCCAAGAAACCATGGGAAAGTGCAGTGGAAGGTCTTGCCTCCTTCACCCGTTCTATCCTTAAAAACATTGAAACTCAAATAGGTAAACTTGCATCCCACCTGAGCCACCAACAACAATCCAATTCTTCCCAACTTTTAGCTCAACCATTACCCAACCCCAATGGTAATGTAAGTGCAATTGCACTTGGATCGGGAAAGAAAATTGATATGCCTCAAGATAAGTCTTCCAACCCTCCTTTGAATGTTGAACTAGAAAATTAAAAGAAAAAGAGACTTGAAAAGGAACCTGAATCCATTCCCTCACCTCCTTCTATTCCACATAGGAACCCAATTCCATTTCCTCAAGCTGTTTCTAAACCAAGGAAGTCCTTTGAACCTGATCCTGAAATGCTCGACATGTTTAGACGTGTTGAATTCAACATTCCTCTCTTAGATGCCATAAAACAAATTCCTAAGTATGCCAAGTTTCTTAAGGAATTGTGCACCCACAAGAGGCAACTTAGGACCTTTGAAAATGTTTCCACCCAACAGTCTATTCCCATAAATGCAAAGATCCAGGGACCTTTACAGTTCCATGCCAAATTGGATGTTCGAACTTTGATGATGCAATCATAGACCTAGGAGCCTCAATTAATGTCATGCCCAAATCTATCTTCTCCAACATTGGTCTAGGTCCCTTACATCCAACGGGTGTTGTCATTCAGTTAGTCAATTGAAGCACAGCCGGTCCTGAGGGAATAATTGAGGATGTCCTTGTCCGAGTCAATGATCTTATCTTCCCTGCTGATTTCTATGTCCTTGACATGGAAGGTGAGACGAACTCTTCTCTATCTCCCCTAATTCTAGGAAGACCATTCCTCATGACTGCGAGAAACAAGATTGATGTCCATTCAAGCATCCTATCCATTAAATTCCGTGACCAACTGGTCAAGTTCAACATTTTCCAAGCCATGCGATACCCATCTGAGGATCACTTTGCATTCTCAATCCATGCTTCTGAGGACACTTCTAAGATTCAATTGAACCCCACTCCATCATGTTCATCCTGTTCTGAAAAGATAGGATCTTGTGAAATATGCACTAGGATTAACCAATTCATTAATGGTGAAGTTGATGTGGACCTTTCATTCATAGACTCCATAAATTTAGAGGATCTTGAAAACTCTCTTGAATCCCATCTCAACTCTGATCAAAACTGCTCCACCTTGGACAGTATTGGGAAAAATGAATTTGAAGCAACTGAAGTCCCATCCTCCATTTCTGAGTTTCCTAACCCAAAAATGAATTATGAGACTAATCTGAAACCCCTTCCTGCACACCTGAAATATGCATTCCTCTTACATGATCACTCATATCCTGTCATTATCTCTGCCACACTTACTGAAACCAAGGAGTCCAAACTTGTTCAAGTGTTAGAGGAAAACAAAAAGTCCTTAGGTTGGACTCTAGATAATATACCAGGAATCAACCCTTCCCTTTGCATGCATCACATCCATCTAGAGGAGTCATCCAAACTAATTAGACAATCACAAATAAGACTCAATCCACTCATACTTGAGGTAGTTAGGGAAGAGATCACCAAGATTCTTCAAGCTGGTATTATCTACCCAATTTCTGATAGTGAATGGGTTAGTCCAATTCAGGTTGTACCAAAGAAGGGTGGGATAACTGTTGTCACAAATGAACATGGGGAGGTAGTCACAACTCGAGTGAAGAACAAATGGCGTGTATGCATCGATTATCAAAAATTGAATGCTGAAACATGAAAAGATCACTGCCCTCTTCCATTACTTGATCAAATGATAGAAAGATTAGCCGGAAAGTCACACTATTTCTTTCTTGATGGATACACCGACTATTTTCAAATCCCAATCTTACCTCAAGACCAAGAAAAGACTGCTTTCACATGCCCCTTTGGAACATATGCATATAGAAGAATGCCTTTTGGACTTTGAAATGCTCCTACAACATTCCAGAGGTGTATGATGAGTATCTTTTCTGAATTCATTGAACACTGCATGGAAGTCTTCATGGATGACTTCACCATTTATGGTGAGTCATTTGAATATTGTTTTAATTCACTCTCTCTTTTCCTCCAAAAGTGTGTCAAGTGCAACCTTGTGTTAAATTTTGAAAAATGTCACTTCATGGTTGCAAATGGGATTATTCTAGGGAACATATTTTCAAAAGATGGTATTGAAGTCGATCCTTCAAAAATTGAAGTGATCCAATCACTTCCTCCACCCACTTTTGTTCAATAAATCCATTCATTTCTCGGTCATGCCGGTTTCTATCGAAGATTAATTCATTACTTTAGTAGGATTTCCCTCCCACATACTCGCCTACTCCAAAATGATGTCACATTCCATTTTGATGAGGCTTGCAAGAGAGCCTTCATTGAACTCAAAACTTATCTTACATCTTCCCCAATAATCCAACCCCCAGATTGGTCCTTACCCTTTGAGTTAAAGTGTGATGCTTCTGATAGATCTGTTGGGGCTGTTCTTGGTCAAAGAAGAGAAAAAATCCCTCATGTCATCTATTATGCCTCAAAAACATTGGATGAAACTCAATCTCACTACACTGTGACTGAAAAGGAACTTATAGCAGTGGTTTTTGCCTTAGATAAATTCTGGTCCTATCTCTTAGGTGCCAAAATCATCATCTTCACAGACTATTCTGGTATTAAGTTTTTACTCAAGAAAATTGATTCCAAACTGAGGCTAATAAGATGGATCCTAATGCTCCAAGATTTTGACCTTGAAATCAAAAATAGACCTGGAAAAGAAAACCATGTGGCTGATCACTTGAGTAGAATTTCTAATTCTTCTCATTCAAAAATCATTGATCCTGAATTCCCCATTGACAACCTTTCGTCTCTCACTCCAAAGTTACCAAGGTATGCCTCAATTGTAAATTATTTTGTTTCTGGTGTTTTTCCTAATTTTTTTTCAAAAGAACAAAAAATGAAGTTGAAAAGTGATTCAAAATACTATTTTTGGGAAGAAAATACAATTTGGAAAACTGGGGCAGACATGGTAATTAGGAGATGTGTTTAAGAAAATGAAAATTCTTCCATCTTAGAATCATGTCACTCACTTCCTGGAGGTGGCCACTTTGGACCACAAAGGACCTCCCGAAAGGTCCTAGACTCGGGATTCTTCTGGCCTTCACTCTTCAAGGACTCACATGAGTTCTATAAATCATGTCCCACTTGCCAAAATTTATGCACAATCTCCAAAAGAAATGAAATTCACCAAAATCCCTTAATCTTTTGTGAAATCTTCGATGTTTGGGGCATCGATTTCATGGGACCATTTCCCCCTTCCAATGGATTCTCATACATTCTTCTTGCGGTCGATTATGTTTCAAGGTGGGTTGAGGCCAAACCCACTAGAAAGGATGATTCACATAATGTTAGTGAGTTTCTAAAGACACACATCTTCCATAGATTTGGCACACCTCGTGCCTTGATAAGTGACTTAGGAACCCATTTTTGTAATAAAACCATGGAATCTCTTTTGAAAAAGAATGGGGTTGTTCATAAAACTTCAACTACATATCACCCCCAAACAAATGGCATGGTTGAACTTTCTAATAGAGAAGTGAAAAGAGTGCTTGAGAGAATTGTAAAACCCACCAGAAAAGACTGGCCTGAATGACTTGGTGAAGCACTTTGGGCTTATCGAACTGCCTATAAAACACCCATTGAGATGTCTCCTTTTAGGCTAGTTTTTGGTAAAGCATGTCATCTACCATTTGAAATCCAACATAAGTCTTTTTGGGCTATGAAAACCTGTAATTTTTATTGTGAAAAATATGGTGAAGATAGATTGTTGCAATTGGTTGAACTGGAGGAGCTTCGACTTGAATCCTATGAGAATTCCAATATGTACAAAGAGAAGGCCAAGGTACTCCATGACAAACACATCCTGATAAAGGTATTTCATGAAGGTGAAAAGGTAATGCTCTTCAATTCTCAATTTCGGATTCACCCAGGTAAGCTTAATTCTCATTGGGAAGGTCCTTTTGTTATTACTAATGTTTACCCATTTGGTGCAGTGCAAGTCCAAGACCCCTCTTCCAAAAGGACATTCACGGTTAATGGACATCAGTTAAAGAATCACCATGAGAGGATGCACAATCCTGGATCAACATCAACTTCCACTGGATCCCCAACTTATCTAGCCGACCTACCACTAGATGGAGATGGAGACCCGCCAAATCCAAACCATGGGGCACTTCTTTCCCTTTAACTCTCTCTTTATCTCTTCCTCTCTCTACCTCTTTCTTCTTCTTCCTCCCTCTTTCATTTTTTTACCACTTTCTTTTTAAAAACCTTTATTTTTCACTTTATCTTTTGTGTGGGTTTATCTTTATAAAAAAAACCTAAAAAACTAAACAAAAAAAACAATCACTTAAAACAAATACAAAAAACTTAAGAGTCATGATTACTCACCTTCCAATTTTCAAATTTTGTCCAACCATTTTGAGGAGTCAAAAGACATGGTTTCATCTGAAAAAAATTTCGTTTTCATCATGACATTGGATAAATAATTTTGTGTCAAAATTAAAAAATTTTGAATGCTCAATTTTTGATTTGGAAAATGATTTTCCCAAACCATGAGGAATAACATTTTCTTTCATGCAAATGCCACCTATGGCCATCTTTTCAAAATGTTTGTTTTCACCCCCATTTGTGAGTCTTGAGTTTGTGGACCTTCGAGCTGAATTTCCTACCTTAGTTTACATTAATATGATAGAGACATTTTTTGAACCACATGAGAATCACAATAGCCAAATAGCCTCCCATTTCCCTTACATTAATCCTCCTTTTGAAAGCCCCTTCGAGCCTATGAAAACCTTTTCTTTGATAGCCACATTACAAGACCAATACCTTTTCCCAGTTAATATCAACATGGATTTTCATTGCATAATTTTTTGAAATTTAAGTGTGGGGGAATGGATTTCATTGTTTGGGTACCCTATTATTGATTTTTAACGAGTTCTCATTTTCTTGAGGGAAAGCATCCATTTTAGTGTGGGGGAGAGTTTGTCATTAAGTGTGATCTGGGGAATGTAATGTACTTTAATTTATGTAATTTTGTAAATGTTATTGACAAGTGTTCAAAAAAATCAAAAATGATGAAAAAAAATAAAAAAAATGAAAAAAATGGGTTGTGTCTTAGGTAGGTCAAAAATCACTCTTAATCAACCTTTGATCTTGTAATAACTATTACAATTAGTGTCATGAGGAGATCAATAATGGGTTGTGATATGAGTTTGAGATCTGTTTCAATGTCAACTTTCGAAAAAACAAAGAAAAAAAGGAAAAGAAAAAAAAAGAACACTTGCATTGTATTCTTATTGGGAGAAGTTTTGTGTTTTGTAAATATTCCATATTCTCATTACCTTTATATTTTCTTCCTCTATTGTGTCTTTCTTCACAAAATCATTCCCTTGTAAATATGTGTTTTCATTTCCTTCCATGTTTTATTTCATAAAATTTGTGCATTGCTTTTCCCATGTTGGTATTTTACCCCTCTTTCCACTCTTTTGAATACAATATTCCTATCATCCCATAGCTACAGAAAAACCCCTAAAAAGACCTCTTGATTTTTGAGCAATTTAGGATGGGGAATAGAAGCTGAGAGCTCTTAAAAACTCTTAGATTTTTCACTTTTGGTTGGTGAAAGAGTGAACCTCCATAAATGAATTTTATCATCTTGAGAGGAGTAAGTTTTGAGTGCCACCATTTTCTATGTCTAAAGTTGAGCATGAAAAAATGAATTGTTTTTGGAACATTATTTCTGTAAAAATTTGTGGTGTAATTCAATATAGATGAGTGAAATAGTCTAAACCTCCCCTGATTTGGGAAAACAAAATTTTAATATTTGTTGGTGAGTGAAAATGAGTTTGTCTTATTTTTAAATTTATTGCCCATGAGGACATGCACAGGAATAAGTGTGGGGGAGTTGATGTTATTAATATTTTAATATCTTTTTACATACTCCCTTTACTTATTTTATATGAAATGTGCATAATTTGTGTGAAATATTAATGTTTAAATATTAAATATAATTTTTGAGCACTATTTGAATTTATCCAGATTCAAGTCTGTTTAATGTTTTGACAATAATGATCACCATACTTATCCAAATTGCATTATTCGTATTTTTTAGGGTTCCCAATTCCAATTCCAACATTTCATTAGAAGTCACCTTTGGAAAATTCGTCCATTTAGAGGGTCATATGGACCACATAAGAAGGCCCAAGGAAACTGTGAAGAAACTGGACCATATATGAAGGTTGAATTACTGGGATCAATCCAAAATTCCAAATACCTTAATTCTCCTCCCAAGTTCGGAGGACATTTCAAGGAGTCCATGATAAAAATTTCATAACCCAATCACAAATACAAGGGGCCCAACTGATGCATTGAAGTCCAGCCCACCATTCTGTCCGGGAATTAAAAACAGCACACTAATATTGCAAGTTCTCCTGATGTAGACATCCATTCGAGATAATATTTTTCAATGTGAAAGATGATATTTGGGAGGACAACTTTTTTTAACAAATAATTTTTATTTGAGGTCATATTCTTATTCAAAAACCCATTCACATTATGGACTTCGAAAAAGTCTATGTTGAAATGGACAGATCGGAATTGTTTATTAAAACCGCTATAAATTTGTCTACATAAGTCCAATAGAAGCAAAATTTTCACAGTATACAGAAGACATTTTTATCTACAACTTTGAAGAAGGATATTTCTCAATATTCGGCTTTCTGGATGTCCATATCGGTGATCCAAGTGGAGGGGTATTTCTGGAATATAAACAGTCCACCACCTTGGGCTATAAATACACCCCCTCCTCTCCTTTCAAAAGGGTTGGAATTTCAGAGCAAAGGAGGATTGATTGGAAGTACCAAGGACCTTCCAAAGGATTAGGAGGATCTTCCAAACTCAAGTTTTCACTTGATAATCCCTTTCTCCTCTCTTTGTTTTTATTTACTTTTGTATTTTTCTTCGTTGTAATTTTGCAAGTGTTTGTCTTTATAATTATGTTTTAATGCAATTTTATTCTTCTTAATTTCTTATTCTCATCCACCTTTTTTTGTTTAATATTAATTTTCTTATTGTAGTTTAAATCAATCTGAAATCCATAATCTTATTTTACTTTATTATTCAATAAAAAGTCCGGTTTTTTTTTACTCTCATCATCGTTCGTGTGTGTGTTCGGCGCACAACTCTTTTCTTATCCCTTTCTTTTTCTTCTCTTTGTAATTCATCACCTTAAACATAATATACCAGATTAATAATAATTTAAATGGATGAGTAAATATCTCATTGGGGTGAGTTATAATTTAGGGATGTTAAGTGATTGAGAGGTTTTACTGGATGAGTATTCTTTAATTTAACATTGTGTATGTTGGACTTAACATGTCATGGATTATTGACATATTCTGTTCAACATGTGGTTTACATGGATTATTGGGACCATAAATACACTTCCAAAATCAAGCACTTATTGAGATTATAACCCTAAGTAAAGTTAATGCTTGGATTAAAGGCTTAACACTTGGGAATTCCAATCAACATCAACTTGTGATGTGGGTGTTAATTTAATGCAATATAAAGCAAAGCTCAAGGATATCACATACTTAAATCCCTAATGATGAACTCACCCCAATATTTATCAACTTGTTAAATTAAACATCACCCATTAAACATTTCAATTAAGCTCTGCAAACAAACCCCCTCAATCAAAATACAATCAACTAAAAACAATCGACTATTACGAAGTACCATCGCTGAGGATTCGACCCGAGTGCTGCTATACACATTAGCAGAGCACCGAAACCTTGACCGGTCGATAGGTGACAATCGGTCGCGCGTTTCACGTGGCATGTTTGTTTTTCCATTTTTCATGCACGAAATTATTTTTTCCCACATCTAGATCCTATGTGGGTTGGAATTTCATCACATAATTTGATGATATCTCCAAATTGAAGATTTATTCTTGGACTAATAGTATTCATGGATAGTTTATTACATCGATGAAAAAAATAACACCACTCCTTTAAAAGTTGTTAACTTTGTTGTTTGTTTATTAGTAAGATCTTAAAATTTATTTAACTACTTGTTTTTTCTAATTTAGTTGAGTTATTCCTAACTATATTAACTATTATAGTATTGATATACTGAGAATTATGAGTTATTCCACTCTTCCATGTAGAATCCAATCTTTCCAATATAGAGCTATAGGTTTTCATCAAGTCCTTATGAGGTTAAACAACATGTTCATCTAGTTATTGATGAAAAAAACCCATTTATTATGAAAGGACATGTGATAATACTTTCAAATGAGGAGACTATAGGTAGCTACATAGAGAATGTCAAACTTAATAAAAAGTTCAGGAGACTAGGGGACCAATTAAAATCGAAGAATAGACAGATTATTCTTTTGATAAAAATACTAAAGATCAAGGAGAAGTTAGAGATTAAAGTAGTTTCAGGTGAGGTGGAACACACAATTTTAGAGGATGTTGGTATTTAAAAAATTCAAATAGAAAAGAGCACAAATTCATTCGTTGCTATCGATGGCAGCACACATGAAATTCATGAAAATGACATGAGGGAAACATGTAATATAGAGGTAAGTGATGGAGATGAAGATGTTAATGAAGCATTGAGTATGGAAGAACCAAAAGGTGTTGAGCAGTTCAGTGCATCTGCTTTTGCCTCAAAGATATAGACTTCACTGATTAGAGGTGTGAAGAGTAGGGTGAGGAAACCAAAGCACCAATCTTCTTATATATACCCATAGGTGACTGTGAAGAAGAGATTGACAATTCCCCAAAATTTGTGCCACTTAATTCCTGGGTGGGTGAAGCTATAGACTATAGTGACAAAACATGATAAAAGGCTGGTGAAAATGTTTCTTGATGTCAATGGGGATAGGTAATGTTACTAAATTTATATAGTTAGATAATCTGTTAATATATTTTACTTTGTACTAAAAATACAAATGATCTTCCTTAACAATAGCAGTGTAGTATGGGAATCTACTAACAAATCATATCAGATTAATATGAAAAAAAATATTGATTTGTTAAACAAGTGATGTACACCCAGTACGGTTTGTGTTGTATCAATTTACTTAACCATCGCTATTGTTTTATCTTTTATTAAGTTCTATTTTTTAAATTAGTTCATAGACGCGTACACAGTGATAATTGAATAAAGATGTTGCCTACATAGTATGGCTAGCATTCCTAAAATGAAAAGTTGTTCCTTCATGTCTAACACCTTTATAGTAAGACTATAGTTCATTTTTAACATAATGAATGACCATATTTTTCCATTATTTTTATTAATTAACTACATGTTTAAAGTTAACTAAGACTACATTATTACATTTTCTTTTGTTATTGGCTTCTAGGGAGTTCTTTATTCTATAAATGAGAAATTAAAGGAATGATTTTTTAACTGGATGGCAGTTGCTGGTATGAGGAGATCTATGTTTTTATTCTTCCCAGTTAACTAGAATAATTTCCATTGGACTTTATTAGTCATGGATATAAAAAAGGTGTTTAGATATTATAACTCCATGAAACCTATTCGAGGAACAAGAGCTAGTGACCCATTTATTAAATATGTATCCAGTGTGGTAAAAAAGTTATATATTGTACAACAAAATTTTAAATACATTGAAATGTGCATTGGTCATTGATTTTTTTTATAGAAATCATATTTATAAGAAGTGTTTATCCATAATCTTGAAAAAAAAATTGAACCAACATAAATGGGATATAACAATTGAAAATACACCACAGTAGGGAGATGCCACTTTGTATTGTGGTGTCATCATTTATTATGTCATGTAATGTTTGGAAACAGGAGTTGTAGTGCCAGATCATTTAACAGAAAAGGAAGTTAGTGATCGATGATTGTCTATGGTTATTTTTTCTTAAATGATCCTAGAAGGATAAATTCAGAGATGGATGTTGAGAGTAGTGAGTATTTGGTTGTTATAATAAACATTAAAGATAGTTAAATTGGCCATTCACCGAAACACAAATTTAGATATTGTTTAATAAACTTAAATGATATGGTTTATTGTGATGATTTGGGTGGGTGGGAGATTGGCGGTGGAGATAGTTATTTTTTGATCTGGATGAACATATGGATGTGAACTATGATTTTATTATAGCTTGTATACTGTAATTTTACTTTATTGTAACTATTATCATTTCTTTGAATCAATTGGAAACTTGTTGTTCATAAAAAATTCCAATGTGAATTTCTTTTGGAAATTTCCAATTGAAACTCCTAATGTAAACTAGGAGTGGAAATTTTCACTTTGGTTTAGATCAATTAGTTGGGTAGTAGATAGGGGTGGAAATGACTATTTTTTTGATTTGTATGAACATATAGATGTGAACTATGATTTTATTATAGCTTATAGACTTTAATATTACTTGCTAGTATCCATTTCCAATTCTTTTAATTGCTTGGAAACTTAATGTGCATAGAAATTTCTAGTGGAAATTTCTTTTGGAAATTTTCAGTGGAAATTGTCACTATAAACTCTGAGTGGAAATTTCCACTTTGGTTTAGATCAATTGGTTGGGTGGTAGATAGAGGTTTTAAACACTTATTTTTTGATCTAGATGAACATATGAATGTGAATTGTGATTTTATTATGGCTTGTAGATTGTAATTTTACTCCGTAGTCTCCCCTGTCAATTCTTTGAATCACTTGGAAACTTCCCGTGAATATAAATTTCCACTAGGAATTTCCATTGGAAATTCTTAGTGGAAACTCTCACTGTAAATTATGAGTGGAATTTTCACTTTGGTTTAGATCAATTGGTTGATTGGTAGATAGGGGGTGGCAATGGTTATTTGATGATTTGGATGAACATTTTGATAAAGCTGATATTTATGTAATCTATGATAGCATGATAACTATTAGATTATAATTTTCCTTTATAGTCTCAACTGTCAGTTCTTTAAATCACTTGGAAACTTGTTGTGCATGGAAATTTCCGCTGGAAATTTTCAATGGAAATTTCCACTATAAAATCTAAGTGGAAATTTCCACTTTGATTATGATAACTTGGGTTGGTGGTAGATAGGAGGTGGAAATAGTTATTTGGTGATATGGATAAACATTTTGATAAACCTGATATTGATGTAATATGTGATATCATTATAGGTGTTACATTTTAATTTTCCTTTATAGTCCCCATTGTCAATTCTTGTAATTAATTGGAAACTTTCACTGTATAGAAATTCCATATGAGAATTCGCATTGGAAATTTCCAGTGGAAACTGCCACTGTAAAATCTGAGTGGAAATTTCCACTTTGATTCTATTTAAGTTGCCAATGGAAATTTCCACCACTGTAGAAACCCACATCCACATCATTATTTATAAAAATTAGTTTTCATAAACAGTTGGATATTGTGATGAAATCTATAGTTGAAGTCGTAGGTCAACTGAATTCTGGAATGTTTCCATTGACGTGTCGGTCCTGAAACTTCTATTGTCATTATGATTTTTAGTGGTTGATGAATTTTCCACTTTGAATGGATGAAAATTTTTCTTCATTACCTCCCAATTGCAGTAATAATTTTATATTAATAACTAAAAATAAAAACAACAGAAGTGTGTCATAAAAGTTGTTCATGTAGAACTCAAAGATAAAAATATATGAAGTGCCATTAAGTGTGTTTAAATATGAAGACTTTCAACCTACAATACAATAATTACATACATTGAGATCTATGATAGGATCACCATTATAGCTAGCATTTGACGGGTTCTTTAGCACTTCCCTATAACAACATTATAACATTATTTATGCATGATATCACAAAATGCATTAGTTCATTAACAGAATCATAAAATAGAAATTGAATACAGTTTTTGTGGTCTCTTGATTTCTGATATTACACCTTCTATTTATGAATTTTATTGCCTGATCTAGACAAATTTTGAATCTATCACCACCTTTCTTTTTTATCTTTCTTCTTGAATGATGTTTTAGATTGTTGTCTATGTTCCATGTTAGATTCTTCTTGAATGTGTTTTGAGGGTAAATTATTTCTAGCTTCCTACAATTCTCTAGCATAATTGTTCAGATTTGACATCTCAATCATATATCCTTGTTTAAACTCAGAGGATTTCATTACAAGATTTGTTTTCATTCGTGCCAACTGTATCTTTTCTTACTACCAAATATTCTTCTATATTATTAACTATTATGTATACCAAGTGGATGTCACATACATTTCTTTTCCATCTCTTATGGATATATAACTCTAGCAGACACTGCACACCCAACCTTTGATATCTTGAGTTCATCACAACATGAATATTCATAACATTCAAATTCCATTTAGGTACAACCAATTATCAAAGGTGAATCTTGGTACACTACAGCTAAAAATTCATTTGAGGAACTTTTCATTCCAACAACAGACCTTTTTGGGGCAACTGTTTCATTAGAATACTTAAATAAACAAGCACCACATAGTTGGTGTTCATGCTAAAAAAGATCAAATATTTTTTGTGTATACAAATGACTGACTTGAACCATGATCAGATACACTAATGGAAAAATTACCTATACCAACGGTTTGGAACCATTGTTATAGGTCCCCAAACTATTGGTATAGCCTATACCAACGGTTTGGGAAGCTGTTGGGTGATTTGGCGTGGGGAAAGACCTATCCCAATGGTTTTAAAATCATTGGTATAGGTCTTTCCCAACGTTTTTCCAAACCATTGAGATAGGTCTTTCCCAATAGTTTGGGGAAACCGTTGGGATAATTATATATATAAAAAAGTTCCAGCTGAGGTTTGAACCCACAACCTCCACGTTATATATCAATGACTTTACCACTATCCTAGAGTTTCCTTTTTGAATATATTTGGATATATATATATATATATATAATTTATATATTGATTTATTTGACGATATTCGATAAATGTACTCATAAAAAATAAGGGTACCTATCCCAACGGTTCTCAAAACCATTGGGATAGGCCTTTCCCAATGGTTTTGAGAACCGTTGGGATAGGTACCCACTCTTTCTCAACAATTCGGCCAAACCATTGGGAAAAATGGCCTCAAAGTGGGATTTTTCCAACGGTTTGGTGAAACCGTTGGGAAAGCCAGACCATTTCCCAATGGTTTGGCCAAACCGTTGGGAAATGTAGCCTCAAAGTGGCCTTTTCCCAATAGTTTGGCCAAACCGTTGGGAAAGCCATACCCTTTCCAAACAGTTTGGACAAACCATTGGAAAAAGTGGCCTCAAAGTGGGATTTTCCCAATGGTTTGGCCAAACTATTGGGAAATCCATACCCTTTTCCAACAGTTTTGGCAAACCATTGGGAAAAGTGGCCTCAAAGTGGGATTTTCCCAATGGTTTTTACAAACCGTTGGTATAGATGCATTGGTATAGGTCAGATTTCCAATAGTGGATGATATGGAAAATGATTACGTGATATATTTTCTCATTCATCAAATTCATCCTTCATTTCCCAATACCGATTCTTTTCTAATACACGCTCAAACTATTTAAAGAATTTCATGACACTAATCTTAAGATTCAAGTAATCCTTTAATACACCATTGAAACTCTCACTCAACTATGTGCTTTGAATACTTAATGTTAACACAGTCTTCATATAATAGTGATCCCATTTCCCCCTTTGTACATATCTTCTAACCATGTTGAATTTGTATTACCACACTCTGCTTGGATTTGTTGCTATATTGCCTCAAATTTTGAATTATCTACAACCCCATATATGCATTTTTTTTAATTTTTTCAACAATGTATACTCATATTTCATTACTCGTAATAAGTGTTTAATGTCATTTTTCATTAAGTGTCAAGTGCATAGGTCGTTTCTTGTTTTAGGTAGGGTTAAAGTAATGACTTTAGACATAGCTGAATCTTGATCTATGAAAATTGTCTCAAAATTCTTCTCACCATGCAAATCAAAAAATATACTAAACAATCAACTAAATGACTCTATTGTATCATCATATTGTAGGTTCTAGGTGCAACGGAAGCACGTGGATGGGTGTACCCAACTTTAATATTTCCTTTAACAACGATCAATCTGAGATCCATCACGATAATAAAATGCTGGATCTTCAGAATAGAATGAAGAATGAAAAGGAAAGTGGGAATTTCCAAAACCATAGAGAGGATCATCATATGTTGGTTATAATTAATTTAATTAAAATAAAATAATTACCTTGATGTAATTATCTCTTCGTTGATGATTCTGGTCACGATCCAATGTGATCCATCGTTGCGACATAGAGGCCAAGTGTAGGCTTCATCTAGCGGTGATTCACACATGCTCCATGTATCTATGGATGTCATTGAAGGGATCTCCAGGTGCTAGTGTGGAAGAGAATTCTCTTGTGATGTCCGCCTTCGATCACCTTGAGAGACGTTTCCAAAGTGCTCTCCTTGATCTGGTGGAGGAGGATTTCTCTCGTAACTTGAGAGCATTCTTAGAGGAAAGGAATTCTATCTTGTCTTGAGAGCTTTTTTCATATCTGTTTTGCATGACCAAAAATAATGTCTAGATCTAATGAGAATAATATAATTGGGATTTTATTACTTAGAATAATAAAATGAATTAATTTCCCAAAATCATTTATTCATTTCATTTAATTCTTAGTAAAACCTCATATATAATAATAATAGTTGGCTATTATTATCACTTGACATGCTCCCAAAGAATTACACCTAATATTATTTAATTAAATAAATAATATCATTTCTCACAAATCCCTAGAAAAATTACATGGCATGTATATTAATATACTGGAATGTACTTTTGTTTTTCCTTTTTCTTTATTTCATTCACCACATTTATTAGACCTTGAATAATGACTATTTATTTCTCAAATAAATATCACTACATTACTCATTAATAAATATATTATTTCACCCTCAATATATTATCTCGAATAACTAGTGTTGAAATAAATGTAAGCAGGTATCCTTGAATAATTATTAAACCAAAATCAGGAATAATCTATATTCAACTTGTTAAATGAATATTTAAATGAGATACTTGGACACACTTAGTGTGTGACCCTCTAGGCCTCTTTCTCAGTGGCATTAGGCGAAGCCTGCCTAAAGTCCAAGGTTAGAATCTATCAACACGCCAAGGCACCCATAGAGAAAGAAGTTAATGCTGCAATGACATGTCACCTCCTACGAACGCTTACCGTGTAATGTAATCTCTTTGTCTTGATATCTCGAATCAAGTGGGTTGCATAGTAGTGCCATCAACTCATGTGCTAGATTATTCATTCTTTGAATTTCTAAAATTGATCTCGCTTATTCCTCACCATGGCCATGGATTTATTTAGGCTACATCAATTCCATCAAAGGGCCTGAGATATCAACTTTCATTATGGAACAGAAGGGAAAAATCCCTTCTCACATTATCTATTAATGCATTATTACTCATGATGCACCCAAAATATCCTACCTCACTGGGAATAGTGTGTCATCACAGTTTTTGTCAATACATCTAAGTGAGCGAGTTGTAATACCCATTAATAATAATCTTAAAGTCTAAGGACCAATACACATGTTCGTAGATAGGAACATCCAATGACACTATGAAATGTGGATTTCCTACTCACGGGTCTCGTACTCATAATATCCTCCTGGATATCACTAAGGGTGAACGCTATGAGAAGGTGCCTCAAAGTTTTATAAGTCCTTACCCTTAATGGCCTGTATTATTTGTGTCCCTCAAATAACATCATCCGGTCATAGAACATGCATTCAAGAATAGTGTTATGACACTTCCAGGTTATCGTCATAGCAGGGATCCACTATGACCCTTTGGTGAAACAGTTATCCTTGGAACATTATAACATGCATTGTCACACAGAAGAACAATCAAGATGTGATAAGGTATTTATTAATGAATAAAGTACAAAGTAGTTGGTTCTAGGCCACCAACTCCAACATACCCCCACTTGGACTAGATCCAACTACTAATAACATTTAACCCGCTAGTTCTCAAATTATATTCATGCTTCTATTAAGATAGACCTTTAGTCATGAGGTCCATCGCGTTCTCTTTTGTGGACACTCTTCTCACTACAACTTCACTCCTTTGATAGAAATCCCTCAAGAGGTGATACTTCTGTAGAATGTACTTTTTCTATTGATGTGACCTTTGTTCTTTTGCAAGATCCACCACTCCAATATTATCATAATATAATGTGATAGGATATTTACTGTTAGGCACCACATCAAGCTCCTAAACAAAGTTCTGAATTCAGATGGCTTCCTTGGCTGCATCATAAGCCACTATATATCCGGACTCCATTGTAGAATCAATGACAATTGTATGCTTTGGAATCTTCCATCTCACAACTCCTCCATTAAGACAAAAAAAATCCTGATTGTGACTTCAGATCGTTCTGATCTATCTGAAAGCCAGCATCAGTATACCCTCTGATGACAAGCTCTTCGTCTCCTCTATACACTAGAAACATGTCCTTAGTTCTTCTCAGATACTTAAGGATAGTTTTAAAAATAGTCCAATATTGTTCTCCTAGATCTTCTTGATATCTGCCTACCATGATCAGTGCATAGGTAACATCAAGCCTGGTACATAACATGGAATACATGATGTATAATATAGCCAAAGCATATGAGATCTTACTCATCCTGTCTTTCTCTTATTGTGTCTGAGGACATATTCTCTTATAAAGATGTAGGCCATGTGACACTGGAACCAACCACCTCTTGGATTGTTCTATACTAAATCACTTTAGTATCTGGTCAATGTATGTATCCTGACTTAGTCCAAACATCCTCTTAGATCTATCACGAATGATCTTTATCCCTAGAATGTAGGTTGTTTCACCTAAGTCCTTCATGGAGAAACACTTGTTCAACCAGTCCTTAACTGACTGTAAGACTAGTATATCATTTCCAATGAGTAATATGTCATCAATATATACTACTAGGATAATGACCACATTCCCATTAAACTACTTATAAACACATGACTCACATTTGTTCTTAATGAAACCAAATTCCTTTATGGCTTCATCAAATTGAATTTTCTATAACCTAGATGCTTACTTTAATCCATAAATGGATTTCTACAACTTGAAAACCCATTTGGCTTCACCTGGTGTCACAAACCCTTTTAGTTGTGTCATATAGACATCTTCCTAAAGGTTCCCATTAAGGAATGATGTTTTTACATCCATTTTCCAAATCTTGTAGTCATAGTAATCTGTTATGGAAAATATGATTCTTATGGATTTAAACATGGAAACTGGTGAGAATGTTTCATTGTAGTCAATTCCTTGATGTTTTATGAATCCTTTAGCCACCATCCTTGCTTTATAAGTGCTAACTTGACCTTCCATGTCCAGCTTTTTCTTGAATACCCATTTTCATCCAACAGGCTTTACATCAACTAGATCATCGATCAGAACCCAAAATTAGTTCTGATACATGGAATTCATCTCATAATTCATAGCTTCTATCCATATTGTAGCTTCTGATCTCTTTACCACTTCCTTGTATGAGAGAGGTTTATCATTTTCCAACAATAATGATTCACCATCCTTGGTGACTAGGAAACCAAATCTCTCCGGTTACCTTACCTCTCTTGAGATTCTACATAGTAATTATGTTTCTAGAACCACTTCTATGGGGAATTGTGGAACTTGTTCCTGTGCCAACTCTTGTGTATCTTGAGCATCAACTTCTTCAAAGTCAATCTTGCTCCCACTTTCCTTTTTTAGGATGTTCTCCCTCTCAAGAAAGACAGTTTGTCTAGCGACAGTAACTTTCTTGTCTGAAGGGTTATATAGGTAATATCCTTTTGTTTCCTTGGGATATCTAATAAAGATACACCTCGTGCCCCGGGGTACTAGTTTGTTTCCTGAAAAGGCCTTAAAAACACCTTGCATCCCCATACACGTGTGTGCGAAAAATGGGTTTCTTTCCATTCAATAACTCAGAGGGAATTCCATTTTCTTCCTTGGTTGGTACTCGGTTTAATGTGTATGTTACATTTTGTAATGCATATTACCAAAAGGATAATGGAAGATCTTCATGACTCATCATCGACCTCACCATGTCCAACAAGGTGTGGTTTCTCCTTTCACTAACACCATTTCACTGTGGTGTACAAGGAGGAGTGAGTTGAGATAGAATCCTAGACTCCTGTAAAAGGTCTATGAACTCTTAGTTTAGATATTCTTCACCTCGATCCAATCGAAGCTTCTTTATCTTCTTACCAAGCTGATTCTTTACTTAATTCTTAAATTCCTTAAATTTCTCCAAAGACTCTGACTTATACCTCATTAAGTAGATATAGCCATATCTACTCAAATCATCAGTAAAAGTAATGAAGTAAGAATATCCACCTCTAGCTTCTACTGGAAATGGTCCACACACATCTGTGTGCACCAATCCTAGAAGCTTTATGGACCTTTCACCTTGTCCACCGAAAGGTAGCTTGGTCATTTTACCTTGTAAAAAAGCGTGACATCTATCAAGTGGTTTTAGCTCAGTAGAGTCTAAATAACCATCTTAGCAGAGCTTTGTCAAGCGCTTTTTGTTTACATGACCAAGACGGTGATGCCATAATTGGGTGTTTGTATGAGTCATGCGAGTTTGTGTCATTATCGATTGTCAACACTTGGTTTTCATAATTTAATACATACAAACTATTATTTAAATGCGTCATACCATAACATATGTTGTTCTTATAAAAGAAACAATCCTTATTTACAAACTTGAAAATAAATCCATCCATATCCAAACATGATATAGAAATTATGTTCTTGGTAACATTGGACACATAATAATAGTTATTTAAAACCAAAAGCATCCCAGTTGGTAGTGAGAGATGATAATCGCCAATGGCCAACATAGACAACCTCACGCCATTGGCATCTCGAATATCCACCTCTCCTCTGGAAATCTTTCTAAATCTACTTGGTTCCTACATTTGAATACATATGTGATCCCCACATGCTGTATATAATACCCAATGTGTAGAAATGGAAAGATTACACTCGATAACAAATGCACCTTTAGCGTCCCCATACCTCTAGGTGCAGTTCCTCTTCTAGTGACCTAACTTGCCACATACAAAACATATTATCTCTTGTTCCTTTCCCTGCCTATGGATCTTCCCCTTCTTGGAGGGATGGTTCTCAAAGGCTTCAGACAGTTTATAAATCCTTGGCCCCTTTGCCTTATCCTTCCTTTTCTTATTCACCATAAGGACTGTGGGTTTGTCACACCTCATGTCCTTATCTACCTAGAGAATTAAGGTCAGAAGTTCTGATAGACTCTTATCATTATTTCTCATGTTGTAGTTGACAATAAATCTAGAGAAGGTCTTGGGCGATGATGATAGTATGAGATCTGTACACAACTCCTTCGGAAACTTAATCCCTAAGATGTCCATGCATTCAATGTAGCAAATAATCTTGACTACATGAGTCCCAGTTGGCACAGAATCTCCAAGATTAGTTATAAAAAAAGCATTGGAGATCTCATATCTCTCCTGTCTCGCCTTCTCTTGGTAGATATCCTTAAGGTGAGACATCATGTTATACACATCTATGTTTTCATGTTGCTTCAAAATCTCATTAGACATGGCCGATAACATGAAACATTGTAAATTTGTGGCATCATCTATATGCTTCATATAGATATATAGTTCCTCATCACTAGCCTCTTTTCTAAGCACAACTGGAATAGGCCCCTCCAGCATATACAATTTCCTCTCGTGGCGAAGGATGATGCGTAAACGCCTCTTCCACTTTTAGAAATTGGTGCTGGTGAGAAGGTTTTCCTTCTCGAGTATGATTCAAAATGATATGTTTGAAGTCATTTTCCTTATCATTTCTACAATTTAAGATGATCAAAGATTTAGTACTTTATCATGATAAAACTAAGACAAATAAATTAATTAATACTTATTAGTCTCCCACTATTTTATCAAAATCCAATAGCCCTCACCATTGACTTCAGAATATTCGGTTTCCTGAATATTCTAGTGGCAAGGATTCATATTACCCTTTGCATTACCCCAACTAGGTCAAGTCAAGAAACATGAAAGGTTTTAGGTAGGCATTCCAAATGCCAACTGCATTAACTCGTAGTTCCTTGATCCGCTGAGTGGACTCCCCGGTCCTAAAATTATTTTATTTTGGATTTCCTCAACCTTTGCCTCTTATTCACACCAAGTCATGTTGTGGTAGTCAACCCTTGATGTGAACCAAGTAAATTCAACCCAAAACCTTGAATTAGAATTCCCCAATAATTGAAAGCACCACAGCTGGGGTTGGTCAAGCACTTTAAACTATGGTTTGATTCTAACCAAGATTATGGAAGGCTATATCGACTTAATATTTATTTGATGGATTTTATACTTATACGTAAATTTCTATTTTATTATCTTTCTTACATGCTTGTTAATATTAAGTAGTATATACTTAAGTGATTAACCATACCTAAGATAATATTTATGTATAAGATGATCTTATTTTAGTTCCATCTTGCATGCTTGTTTAATTAATTAATTATGTGATCGCAACAACACACCCACAATAAATAAACCATGCAACTGACAAAAATAAAATAAATGGTATAATCATGAGCTTGTTCTATTGGTTAGTTTATCTAGCGGTTGATAAACTAACCCAATACCTAGGGTAGAAACACCTTGAACTTTTTGGGTTAGTGTTTACATCTTTCCACCTATCCACCTTTGTATCTCCCTGGATTGGATTCACTTTAGCTCCTAACTTGAGTTGCATCCACTAGCTTGGGAGTTCCATCCATTACATATGCTTTTATCTCACTCTCAGGTGAGGGTTAAAATGAGGTTTTACATAAAAGAAACCTTGGGCATGTAGGCCCTACATATTAATGAGAAGAAGGCTTGTAGGCCAACAAATTTAAATAAATAAATTAAAAGAAATAATCCACATACAAAGGTCATAGTCTAGCTCATGATCATCCATACATGCAACAATATTTACGCATAAATAAAACTAGAATTCAATTATTTAATCATTATTGTTTAAGATAAATCATGCTCGAATCAATTAATTATCTTTAATTAATCAATAATTTTATCTTAAACCCTTTTCTAAATTTTCTTGAGATTCTCATCCATCATAATTTTAAACAAATAAATTCATTTAAAATTATCTTTGTACGTAACTTGTACCTTGGAGGCAACCTGGTGAATTCCCATTCATAACTACCCAATGAGTAGGAATGAACACTACACAAATGTTAAATTAAACACATATATATAAAACACCTATCACGTGTTGTGCCTCAACTTTACGTCTGCACCATGGTACACGTCTCAAGGGTTTGTATAATGTAATAATAAATGTTAATAAATCTGCGTAATTTGGATGAGTACACAGCGTGTAGTTACAACTACACGGCATGTACTATCGTTCACCGTCCATCCGAAGTACACGCCCAGGGATACGGTGTGTAAATGTACTCTAGAAATCTTCAGAGTACGTGGTGTGTCTAGGGGGCCACACACCATGTAGTATTTGCATTACATGGTCTCTAGTCAGGCAAGCCATGCACGGGGTACATGGTCCAACCCTAACCCGAAGGGACTACACACCATGTCCAGTGGGTCACATGACGTGTAATCTATAAACTGTATGCCACCAGTTCCTGGTCAACACATGAAGTCATAAAGACTTAGATAAACTCCAATGACACATCTTGGTTTGGAGGACCAGTCTAATGCATTGAACCTTGACTACACGACGTGTACTACCGAATACACGTCGTGTGTTCTGGTGTTGTATGTGCAGGAACCTTTGTCACCGCCAGATTAGATCCTCTAGTTTATTTTAATCAAAATTAAAAGAAAAAGATCAATTCTATAAGGTGAACGAGAAATGAGAGAGGATGAACAGATCTCAAGATTCGTATTTACAGAATGGTTAACTTGAATTGAAAAAACTAAATTATTAAATACGTAAATCATCAATAAAAAACTAAATAATTATAATCAACAATATGACCCCTCTGATACCACTTTTAGGTTCCGGGCGCAGCGGAAGTGCGTGGATGGGTGTACCCAACTTTAATTTTTCTGTTAACAACGATCAATCCAAGATCTATCACGATAATAAAACATCAGATCTTCAGAATAGAATGGGGAATGAAAAGGAAAGAGGGAATCCTCTAAACCATAGAGAGGATCATCATATGTTGGTTATAATTAATTTAATTAAAATACAATAATTACCTTGATGGAATTCTCTTTTTGTTGATGGTTTCGGTCACGATCCAATGTGATTCATCATTGCGATGTAGAGGCCAATTGTAGGATTACTCTAGCAGTGATTCACACGTGCTCCATGTATCTATGGACGTCACTGAATGTATTTTTGGGTGCTAGCGCAGAAGAGTCTTCGCTTGCGATGTCTTCCTTCGATCGTCATGAGAGCCACTTCTAAAGCGCTCTCCTTGATCCAGTGGTGGAGGATCTCTCTCGTAACTTGAGAGCGTTCTTGGAGGAAAGGAATTATCTCTTGGCTTGAGATATTTCTCCAAATTCTTTGTACACAACCACACAGAATGACTAGATCTAATGAGAATAATATAATTGAGATTTTATTACTTAGAATAATAAAATAAATTAATTACCCAAAAATCATTTATTCATTTCATTCAATTCTTAGTAAGATCCCATGTCTAATAATAACAGTTGACTATTATTATCACTTGAAATGCGCCTAGATAATTACACCTAATATTATTTAATTAAATAAATAATATTATTTCTCAAAAATCCCCAGAAAAACTACACGATGTGTACTTTTGTTTTTATTTTTTCTTTATTTTATCCACCACATTTATTAGAACTTGAATAATGGCTATTTATTTCTCAAATAAATATCACTGTATTAATCACTAATAAATATATTATTTCACCCACAATATATTCTATCAAATAAATAGTGTCGAAATAAATGTGATCAGACATCCTTGAATAATTATTAAACCACAATCGGGAATAATCTTTATTCAACTTGTTAAATGAATATTTAACTGAGATACTTGGACACACTTAGTGTGTGACCCTCTATGCTTCTTTCTTAGTGGCATTAGGCAGAGTCTGCCTAAAGTCCAAGGTTAGTGTCTAGAAATACACCAGGGCACCCATATAGAAAGAATTTAACGCCGCAATGGCATGTCACCTCCTACGAACGCTTATCGTGGAATGTGATCCCTTTGTCTCAATATCTCGAATCAAGCGGGTTGCATGCTAGTGTCATCAACCCATGTTCTCGATTATTCTTTCTTTGACTTTCCAGAATTGAACTCATCTATTCCTCATCATGGCCATGGATTTATTTAGGCTATATCAATTCCATCAAAGGTCCTGAGATATCAACTTCTGTTGTGGAATAGAAGGGACAAATCCCTTCTCGCGTTATCTATTAATGCAGTATTACTCGTGTCGGGGCACCTCCTCATCTAACCCCAATATTTTTTATTTTTGAAAATATATATCTGATATCTTTAAAAGATATTTTGATATCTTTGACGAGATATGTGTGATATCTTTAATAAGATATATTTGATATATTTGATGAGATATATTTGATATATTTAATAAGATATGAGACATCTTTTAGGAGATACATGAGATATGATGTGTCTAATCTTCTATTTATATGAGATGTGCGGCTCCTCACTCGGCAGTTGTTGGAGGCAGTGCAGTTGTGTTTTCAAGGAGCAGTTTTCAGATCTTCAACCGGTGGAACTACTCTAATTTTATTAGTTTTCATATGTGGTGTTTTTTGATCTGATCCCAGTGTTTTTCATCTGAACTTTTGTTCGGAAATCAATCTTATGCTTTCATGGTCAGATCTATTTGGGTTTCTTTAGCAGGCTGCTTTCTTCTTTTCGAGCTTCATTCAGACTGCATCTATACTCTGACTTTGATCCACTATTTTTTTAAGTATTACTTTTGAGATCCCTTTCATTTTTGGAGAGTCTCTACCGTGTACTTATCTATTTTAGTGAATCCCTCTTTCTAGACTAGGTCTCGTGGTTTTTCCCTTTTGGGTTTTCCACGTAAAAATTTCTGGTGTCAATTTTATATTCTTCACCTATTTTTGTCGCTACGCATCCGTTGTTTGAGGGAAAGGTTTTTACATTGCGCTTTCGTGTTTTTGTTGTTTGCGCATTCATCGTTGTCATCTTTCCCAACATCTGGTATCAGAGGATCCACAATGCCCTTGATTCGAGACAATTAAAGCTTGAGAAGATCCACACTAATGATAATGGGTTATACATGTTGACCAAGAGTTTACCCAGAGGAAAATTTGAGACTTGCCGACTGATTACAGGGTTGGCGATGATCCCCAGTTGAGTCGGAGGGGGAGTTTGTTGGGGAGCCTCCTCATCTGGACCCAATATTTTTTATCTTTGAAAATATATATCTGATATCTTTAAAATATATTTTGATATCTTTGACGAGATATATCTGATATCTTTAATAAGATATATTTGATATATTTGATGAGATATATTTGATATCTTTAATAAGATATGATATATCTTTTAGGAGATACATGAGATATCATGTGGCGAATCTCCTATTTATATGAGATGTGCGGCTCCTCTCTTGGCAGTTGTTGGAGGCAGTGCAGTTGTGTTTTCAAGGAGCAGTTTTCATATATGCAACTGGTGGAACAACTCTGATTTGATCAGCTTTCATCTGCGGTGATTTTTTATCCGATCTCGGTGTTTTTCATCTGCACTTTTGTTCGGACATCAATCTTCTTCTTCCACGGTCAGATCTATTTGGGTTTCTTTAGCAGGCTGCTTTCTTCTTTTCAGGCTTCATTCAGACTACATATATACTCTGACTTTGATCCACTATTTTTCTAAGTATTACTTTTGAGATCCCTTTCATTTGTTTTCTCTTTTCAGTTGATAACAAAACTTCTTAACATGCCCCTTCTTACCACAATGATGACATTCAAAATATCTCTGCTTTGATCTGGATTTGCTTATGCTTTTACTCTTTCCTCGACTGCTCTGTCCCTGATTCTTTTCCTGGATTCATTAATATTGCTTCTGATCATTCTTGCTGGGTTGTTGACAGTGGTGCCTATTTTCACGTGACATCAAAGAATGAGTTCTTTACATCTTACAACCTAGGTGATTTGGGGATTTTAAAGATGGGTAATGATGGTCTTGCTGATGTCGTAGGTATCGAGACTGTTTGTTTAGAGACCAGTACTAGAAGTAAGATGATTTTGAAGAATGTTCAACATGCACAAGAGGTTCGCTTGAATCTTATTTCTACCAACATTCTTGATGATGAAGGGTTTATCAGTACTTTTGGTGATTTCTAATGGAAGCTTTCCAAGGGATCTTTGATTGTGGCTCTAGGGAAGAAGTAGTCAGGTTTGTACTGGACTAAAGCTTCTATTTCTTGTGATACTGCTTGTGTTGTTGAGTGCAATGGTCCGTACAAATTGTTTCATAAGAGGCTCAGTCACATCAGTGAGAAAGGTCTTGGTTGTTTGGCCAAGATAAATCTTCTTCCAAATTTGAAGAGTATCAAATTGGACACATGTGAGCATTACATGGCTGGAAAATAGAGCTGAGTGAGTTTCAGCAGTCATCATCCACACAGGAAGTCACATGTACTTGAATTGGTACATTCTGATGTTTGTGGTCCTATGAAATCTAAGACCTTTAGTGGTGGTCTTTATTTTGTGACTTTTATTGATGACTACTCATGAAAGCTCTGGGTTTATATTTTGAATGCCAAAAGTAAGGTGCTCGGTGTTTTTAAGCGATTTCTTGTTTCTGCTGAGAGGGAATCAGGAAAGAAATTGAAATGTATTCGCACTGACAATAGAGGAGAGTATTGTGGTCCATTTGATCAGTATTGCAGGCAGGAAGGTATTCAGCATCAGAAGACACCTCCCAAGAAACCTCCCAAGACACCTCAGCTGAATGGTGTAGCTGAGCGGATGAACAGGACTTTGTTGGAAAGAGTTCGTTGTTTGCTTTCGGAAGCAAAGTTGCCTGGACACTTTTGGGGTGAGGCTTTACTTACTGCTGCTTATATTATCAATTTATCATCTGCGGTTGCTTTGCAAAGGATCAGATACGATCACTTGAAAGTTTTTGGTTGCAAGGCTTTTGTTCATGTGCATAAAGATGAGAGATCCAAGTTGGATGATAAGTCACGGCAGTGTATTTTTATTGGCTATGGACACAATGAGTTTGGGTATAGGTTTTATGATCCTGCTTTGAAGAAACTTGTCAGAAGTCGAGATGCAGTGTTTAAAGAGGACCAGACTATTGTAGATATTGATAAGGGAGAAAAGTCCACTTCTCCAACTTCTGATGGCTTTGTTAGTCTTGAGCCAGGTTCTAATTCACATTTACCTCATATTGTTGATTCTGATGATTACATTGCAAAATGATGCTCAGGGTGAACAGGTTGGAGTTGATATTTCAGATACACCTTTTGTTTCTGATGATCCGGTTCCTGGGGTTATCAATGAACCCACAGTTTCACCTCAGAGGTCATCTCGACATCGTACCATTTCTACTCGGTATTCACCTGATGAGTATGTGCTCCTCGCTGAAGGGGGAGAACCAGAATCTTTTTATGAGGCAATGAAAAGTGAACAGAAGGAAATATGGGTTGCAACAATGGATGACGAGATGACATCATTGCATGACAACCATACTTTTGAGCTGGTGGAGTTACCGACAGGTAAGAGAGCTTTGAAAAATCGGTGGATTTATCGGATTAAGAATGAAGAATCCAGTTCTTTTCCACAATACAAGGCAAGGTTAGTTGTTAAAGGCTTCCTTCAGAATAAATGTATTGATTTTGATGAGATTTTCTCACCTGTTATCAAAATGTCTTCTATTCGGGTTGTTCTTGGTTTGGCTACTAGTTTGGATCTGCAGATTAAGCATATGGATTTGAAGACAGCTTTCCTCCATGGAGATTTAGAGGAGATTTATATGAAGCAACCAGAGGGTTTTGTTGAAACAGGTAAAGAGAATCATGTCTGCAGATTGAAGAAGAGTTTGTATGGTTTGAAGCAAGCTCTGAGACAGTGGTATAAAAAGTTTGAATCTATCATTTCTCATCAGGGTTTCAGGAAGACATCTTCTGATCATTGTGTGTTTGTTCAGAGATTTATTGATGATGATTTTATTATACTGTTGCTTTATGTTGATGATATGCTCATTATTGGCCATGATGCTTCTAGAATTGACAGATTGAAGAAGGATCTTTGTCAGTCTTTTGCGATGAAAGACTTGGGGCCAGCATGACAGATTCTTGGCATGACGATCTCCCGTGACAGGAAGGCCAAGAAATTGTGGTTATCTCGGGAGAGATACATTGATAAGGTTCTTTAGAGATTTTCTATGGACAGATCTAAAGTGATTAATACTCCTCTTTCTTTACATTTTAAGCTCATCACCAGTCAGTCACCTTCTAATGATGAAGAGAGAGAGGAGATGCAACACATACCTTATTCATCTATTGTTGGCTGTTTGATGTATGTCATGGTATTTACTAGACCTGATATAGCTCATGCAGTTGGTGTGGTCAGTCGTTTTCTGTCAAATCCAGGCAGATAGCATTGGAGGGCAGTGAAGTACATTTTTTGTTATCTTCGTGGTACTTATGATCTGAGATTGTGTTTTGGCAAAGGGGAACCTATTCTTTGTGGCTTTACAGATTCATATGTGGCAGGAGATATAAACTCAAGGAATTCTACTTCAGACTATTTGATCACTTTTGCAGGGGGAGCTGTATCTTGGCAGTCTAGGTTGCAGAGATGTGTTGTTTTATCTACCACGGAGTCAGAGTTTATTGCAGCTACAGAGGCACACAAAGAATTGTTGTGGATGAAAAAATTTATTCGAGAGCTCAATTTTAATCAAGACAGATATGTTTTATTTTTTCATAGTCAGAGTGCTATTTGTTTGGGAAAGAATTCTACTTTTCATGGCAGGTCGAAATATATCGATGTTCGGTATCATTGGATCCGCAATGTCCTTGATTTGAGATAGTTAGAGCTTGAAAAGATCCACACTGATGACAATGGGTCAAACATGTTGACCAAGAGTTTACCCAGAGGAAAATTTGAGACTTTCCAACTGATTGCAGGGTTGGCGATGATCCCCAGTTGAGTTGGAGGGGGAGTTTGTTGGGGCGCCTCCTCATCTGGCCCCAATATTTTTTATCTTTGAAAAGATATATCTGATATCTTTAAAATATATTTTGATATCTTTAACGAGATATATCTGATATCTTTAATAAGATATATTTGATATCTTTGATGAGATATATTTGATATCTTTAATAAGATATGAGATATCTTTTAGGAGATACATGAGATATCATGTGGCAAATATCCTATTTATATAAGATGTGTGGCTCCTCTCTTGACAGTTGTTGGAGGCAGTGCAGTTGTGTTTTCAAGGATCGGTTTTCAGATTTGCAACCGGTGGAACTACTCTGATTTGATCGGCTTTCATCTGTAGTGGTTTTTGATCCGATCCCAGTGTTTTTCATCTGCACTTTTGTTCGGACATCAATCTTCTGCTTTCATGGTTAGATCTATTTGGGTTTCTTTAGCAGGCTGCTTTCTTCTTTTCAGGATTCATTCAGACTACATCTATACTCCGACTTTGATCCACTATTTTTCTAAGTATTACTTTTGAGATCCCTTTCATTTTTGGGGAGTCTCTACCGTGTACTTATCTATTTTAGTGGATCCCTCTTTCTGGACTAGGTCCCGTGGTTTTTCCCTTTTGGGTTTTCCACGTAAAAATTTATGGTGTCAATTTTATATTATGCACATATTTTTGTCGTTATGCATCCGCTGTTTCAGGGAAAGGTTTTTCCGCTGCGCGTTCATGTTTTTGTTGTTTGTGCGTTCATCATTGTCATTTTTCCCAACAACTCGTGACACACCCAATATATCCTACCTCGCTGCGAACAATGTGCCGTCATAGTTTTCGTCAATACATCTAAGTGCGCGATTTGTAATACCCATTAATAATAATACTAATGTCTAAGGACCAATACACACGTCCACAGATAGGAACATCCAATGACACACTACTGAAAAAAGACCAGTTTGGAGGGGGTTATTTTTTACATTAGAATGGGTTATAACCCCTTCTGAAGACACTAGCGGCGGTTATGAGGAACCGGCACTAATGTGCCCGCCGACTGTCATTAGAAGCAGTTTTGGGTAAGCGTTGGTACATTTATGCTAACTGTAGCGGCGATCACATTAGAAGGGGTTTAAACCCCCTCTAATGTTGGCCTGATTTTTCCAAAAAACACATCAATTAGGGGCGGTTATAACCTAAATTGCCTCTAATGGAGAGGTTTAGGGGCATTTCAAACCGCCCCTAATTGTGTTTACTTTAGAGGCAGTTAGGAAAACCACCCCTAAAGCTTCCATTTTTTTTAAATCGGCCCATGTTCTGTTCCCCAGTTCCCGCAACACCTCCATGCGGGACTCCAATTCCTATTCCCCAGTTCCTGCAACACCCTCCACGTGGGACTCCAGTTCTTGTTTAACCCCTCACACCCCCTCCAGTTCATGTATCACTTGTGCACACTCTCCACGCTCCCCTCCAGTTCCTGTATCACCCCTCACATGCCCCCTCTCCGTCTAGTACATCCCACAACAGGCCCCACCTCCATAAACACGCCCCCTCCTCCCTCCATCCTCTCCTCAGCCCTTCTTCCATCTGGTTCTTGATTTTCAAATCCCCACACAGAGTTTTTAAAATGTAACTACCCAGATTCGAACCAGGGACCAACGAATTCTTTACATAACTCCTCTGCCACCAATCCATATCATTTTATGTGTTTTATTTGCACGTTATTATATTAATAGATATTAATAGTTTAATTTAAATAAATATCATTTGAATAAATATTTAAATACGTATAAATATATAACATATATATATATTTATATAGATTAATATATACATTTTTGTATTATGAATTTATGTATTTATATTATAATATATTTATATTATATTCAATTCATACATTTATATAAACTGTATATTTTATATGTGTATTTACAAACATTTTAGTAAATATATTTTACAATTCTATTTATTTTATGTATATAAACATATATTTAAATATTTATATACATAAATACATTTTTATATAATATATATAAAGCATTTATTTAATATATTTATGTAATTTCTTTAAAATTATATTTATATAATATATTTCAATACATATATTTATTATTATGTACATTAATATATATTTATTTGTATAAATTTTATAATATTATATATAATTAATATTATATGAAATAAAGGTATATGAAATACAATTTATACAAATATTTATATTATATATAATTAATATTAAATAAAATACAATTTATACAAATATTATATATGAAATAAAATTCAGATAAATATTTATATAATTTTATATGAAATACAAATTATTCAAATATTTATATAATTTATTTCAATACATATATTTATTATTATGCACATTAATATACATGTATTTTAATAAATATAATTATATAATGTTATGTACATTAATATATATGTACTTCAATAAATATAATTGTATAATATTGTGTACATTAGTATATATTTATTTGTATAAATTGTATACCATATAATATTAATTATATACAATATAAAAGAATAAACACATTATTTAAAATGTATTCATTATTATTAAAATATAAATTATAAAAACTAAAAGCCTGAGTTTTTATATGATATATTTTTTAAATAAATTATATTTATGTATGTGTTTTTATAACATATTTATGTATGTATTTTTATAACATATTTATGCTTTTATATTATATATAATTAATATTGTATAAAATACAATATATATAAATAAATAAATATTAATGTACATCAAATTATGCAATTATATTAATGTATACATATAAGTACAATTAAATACAATCATATAAATATTCTATATAACATGCACTACTGGAAAACTGCCCTATCCCCACGGTTCAAAACCGTGGGGATAGCCCCCAAAACCGTGGGTATAGGCTATACCCACGGTTTTGGGAACCGTGGGCTGGAAAGGCGTCGGGATAGGGGGGTCTGCCTATACCCACGGTTTATACAAACCGTGGGAATAGAATGGCCACAGCGTGGCAAGCCCGTGACCAGGCTGGCACAGCGCTGACCCCACGGTTCTCAAACCGTGGGGATTTTAATCCTCAAAAAAAGACTCTACTGGGAGTCGACTGCGGGACACCTCGCCGAGAACCCTGCTACCCTTACCAACCGAGGCAACGACGTTATTATTTTATATAGATATAATTGTCTAAATATAATAATAATGTCGCATATCTAAAAACCGAAGCGGCCGGGAATCGATCCTGCGACCTGAGCATTCCGAATATGCTGCGCAACCAACACAGCTAATCAATTATTATTCATAAATTCATACATTTGCTTTCATATATTAATTAAAATTAATTTCCAGAAATAAAAATTTACCAGGTTTCGAACACAAGACATGGAGGGAAACGGAGAAGAGCTCGACCAACAGAGCTACTCAACTTTTCTGGCTTTATAATTGAATGTTTATAATTATATTAATCAAAACCAAGTTCCCTCCAAAAAAAAATATCGTCCCACGTTTATTTTTTTTTCCGCCATAACGCGGGAAAGCTATACCCACGGTTCTCCAAAACCGTGGGTATATCTCTTCAAAAAATAAACACCAATACCCACGGTTTTGAAGAACCGTGGGTATAGGTCTTCACTATACACCCTATACCCACGGTTTTCACTAAAACCGTGGGTATAGGTGTTTTAAATAAACCTATCCCCACGGTTTTACTCAAAACCGTGGGTATAGAGAACCTATACCCACGGTTTTCCAAAACCGTGGGTATAGGTTCTCATAGTACACCTATCCCCACGGTTTTCCAAAACCGTGGGGATAGGGGCCCCCTATACCCACGGTTTTTTTGAAAACCGTGGGTATAGGTCCATTTTCCAGTAGTGATGTTCGTATAATATTTTTAAATACATTTATATACAATGTTTTAATTATATATATATATTATGAAATTTGATTTTTTAATAGTGGGGGTTCATAACCCCCTTCAATCTCTTAAATTAGAGGGGGTTTTGAACCCCCTCTAATTTAAAGACATTCAAGGGGGTTTTGAACCCCCTCTAAATTAAGACATTAGAGAGGTTTTTGAAACCCCTCTAATTCAAAGACATTAGAGGGGGTTTTGAACCTCCTCTAATTTAAAGACATTAGAGGGGGGTTTCAACCCTCTCTAAATTAAGACATTAGAGGGGGTTTTAAACCCCCTCTAATTTAAAAAATTAGAGTGGGGTTTTAAAATCCCTCTAATTTAAGACATTCAAGGGGGTTTTGAACCCCCACTAATTTAAGATATTAGAGGAGGTTGCAAACCACCACTAATCTCATTGATTAGCAGCGGTTATGAACCCCCTCTATTTTCTTAAATTAGAGGATGTTGAAAACCCCCTGTAAAATCCCACCAGATGTTAAAAAAATAATGTTAAAACATTTAGAGGGAGTTCACAACCCCCAATAATTTAAGAAATTAGAGGGGGTTCTTAACCCCCCCCCCCCCCCCCCCCCCCCCCCCCCCCCCCCCCTCTAAATTTGATGATTAGTGAGGGTCACATATATTTTCACCTAATTTATACAGAAAATGAATTTAGAGGGGGTTCATAACCCCCTTTAAATTTGATGATTAGAGGGGGTGTGCATAACCCCCTCTAATTATACAGAAAATGAATTTAGAGGGGGTTGTTCATAACCCCTTCTAACCCCCCCTCTAATCACCCAGTTTTTTTTTGTAGCGACACTATGAAATGTGGATTTCCTACTGGTGGGTCTCGTTCTCATAATACTCTCCTTGTATCACCAAGTGCGCACACCATGAGAAGGTGCCTCAAAGTTTTATGAGTCCTCATCCTTAATGGCCTGGATTATTTGTGTCCCTCAAATAATATCATCCGGCTATAGAGCATATATTTAAGAGTAGTGTTATGGCACTTCCGGGTTCTCATTATAGCAGGGATCCGCTGTGACCCTTTGGTGCAACAGATATCCTTAGGACATTATCACATGCATTGTCACGCAGAAGAATAATCAATGTGTGATAAGGTATTTATTAATGAATAAAGTATAAAGTAGTTGGTTCTAGGCCACCTGTTGGGCGGAGAAAAACGGGAAGGATGGCAAGAGGGGGGGTGAATTGCCTTTTAAAAAATAATTAACAAATTAAAATCAAAGTGAAAGTGCAGCGGAAATAAAACGAGGCAATCACACAAGAAATTGTTAACGGAGTTCGGCCAAAACCCGGCCTACGTCTCCGCTCCCAACTCAACCGTTGAGAGATTCCTACCGCTTGCTTTTCAATGGTTTTAGCAAGAAACCCACTAGGCTTTGAGGTAGCACTAGGACCTATTACAGCTTGCTTTTGGTGGTTAAGCAAGAACCCACTTGCTTTTGATGGTTGAGCAAGAACCCACTATCCTTCTTACAGGTGAAGGATAGCTCACCTATGACACAAGCCTTTTAAAAGGAAAGGCTTGAAGAAACCTCTTCACACCTTAGTGGTGATGTGAAACCCAAAAGAAAGAGGGATGAAGAAAGAGTTTGGGGTTTGTAGGCACAAACCCAATTTTAAGCTCAAAATAAATAAAACATTAAAAAACGTATTTGAGGAAGTCTTGGGCACCTTTGATTGATTGGAGATGTTGAAGGCCGCTTCCAAGCTTCTTTGATGGAGCTCCTTGGATGTGGAAGTTGTTGGAGTAAAGGGGGTTCCTTTGAGGAAGTCCGCCGGAGGTACGCCAAAGATGGAAAATGTGTACGGTGGCTTTGTATATGATCCGGTTAGTGTCCGGGGCTTCCTTGGCCTTTATTTATAGGCATGGAACCCTTGGGGAGTCTTCGGAGCCGTTGTAAAGGGCCTCGGAGCCGTTGGAGGCCAAAAGAGGGTTGACTGGTCAAAGCCAACGGCTAGTTTGACTGGGCTACCGGCTGGCCGGTACAGCTCCACCGGCTGGCCGGTGCCTTGGATGTTGAGAAGGCCTTCTGCCCAGGCAGCACCGGCTGACCGGTGCCAGAGCCACCGGCTGGCCGGTGGGCAGACAGTAGCTGCCACTGTTTCATCAGGTTGCCACCGGCTGGCCGGTGACAGAGCCACCGGCTGACCGGTGGAACCTGGCAGTGGGCAATGCCTCTGCCAGGTCCACCGGCTGGCCGGTGCTATCACACCGGTTGGCCGGTGGACTGAAATTCAGTCCACTTCTTGATTCTTTCTTGGGCCATTTTCTTGGCAACCTTGTGCCTATCATTCAAAAACACTTCAAACAATATTAGATAAACAAGAGGGTGATTGTGATCATGAAAATAAAACCACGAGGGGTTCGAGAGGTACAACACCACCAACTCTAACACGTATAACAATGTTGCACCAAAAAATACAATCTCCTTACGATGGTTTATGCCTACAGACACTCCCAAAGGCCTACACTCCTTGGTTGTGTTGAAGGTAGTGTCAAACACGATGACGACTCTAAAATTCTCATAATCCACCTTTATTTTGGGATCAACTCAAGAAAATGTTGCTAATTTGACCACACATGTCAAGTTGCATTGAGTATAAGAATGATGTGTTATCCCTTGGTTGTTTCTCTAAGTATTGTAACATACCATCAACATCACCTAGTTTCAACTTCCTATATCTTTTGGACTGCAAATAATTATGTTGGTCCACTCATGTATATCCAAGATTCTTAGGCCCACTTGCAGTGGTTGTTACATGTGAAAACAAATCATCAAGCTTAAGACCAACTTTAACATTTACATCTAACTCGACACCTTGTGCATCACTGATGCGTCATTGTAACCTCATCAAATGCATGGTCTTAGGAGAATGTAAAATGTGGTTATGCTCCTCAACAAGTTTCTTGCACTCATACTGCTTATTGGACATGTAGACAACTCTCATTCACGTTGGACAATTAGTCTTTGTTTCAACACATGGTTTTTTACATTGACATCATGTTTGTTTGATCTTCGACATCCTTCTTTGTTGCATGTATACAATGTTGATATTATTATTCTTTTATCTATTTTATGTCTATTAACATACTGATTTCATACATTGAAACCAACAATGCCTCCGTAAGCAACGTAAAATGAATAGGCTTCAAACTCTGATTTAAAAACCATCTCAATTCTTGGTCTCTATGTAGTGCTTTGTTCATAAATGCTATCAGATGGAGTGCTTTCTTCTAAATTTGGAACTTCGTCTCTATCGGTGAAAATTTCTGCATTGCAATTCGATTTTGTAATGTCATCACTGTTATGCTCCCTCACATAACAATTAGACGAATTCTACACAGTATTTAAAATCTATTGAATTTATGTGTTCCCCATCAGGTACAACGTCCATATTCAGCTCGATCACACTCATTATGACCAGTACAATCTATGTGCACAAATTGTTAGATCACCTTTGGTCTAGAATGGGGTGCTTTCTTTTGAATTAATTGGAAGTTCTCATTGGAAATTTCTAATGACAAGTCGAAATGGGTACTCCAAGTGGAAATTTCCACTTTGATTCAATTTTAAATTCTGATGGCAAAATACAATATGACATTTCCACATTAAATCAATTGAAAATCAAAAATCACTTCTTCTGAATCTTTTGAAAATATCAAGTGGGAATTCCAACTTCGAATTCATAGTGCAAATATCTAGTAGAGATGTTATCTGAGAATTTCCTATGGAAATTCACAATGGAATTTGCAGTGGAAATTATCAGTGAAAACATCTACAAGTGCTTCTTTGAATCAATTCAAAATGTCCAATGCATGAAAATTCTCATTGGGAACCGACATTGGGAATTTCCAGAGGAAACTCCCAATGGCAAGTCCAACTACAAATTTTCAATTTGATTCTATTTTAGATTTCAATTTGATTCTGTTTTAGAAATGACATCTTGGAATTCCTTTTGGGAATTCGTAGTGGAAATTAGCAGCGGGAATTACCAGTGGAAATTACCGGTGGGAATTCGTAGAGGAAATTCACAATGGAATTTATAATATAAATGCCCATTACGTTAAGATTATAAATGTGATGATAAACAAATCAATTTTTGAAAACTTTCTATGCAAACGCCCCCTCCAAATATAACATGACTTGTAATTTGTCAATGAAACATATAATCGGCTTATTACAAGGTTGGAAAGTAAAAATACAACAAAGAAATCCAACCTGAGCTTATCCATTAGTTTGTTTCTCTAAAGATTATGCATTAAACAAGTAGATCGGTGCCAAATTATAGTTCTCTAAGAACCACGCCGCACCAGTTTCGCCACCCTCATGCCCGACGTTTATCATCATAGGTTCACTGAGGGTTTCGTCGAAGGATTCAACGAGAGATCCGTCAAGGGGTTCACCGATAGATTCGCCGAAGAGTCGCACCGGCATCGCAGTTCTCATGTCTAACGTATAAAAGTTCCTGTTTGAAGAGAAATAGATTGAAGCAACTTATTTTTTACATATTTATGATCATTAGTTTTTATTCATCAAATGTTTTAAGGACAAGATATGAAACGGTATTAATCCCCGATCGCCACCGCCAATAGCAGCATATCAAGCCACGCAAGCAAGGCAACCTGGTTCGGCGACGGTGAAGCAGGAAGCTAATCGATGTCGTATGACGATGTGGAGATCGAGGATATGGAATGGAACGAGGAGCTCGATGCCTACACGTATCCATGCCCCTGCGGAGACCTCTTCCAGATCACTAAGAAAGACCTCGAGCTCGGCGAAGAGATCGCTCGGTGCCCTAGTTGCTCGCTCTACATCACCGTCATTTATAATTTTGAGGACTTCAATTCAAAGGACCCTTCAGAAGATCCGAAGCTGCAGCAGCCTGTCTCTGTCCACTAAACCCAGGTTATCACGGTGATATCCATCACAATCCTTTATCGTTTCTTTGCCATGGTTACCTATTTTGTTTTGATTATTCATTTTTTAGTATTTTATCGTCATATATATTTACAGATATCCATTACATGGATTGAGTGAACTTGCAGGTATTAGAATTTCTAGTTGGGGCTTTTAATCTCCAAATCAGGAATTTCACTCCAAATTCTCCATAAATAAGTAAATAAATAAAAAGCAACGTTCATTGAACATGAGAATTCAGTCTAACATCTGCCGTCACTGATGCATAATTGCAATTTTTAATTAAAGATTGATTTGCTTTAATGTACTAATGTATGGATTTTAGAAGAACCAGCAGCAACATCCTATGTTGTTGACCGCATAGCGATACCGACATATCATTCTAAACGATATCCCCAAACACGGAATTCACACTACATCATGCTGTGTTGTTGACCCCACAGCGACACCGATATACCACTCTAAACAATATCCTCAAACACAGAATTCACACTACATCATGCTGTGTTGTCATCATAACGCACAGAGTTGCGACACTCTATTTTTGAATATGCTATTCTAACATATTGATGACACCAATATCTAATACCGCTGTATGTGTTATCACAACCGATAACATGGTTATCCTATATCGTTGCCTGTGACATCGAGCCGCAACATATTGCTCTCGCAACCAACAATGTCTCTACATTACACTATATCGCGCACTGCGTTATCTTCATAACCTTGTAGCGTTACAACACTATTTTTGAATACACTATCCTGACATATACAGCGATACCTAATGCCGCTGTCCATGTTATCACAATCAATCACCTGGTTATCCCTATATCGTTGTCTGTGACATCGAGCCACATCATATTGTTATCGCAACTAGCAATATCTCTATATTGTTTCCTGCGATATCTTGCCGCGTCATGTCACAACTAGTGATATTTGTATATTGTTGCCCGTGATATTGAGTGTTCTTCATATCTTCAAAATTATATCTAAAATCGGGATTTCTTCCAAACTTCACCAAAGTTGGTTCTGATACCACTGATGTGTTTTGATACCATCGATGGGTTTTGATACCATCGATGGGTTTTGATACCATCGATGGGTTTTGATACCATCGATGGGTTTCCATACCTCTAATGGGTTTGTGATACCGGAGTTGACTCTGATATCAAAGTTGTCTCTGATACCACTGATGAGTTTTCTAAATGCAGCAGGAAAAAAATAATGCGATCTTAAGATCTATCCAAGAAAGGTTTGAAGAAATGAAGCACACAAATAAACATGTATATCTTTTCTCTGTTGATCCTTGCATCTTCTATGAGTTGGATGTTGATCACTAAGCATCAACCAAATGACTTGTCTCGGCAGGCAATCCACCGACCAAGTGAATCATGTCTTGGTTCTCAACCATAAGGCCTCCCATCTTCACCATGACATGCTAGTACGTCAATGTGTAAATGAGGGAAAAAAGTGAGCTTCAACTAATTTAGTTTACTAGATCGAATTCCTATCGGGGTTGGTGCCATAAAACCAACTTCTGTGTAGTTTATGATTAACTGTATTCATTGTTTTGAATATTAATAAATTTATTATCACATCATGATTGTTCTTCTGCGTGGCATAGTATGTGATAATGTCTTAAGAGTAACTGTCACATTGAAAGGACATAGCAGTTTCCTGCTACGATGAAAATTCAGAAGCGCCATGATGGTATTCTTAAATATATGTTTTATAGCCGGATGATATCATTTTGACGAGACACAAATGAATAGACTATCATGGGTGGAGACTCATAGGACTGTTGGATTGGTGTAACCCAATTCGTTTCGATGATGTTGGGTCGAATGCTAACGGTCTATACTGCACAACAGACCGCAACTCTCGCGGGTTGAGCTCCGCGGTTAGCTCGTTGGGGGTTGTAGGGGGCAATGCGCCCCTGCTCTGGGGGTCGAAGTCCCTCAACTCAAATTTTGGAAAACTGTAGCAACTTTGACCGATTGTAGCAGAGCTGACCATGAGACACCGACAGGGCACTGTAGCGGTGCAGACTTCGGCACGGTTACTGTAACATCTCGGACTTTGGAGACAACGGTACTGTAGACCGACCACTGTTACAACTTGGACTCAGGTGGCCGCAACACTGTATCAGTGCGGACTTCCAACCACCATTCACTGTAGCATAGTGGACTTACTATGTGGTTAGTGACACAATGCTTCGTCTTCTTTATTAGCTTATTCGAGCTAGAATTCTTTGGTGTGTGAAACTCTGAAACCTCCATGTAATTGTATTCTAGATTTTTAGTGTAATGATTTTGCCTCTCCGTTAACGTAGGGATTATTCCCGAACCACATAAATCACTGTGTTCGTGTTCTTATTTTTCTTCTTTTGTTTCTCTCTTTTCTTCATCAGCAAAACTCTTGTCGCTATGACTCCCGACATTTTCTTGTGACACCTTCTAATGGTGCACGTCCTTGGTAATTTCCAATGCAGAAGATTATGAGAGTGCGACCCGCCAATAGAAAATTTACATTTATATATGTCATTGGATGTTTCTATTTGCAGACGTTTGTATTGATGCTTACACTTTAGGATTATTATTAATGAATATTATTAGTCGCTTTGATGTGTTGAAGAAAACCGTGACGACATATGTTCGCGGCGAAATAAGATACGTTGGATGTGTCACAAGTAATATTGCATTAATGAATAATGTGAAAAAATATTTGTCCCTCCCGTTCTTTAACGGAAGTTGATATCTCAGACTCTTTGATGAGAACGAAACAATCTAAATAAATCCATGACCATGATGTTATGTGGGTAGGTTCATTTCCGGGAAGTAAAAGAAAGAGATATCGAGCATATAGGTTGACACCGACGTGCAACCTGCTTGATCAAATATTATTTATTATTTAACATGTCAATTAAATACTATTTCCTCATGTGGTTTAATAATTATTTTTGTTTGCTTGATCGCATATATTCTAATAAATACCAACTTCCAGCAGCAATGGGTGATTGAAAATAAAGGATACTAATGACCCAAGGGAAATAGTGGGAGGAAGAGAACCTCAGGAAGGGGACTCGCCCTCAACCTGCCTAGGATGCCCTCACCTTCACCCTCCACCCTTATTTATAATCTCTCTCCGTAACCAACTATGAACATTCCCCAGAATATTCCCTTGGGCCCCACAACATATTCCATATAATATTCCTCGGAATATTTCCTCTAACTACCCTCTCTCCAGGTGGCGTACATGGTCTCTATCACTGCCACCGTCCCAAAAAACCACCTTGTTTTCAAGGTGGTGGATCGCGTAGGCATGCCAGGCGATCTGCCATATCATCCGTGCTGCAGGGAGCGGAGGACAAGTGGTGCTAGACAATCTTCCATATCCTTGGTCCTGTATAAAGGGCCTGCGCCGTAGGTGTACGCCATGCAATCTCCCAAACACGTTGTCCGCCGTCATGGATCAAGGTTGGAGAGACGAAGGCGAGAGTGTCTCTCGGTGTAATGCCTGACCTCCATCCATTGGGAAGGTCCTGTTGTGAGTTGGGCCGCAAGTGCAGTTGGGACCACCCGACTTCTGGGGTATAAAAATTGGAAGAACCTTCTTCATGAACTTGGAGACCCCATTCCGACACCGCGGGCGAGCCTTGTATAACTGGTGGTAAAATAACAAGAGCCCCTGTATGAGCCAGCTCAATCTGCTGCGGCCCGTGCTCTAGTATTATGAACTTTGAAGTGTTTCGGGAGGTCTATCATAGATTGGGTAGAGATAGTGTTGTCAGGATTTGCGGCCAACTCTTTGCTCCGGTTGGGCGTCTCATGTTCGGTAGGCCCCGTAGAGTGCGACGCGGATACCTGCATTATCGATGGCAGGTACTCGGATGTAGTTGCAGGGGGTTCGGTGATGGAGCTTCCAAAATCCTCAAGGATTGCTTCTTTAAGATGTGCCCAAGTGAACGTAGTTGCTGGTCCTTTGACCACTAAAAACCAAAGTGCAGACATACCGGACATGCAGAGGCGTGCCATTGGTACCTTCATTTGATCCGGCGTTTGATTGCGCGAGAAATATTCCTTAGCCCTTGAGATCCACGTCTCCGGATGTGCGGCCGGAAATTCCGACAAAAACTCCTATAAGTTTTTTTCCTGAATGCGGGTCACCCGAGCCAGTGAATCCCAAAGTTCCTGTATCTCCTGCTCAGGATTTTCCCTAGGTAAGAAAAAACAGACTTCCTCCCCCTGCACTAGTGAGAGTTTCCTTTTTTTTCCGGTTTTTTTTTGGACCAATAGTCGGGTGCCCCCTTGTTTTTTTCTGTTTTTTTTGTTCCTGCGTTTCCCTCCCAAGGCAGAAAAGTGGGCTGTCCCGTTTGTTTCTGTTTTTTCCTTTTCCTTTTCCTTTTTGTTTTTCCAAAGAACCTGAGAGCGGGTCACCCCTTCGAACTGGAGTGGGAGAACCGCCTGCGCGCGGCGGCCTAGCGCACTCCAGGTACTGCGTGCCTTCCTCCGGTGCGCGCTTTCGCGAATGTGAGTCGGCAGAGAGCCGTTGGTCCGATTCGGTAGTGCGCGAGGGCACGAGGGCACGAAACAGGAGACGAGGGGGCGCGGTGGCTGAGCAAACGCCAGGTATTGCACGCCTTCGTTCGGTGTGCTTGCCGTCAGACGTGATGCAGCCGAACGTCGACAGTGTCCTTCGAATGGAGGCTTGGTAGTGCGCGGAGCTGCCGATGTAAACCGGCAGTTTTCCTCTGTAGAGCGCGACGCTAGAGGCAGAGCGACGGGGTACATACTTGATGAGCAGTGTCGCGTTGGAAGAGTAGCCGACTCCCGTGGATGGACACTGCCCAAGCGCGGTGCGAACGACTTGCTGCAGGAGAGGCGAGCCGACAGTGAGCGTCATCGCCTTGTGAGACTGGCAGAAGAAGAAACGGCGGGTGTGCTCAGCAGCAGGGAGCAAGGGCAGATCAGACCAATTGATAAAGACCAACTTCCAGCAGCAATGAATGATTGAAAATAAAGGCTACTAATGGCCCAAAATTACAGCATCAACAGGGAAGAATAGGAAAATGGTGGGAGGAAAAGAACCTCAGGAAGGGGACTCGCCCTCAACCTGCCCAAGCCAATGGCCGATCTGCACTAGGCAGCCCACTAAACTGATAAATTCCAGGATGCCCTCACCTTCACCCTCCACCCTTATTTATAATCTCCCTCCCTAACCAACTAAGAATATTCCCCATAATATTCTCTTAGGGCTCACAACATATTCCATATAATATCCCTCGGAATATTCCCTCTAATTACCCTCTCTCTAGGTGGCATACACGGTTTCTATCACATTCAGTCACTGGTTATTCGAGAGATGATTTTGTGAGCAGAATATTTAATAAATATTTATTTAATATTCAGTGAATATAATATTTATTTATTTATTTTTGAATAATGTAGTGATATTTATTTATTAAATAAATATTTATTATTCAAGGTCTGATAAATATTGTGGAAGAATGAAGAACCGAGTTTCAAGGTCCCTTGAGAAATAATATATATTAAATATTATTTGATAAATTTTAAACAATTTATTCAAAAAATAATATTTAATTAATTCGCCGGCTTTGCACATGTCAAGAATTAATAATAATAAAATTATTATTATAGACATCCAGTTCCGCGAGGATTAAAGAAATAATAAGAGCGCATGTGCAATTATTATTTTCTAACCATAACACTATTTAAACCTGTTAGAATGGAAACCCGTACCTCACAATGAGGTAGGGTGCTTAATTTATAGATGAGAAAAAGAATACAACAGATAACCCACATCGATGTGGGATACGAATATTAAAAATATCTAATACTCTGATACGCTTAACCCTCCCCCTCAAGCTTAGACATATATTTATCATGCCCAACTTGTTATACAAAAATTGGACATGTGGTCCAGACATCTTTTTTGTGAGAACATCTGCAAGTTGATCAAAGGTGTGAATATGACCGAAGGTGATATTCTTCTAAAGTTTTCTCAGACAAAATGACAGTTAACTTCAATATGCTTTGTTCGCTCATGAAAGACCGGTTTTGTGACAATCTTGATAGTTGCTTGATTGTCACACCGAATATGTGCTGGTTTCTTGGCAGTATACCCAATCTCTTGAAGAATTTGTTGTGCCCAAAAAATCTCTGCAGTCACATATGCCATGACACAATACTTCGACTCTGCATTTGATCGAGAGATAACCATTTGCTTCTTGCTTCGCCATGAGATCAAATTTCCTCGAACAAATACCGCAAAACCTGATGTAGATCTCCTAGAAGAGTGACATCCAACATAATTTGCATCACAAAATGCCTTAATATCTGTATGCCTATGATCAGAATATAAAAAACCTAAACCTGGTTCCTTTTTCACATATCTAACAATGTGAAGAACAACCTCCCACTGCGTTTTTGTTGGGGATTCCATAAACTTGCTTTGCTAACCGCACAATCAATATTGGGTCGAGTCATCATCAAGTAGTTAAGCTTTTCAACAAGCCGTTTATATCTGTCGGGTGATGAAAATATCTCACTGTCAGTATGAACTGACATTTCTCCAGGTTCGAGGGGTGAGTCGACCGAGTCAGCTTGAGTCATTCCAGTCTCCTGCAGTAGATAAAGAACATACTTTTTCTGAGATATAATATTTTTTTGTCGCATTTGGAGACCTCAATTCCCAATAAATATCGTAGTGGACCCAAATCTTTTGATTGAAATTTTTTATGAAAGACTTAAAGTCAACCAATGCCAGCAATGTCATCCACATAGACCACCAAAAGAATGCTTCCTGGTGCAGATTGATGATGGAAAACAGAGGAATCCTTTATACTTTGGCATATGCCAAAGCTAAACATAATGTTGCAAAAACGGCCGAACCAAGCACGTGACGACTGCTTGAGTCCATAAAATGATCGTCGAAGGTGACAAAACTTGGAGTACCCCCCTGAGCAACAAACCCTGGTGATTGCTCAATATAAACTTCTTCATTAAGAAAACTATGCGGAAAAACATTTTTAACATCCAACTGTTGGAGAGACCAGTGAGAGGAGGCAACAAGAGAGATAAGTAGGCGAACCAAAACCATCTTTGCCACTGGAGAGAGTGTCAAAACAATCAACTCCAAATGTCTGCGCATAACCTTTGGCAACAAGGCGAGCCTTGAGACGATTAAGTGAGCCATCGACGTTGACACGTACTGTATAGATCCATTTGCAACCGATTACCTGCTTACTCGAAAGAAGGGGGACAAGATCCCAAGTATGGTTGGCGTCCAGAGCCCGATGTTCATCCTGTATAGTCTGTTACCAGTTGGGATGAGATATGGCCTCGACAACAGTGCGCGATGTCGAGTGAGCATCCAATGTCTCAATAACTCGTGAGGTAGCCACAGATAATCTCTGATAAGTCTGACAGGAGTGTGGGCCTTTGCGAAGCGCAATAGGCAACTCTGGTGATGGAGGATCAGGAACAAGTGAGTTGTCAGATGTGGTTGTTGCGGAATCACCGGGAGACAGAACGACAGAAACCGAGAAAACGAAAGAAAGAAAAGCAACAATGAACACGACGATTTACGTGGTTCGGGAAAAATCCCTACGTCCACGGGAGAGGCAGAATTTCACTATGATTCGGGAGCACAGAAATTACAGAGGATTTCCAACAATCAAAACCTAGCCCGAAATGGGCTACATATGAAGAAGACGGTCTACTATTCTGAATAGTAGTCCGCGTTGCAACAGTGATCGGCGACTCACTTTGTCAAAAGTGCTACAGTGTCTGGCGGCTGGCTTTGTCAAAAGCGCTACAGTAAAGTTGACCCCGAAGTCCGCACCGCTACAGTGTCTGTCGGTGTCGGTCGGTCAGCTCCGCTGCAGTGGTCAGCATTGCTACAGTTGAGGTGTGTCATGACAAAAATTCCAGGACATTATTATATTATAGTCATGCAGAACAATGAACAATATATAATAAGTGCACAATTATGTAATCAAAGTAAAAACAGTTGGTTCTCAGGACACCAACTCTAACAGCTGAGGTGTGTCATGACAAAAAGTCTGATGGATAATGCCATGGTCATCTAGAAAAGACTGAAACGGTCCATATAAATATTCACGACCATTGTCAAAATGGAAACAGTGACGTTTAGCGGGAAACCAGGTGGTGATTTCTTGATAATAGGAGCAAAACACGGTAAAGATTTCAGAACAATTTTTCATCAAATAGACCCAAGTAATCTGTGAAAAATCGTCGATGAAAGTGACAAAATATCGAGAGATCAAAGCGAATATTTCTTGAAAGCGATTCCAGCAGGTGCACCTTCATGTAAGTTAGTTTGGAAATTGATCTCTTCTGCCAGTGCCATTGACAACTCAGTCTCAGCACGTGCATCTTGATCATCTTCCAAAGCAAGAGAGATAGAATGGTGCCGATTTTTCATTGTTGAAGATGGGATAATCACTTACCTTTTCAGCTTCTATAAAATTTAACTAATACTCATTCAAATCATCTTGATCTCCCACATGTATATCAACTGACATGTCTTTTTCAGAAACCTCCTCGAACAATGGTTGAGTGCAGACTGGTGTTAGTAATTCCTTTAGCAGCTCCTGCTCAACCTCCTTAGGTTCTTTAACATAGAAAATGATTGGTGAAATCTCTTCCGCTACTCATTCTGGTTTAGGTTCAGGCTCAGGGTTCGGGTTGCTCCAGCAGAGTGCATGAATATATTCTTCTACCTTTTCTGGCTGGCTCTTCAATTTTTGTATGTCTTCTTTAAGGTCTTGCACCTGGGAGATCATTGTGAACTTCTTGCACCTGAGAGTAATCAGTCTATGCATAATAATCGCAATTTGAATACATCATGGACAAATAGTTTTTTTTTAGTTTTTGAAATTTATGTTTTTTTGTGTGTTTTTTATGGAAAACGACGTGTGCAAGTGCTGTGCTTTCCTGGCAACGACGCCAGATTTTGACACGCTTTTTGTAAGGTGTAAAAGCTACAATTATTTTCCTAGTGCAGCACAATGGCTGACTAGAGTCGTCTCTCTTGAGGAGCAGTCGCAGTCAAACACCCACTATTACTAATCCACCTAATATTATACTTAACAAAACGATGAGATTTTGGTTTTTGTATATTGAATGCAAAACTAGAATTTAAACATGTAGATGCGATGAAAACAGAATCAATGCAGACAAAATGATGTTATACATAAAGGAGATCCTTCCAGGAGAACACCCATAACGAACTTTCATCGTCTCATTATTAGTTTCAAATTTACTTAATGAACACACTCCATCGTATGTGTGAACATTCTTTTCTGCCCATGTTGTGAATATGTGTGCACTTAACGATTGTCAAGTACACCGCACATCCACCTCCTCGATTGAGGGAGAATATTGCAGAAGAGAAAGCTAAAGCTCAGGTGACAAGTGGAGACACAAAGACACCTTGTCCACTAAGATCCTCCTCGGCCTAACTCTAAGCAAATAAGAAACATTATGAATGATAGTGCAATGACTTGGGTTCAACAATGGATTACTCCCCCGGAAAATTCCTCGGGTTAGTTACTCATGATCATGAGCATGAGAGTTCATAGTGGAAAAGAACAGAGTGAAAACATAAAAGATAAAAATGATAGAATGATAGGAAGAAGAATACTAATATATATTAAAAATGCATAATACCATTACAACAAATAAAACCCTATAAAGCTACTGAAAATTGGCCAACTAGAATGCCAATCCTTTGAAATGTAGATGGAGGACAAATTTATAGCCATGAGGGTGGCCCATTTTCGCTAAAAAATCCTCCTTCGAAAGTTTGCGCATGATAGACATATTAAATGGCCAAATTGGGAAAAGTTGTCTTCTGAAAGGTTGTCCCCCTATGTCCTGCTCATTCGCCCACCAAATTTCATCTTCATTGCTCACATGTAGAAAAAGTTATTGCCAATTTACTAAGGAAAATTATTCTGGCCCGACTAACTCTTCGTATTCCCTATCTTCGGTTTCCCATGCATTAATGGCCTTAAGGCGGCATAATCACGTGGGGCCACAATTATGAAAGTTGTTTCTCCGGATGTCCTCTTGCTTCATGTGAAATTTCAGCTCAATTGGGCCTGTAATTTGTGAGATATAGGACCGTCTTAAAAATTATCCAGATGTGAGCACAGATTCCAAGACCCAACTTGCGAGCTTCTTTTGGCCCTCAAATATTTGGATTCAGCTTTTGGTCCAATTTTAATGAAATGTTGACCAATGAACATAGAAACCTACAACAAAAGAATTTTGCACTTTGGATCAGTGTAGAGAAAGTTATGGCCAAAATGAAAACTGATTTAAAATAATTAAAATTAAAAAAATCGGGCATTTTCATAATTAACCTCAAAATGATTCTAAAACCATAAAATGTAACAATTGCTCATAAAATAACATTTTGGTGGGATTAAAACATTAAAATTAAAAGTAAAATTATTGAAATTATTGGGTCAGTCATGCATCCAGTGAGGGTTTATGAGAAAATCACTTTCTCCTGAATTTTGTTCACGAATTCTCACTTCAGTGCATAAATCTCCTCAACATGATGATCATACCCTCTCAAGCTTCTCCAGCACACTTGTAGAGAATGTTAGGAATTCAGAAGCATCCAATTCATCAAATTCGTTCAGAGTAGAAGATATAATTCAAAACATCTCTATTTTCTTCATTAAAAACTCCATCTGGATCCACAAATTAAGGATCTTCATTGCCACCTCATCATCTAACCTGCATTTTGACATTTACCCATGTGGAATAGCGGCCCTTGAAATCCATTCAAGTCTAGCCAACCTTTGATCAGAATCTCAAAAACATCTTCAAAGGCACCTCTTAAATCTCTTATTAATCTGTTTGAAAACAAATACAACCCTCAAAGAGACTGTGTACCATAAAATAGAAATTTCAGGTATCTTTTCATGCCAAACTTTATTCACTTTGGAGTAGTTCCATAGCTGACACCCCTTGGTGAGGTTCTTGACACCGCGCCACATGTTAGAGTGGTGTTATTGTGAAGACTTCTTTCCTTGGTGACAAATGTTCTCAAGCAAATGGAATTCTTCAATGACCTTCAATGATCTTCAATGACTCAATGGTCACTTTTTAGTCATGCAGAAAAACATTTTTGACATCTAACTGATGCAAGATCCACTAATGTGAGACAACTATAGTGATGAAGAGTTGCTTTGAGGACATTTTGACAACCGAGGAGAATGTGTCAAAGTAATCAATGCCATATATCCAAACATACTCCTTGGAAACAGGAGCTTTTAACCGATTAAGGGAAGCATTTGCATGGACACGAATAATATAAATCCATTCACAACCAACTACCTGCTTACCCAAAGGAAGAGATACTAGATCCCAGGTGTGATTATATTCAAGTGCCTGTAACTCAGTATGCATCACTTGCAGCCAATTAGGGCGAGCTTTGGTTTCCCCAAGGTTATGTGTAATGGAAATGGCATCCAGAGTATTGATAAAAGTAACAGTGTAGGCAGTGAAACTCTGATCTGAGTGAGGAAATTGCAAATGTGTACTTTTTTGTAATGCGATAGATAAAACCGCAGTGATAGATGGCGGAACAATCATCGCAACTGCATCAACAAACATTATGAGTGGTGGATCATGCGTGTGATGGGTATAGACATGACCAAAATGGAACCCACTAGTCTCAGGACCTGAGTCTACTTGCAAGTATGTGTAGCTTTTTTGTAATGTGAGATAAAACCGCAATGGCAGATGGTGGAACAATCACACCACAACTACATCAACAAACATTACGAGAAGTGGATCATGCGCGTGACGGGTATAGACATGATCAAATCGGGACCCACTAGTCTCAAGAGGAGTGGATGGAGCTGGATTGATTGGAGGGAGACTGTAGTGTAGCTGACCAGACTTTGAAGGAGATGGAATGAGGGGCGTGATGTAAAACGGAAGATGAACCTCAAGATCAATTGTGATACTATATCATGGAAGAAGGGACTCAAACGGGGAGGTCTCAACAAATGACATCAGTGAATACTACGTGGCGCTGGAGATCTGAAAAGTAGCACCGATAGCCCTGCTATGTGTGAGTAACTATAAAAGATTTACTTAAGAGACACGCATCAAACTTGCAACGGGAGAAATGAGTGTCCTGGACATAATATAGGCAACTGAAGACATTTAGTTAGTGGGAATGAGTGACGACTAATTCAATTTCAGATCTATTTTTCAATAGTTATGGAAAAAATCATCAATGAATGACACATAGTAACGGTAATCCGATTTATTAGGGACATGGGTTGAGGCCCCACACATAAAAAATGGTCGAAGAAGCTTCTCATCCAAACCTGACCTTGCAGGTCTGGCTCATTTTCTAAGGCCGTTGACAACTGCTGCTGATAGTCTCTCAGGATGCCAACATAAATGTGTGGGAAAAATGCTGGAATGCCTTAACGGATAGAAGAACAGTACTGTGGTATTGATAACATTGGTGATGCTACAACTTACTCAAAAGCTTACTTGGTCTCGATGTATCTTAAAAGGTCAGAAAACTTGATAGCTAATGCAGGCAAGAGGTAAGATGACATGCAGAAGAGCATTAATGATTCTTGGTCGTGACAACGAATTTTGATCATTGGAATAAAGGTGTGTTTGGTACATAACAAAAATAGACAGAGTTTCTAATGTTTGGTATGCAACATTTTCTATTTACTTAACAAAATTCTATTGTTTGAGGGAAACCCCTTCCCCTTCCCCTTTCTCATTTCCTACCATACATTTCTTATCAAACAAACCCTTAGGATAAACCTAATCAATGCATGGTATAAAATGATCCTTAACTTTAGAGGACCATGTGACTTAATTGTTTTTATCATAATATTCATTATTCCTGCTTTCGTATAACCTCTTGAGCCTTTCACTTTCGTATTTCATGTTCATTAGCAGTATGCCTAGACACACATAGACAATGTGCCTTTGAGATTGGCAGTGAACCGACTCATAAACTTTTGTAACACAAAAACATTAGGTTTAGTGTTATCCCATGTGACATCGTTAAGTTGTGCATGTCATGGGTGTAGCTAATCATCTTGAGAGTGAACCATATAAACCCAGTGTTCCTTGTGCTTAATTTTGTTTGTTTTATCAAATTTTGATGTGTTTGGATGAATCTGCAATAAAAAGATAGTTCTTGCTAGCACGAGAAAGATATTAAACATGGTGTTTGAATTTTAAATTAAATAAGAGAAGATTTACAATTTGTTCAACACCGGTTCATCCTCCTTGGTGTTGTGCCCTCATATTTAATACACGTTTTATTATGAACCTATTAACTTATATCTTATTTTTGTGACCAAAAAGCTCACTCAACAACAATAAGAAAAAAATGCTTCCAAACAAACAAAGGTGTGTAGACACTACTCAACCGTAGCTTGATTTTTAAGTTCTGGTACTGTTGACATCTTGCTTAGTTAAATAATAATAAGAAAGTTGTAAAATTCAAATGGGAGAAGAGATGTTATTTGTGTATTTGCGTGCACGCCTGTTTGTGTATGAATTATTTAAAGTGGCGTGACTTGACCTTTAATATATATTACAAGTTGGTTGTATTTATCAAAAGGAGCATGGAAATGATCTTAAACTCAAAACAAAAAAAAAAAAACAAAAAAAAAAAAACAGGCTAAGCTTAAATTCATCAATTTGTGTAAAGTAATTATGTACTGTGGATTGGTTCATTTTATTTTACGGAGTCTTACATTCCTCTATACCTTTTGTTTGATTTTTTTATATTTCCCGTCCATATCACATTCTCTTTATCACCTCTTACTCTATAAATAAAGGGTTATGACCTCATTCGAGATGCACAAAGCTCAGGGAACCATAATCAACCTCTTTCTCCTCGTTAATGAGGCACCGAGTGTCGTGTTTCTGTGCCCGACGCTTCGCTATGCGACATCCCACCACGCATAGGTGCTTCTTTGTGCTCTTGCCCCACCTCCCCACATGCTCCCGGCGCTCTCCCCCACACCCCTACTCGTGTGACCCTCCTTACCTTCCTCCAATGTCTAGCCCAAACAGGCGCACCACCTGGGCTGAAGTAGGCAAGCCCGCCCGAACCTCGGTCCTATGCAGATCCAGTTCCCATGTCTACTGCTATCCTATTCGGTGATCTGCTCAGGTTTTGATGCACCAACACCTAAGGTCCTGACAAATCTACTTTACCACGATGATTATTCTCCAAATTTATTTCGATGATCATTTTGTTGATGGTCAACTTCTTTTCGATGTTGGTCTATCCTCAACGAGTTCTCTGTTTTCTGTTTAGTTCTTTCCTTGTTAAGGCTATCACTTATCTTCTATGCCCGATTATCATCCACTTAACTGCCTGAGATGATAGCAACATCAACACATCTTGTTGATGAACGTCTCGATTCAGAAAAATTCATTATATGACTGAAGATGGTGGTTGTTTCCTTAAAATTGATGGGTTGTTACTGCTATCTTGTTGTTTTTCCACCAGATCCAAAGGATCCCTCATTCGTTGCCTGGGAGTGACAAGATAACACAATATTTGCACTCCTTATCAATACAATGGATAATTCCATTAAACATGTCACCAAGAATGCCACTACAAACAAGGAAATTTGGGATTCCTTACTGCTCATGTTCTCCGTGACTAACAATTTATCTCATGTGTTTGATCTTTTTCAACAGCTCCTCTCTCTTTTGCAGAGTTCCTGTTTGATTCCGCTGTGTTATAATGATTAGAAGACAATTGTGGATGAGATCCATGATTTGTGATTTGCCCCTCAGATTCCCGATGCGATGCAGATTTAGTGTAAGAAACTATTCATTTTTTCTTTCTTGCAAGATCTAAATCCAGATTTTGCTACTGCCTTGACCTAGATGCTTTCCAATCCCACTGAGGTGCATCAGCCCTTGGTTTACAATTGTCTTATCCATGCTAGTCACCCCACTGCTTCCACTGCTTTTGGCGACTTTTCAGAGCGCAATGCTCTGGCCTATATAATATGGGTCATGATGGCAGTCTTGGTGGAGGTTGATTTGGAGGAGGCGGTTGTTTTTGTTAACATTCACAATTTACTCATTGTGGCAGTGTTGAAATGGCGTAGCCCGATTCATTGGATGATGTTGAGCCAACTGCTAGCGGCCCATACTGTACACCAGTCCGCAACTCTCATGGGCCGATCTCCGTGGTGAGGTCATTAGAGATTGTAGGGGGCAGCACACCCCTAAATTTTGGGAAATTGTAGCAACGGTGACTCACTGCAACAAAGTTGACTGACGACACCAATATCGCAGTGTGAATTTCGTCATGGTTACTGTAACAACATGTGACTGACAACACCGACAGGATACTGTAACTCTGTGGATTTGATGCTACTTTTACTGTACCACAATAGACCAACTGTGCAGATTGACAATATAACAACTCGAGTTACTGTAGCATCACGTTGCTTTATGAGATCTTTTCGAGTTAGGGTTTCCTTATTCCAAGAATTCGTCCTGTATTTTTCTCCCGAACATAGTGAAATTATTCCGCCTCTCCATGGTCGTAGATATTATTCCCGAACCACATAAATCTCCATGTCCTGTGATTTTCTTGTTCTTTTGCTTCTCTCCCTTCTACTCTTTTGGAAATCAATTGTCGTTAGAGCACCCGACGTTTTCGCAACAGATAGGACTGATTACATGATTTACACTTATTGAAAACTTTGTGACCATCTCAACCATCCTTCGACTTTGAGTTGCTCTTGCCATGTCTAGGGTGTCACAATAGAGCTTTTTGACGAGGAGTATTGTCATATGCAGTCTTGTCGAGCTAGGTTGTAACAACCTCGGCTTCAGTAACTCAGAGCTAGTGGTCATTTATTACAATGATAACAAAATACATAATATCACAATCACATAATTCAAAAATTTAGTAGCCTCAGGAGACTGGATATATACATGAACATTACATTATATTGGAAATTTAAAGTATATAACAATACATGAAACATTATTCTTCTTCTATGCTTATCTTAGGTCACACGTAATATTCTTCACGGTTTCTTGGGGAACTGAGGACATAATATAAATGGCGAGCTCAAACACTAGGTAAGAGATGACATACAGTGAAAGTTAACATGACATAATTAATATGATGAAAATAAATAATCAAATGATGTTATATAAATGAATACATAAACATAACATATCCATGATCGATACAACAATGGAAATAAATAATCACATGGATAAGAATAATAGATCCTATTGTTGTGGCAACGCTGGGAGTCACAGGACAAAGGTTTGCAAATGAAGAAAAAACAGAAACAAAAGAAGAAGAAGAACACAGACACAACGATTTACGTGGTTCGGGAATAATCTCTACGTCCACAGAGAGGCAGAATCACTTCACTAAAAAATCAGCACACATTCAAGAAGATCCCAAAGTTTCTAACACAGAAACCTTGGCTTGAAATAAGCTAATAAGGAGGACGATGCACTGTTCCTCCAACCACACAGAAAGTTCGCTGTGCTACATTGAACGGTGGCCGAAGTCCGCACTGCTACAGTGCTGTGACCATCCAAGTCCAAGCTCCTACAGTGGCCGGTGATAGGAAGTTCGTGAAGCTACAATACCACAATCTCTAATGTCTGCACCGCTACAGTGCCCTGTCGGTGCCGCCGGTCAATCGTGCTACAATATCATGCTAAAGTCTGCATTGCTACAGTGCTCTGTTGGTGTCGCCTGGTTAGTTCTGCTATAGTTGGTCAGAGTTGCTACAGTCCCTCAAAAAATTGGGCTGAAAATCTTTGGCCTCCAGACCCTCGGAGCAGGGGCGCGTTGCCCCTTGTAACCCCCAATGAGCTCACTGAGGAGCTCAGCCCACGAGAGTTGCGGCTTGATGTTTAGTATGAGCCGCAAGCATTTGGCCCAACAACATAAAAAACAGATCGGGCTGCACCAATTCAACACTTATAACGATGAAATACATAATGCTGAACATCATAACATAACCATACCGTTGAGGACTTGTGCCAAGACATCATAAATAAATGTTAAGGACACTCTTATTACCCTATGCTAGTTTGTCTCATGAGACTTATCGATGCATCAAGGGGTTATACAATTCAGAGGTCCACCCGTCATATAACAAGTACAATGGATCCATCATATGAAATGAATGACTAATCAATATTATAAATAATGTTCCCTAAGGAACATCTTACACAAACTTGACTAAGTAATCGATATCTATCCATATATAAATAATGGATATATAGATTGCCAATGTTTCCCCGAACAATGAAATAATATGGCTATTTAGGTGAATATCCATCAATCAAATCTGGAAATTAATAGGTTATTCACAATGTAATGGAAAACGTCCTTACGAAGGAAAGATAATGGAGCAATATTGTAGGTTACCTTCATTGTATAAGTATATCAATAAGAATTAATCATTGTATAGGTTACCTTCATGTATTGGGTATGGTATGCCTCTGGGCCTTCGGGTCATGTATTGCAAGTCAGTCGGGCCATGTGCCTTGGGCCTACGGGTGATGTTCGGGTTCCCCTTCAACCCTTAAAAGGGGGATTATCCATAATAAAATAAAAAAAGAAGGCCTTCAAGCCATTCGGGCAGGAGACCAAAGCAATGATAGAAAAATCCCCTCTAAAAATTAGGAGCACGCGACACACTTATTTGATACACAACAGTGATACAAAATTCTCAAGGAGAAACTCCCGGGTCGACATGCTTTGATATCAAAGTTTCATTTGTGCTAAAACAAGGTTTGGTTCACAAGGGTCCTGATAGAGGTTAAATCAGATATATCACAGTCACCCTTCTTTAGGCAATGTCTCTCTTAGAATTGGTGCAACCGCACTGGGGGGGGGGGGGGATCAGTGTGGCGACTTTTTACCAATTAAAAAACTTTTCCCCTCACTTACCTCTGCACCTATTCAGTAAATGGATCTCACTTTCTCTCACCTTTGATTTGGTTGCATGCAATGATAAACAGTAAATGAAACAATTAAGGCACACTGGAATTTGTTAATGAGGTTCGCCTCCAATGTGGATGACTACGTCCCCAGTGTGTGATGGTTGTTATCCCCCCCACGCAACTCCCCTTTTATTATCTAAAAGGAACTCATGCAATGGTATATCCTTGAACCTGTACTTCTGGCACCAATCAGGTATAATGCAAGCACCAACTTGCAGTTTTCAGGCTCTGTCACTAACCAGGCCTCCCTCTTCAATTACCAGATTCATCTGGCTCCCCCTTGAAGTATGATCAACAGGTAAGCACAGGTCTTCTCTCTCTCGACAAAACAGTTTCGATCTCCTTCCTCAACATGCGACAATCAACAAGCGGCTGCCTCTTCCAGACCTTATGATATAAAGATATTGTTGGCTGGCTTCTCACCGGTACTTCAATGCTCGAAATTATCAGTAGCAACAACATCGACTTCTCTCCATCTTTTCTTCTTGAATAATCAAGAATGATCTCTCAATGGTTACAATGTTGGTTCTGTTTTTCCCAGGATCAGTTATGAGTGCCAAGTCTTTCTCTTTTGATAAACTCTTCTCTTTTTATTCCCATATTCTCAGTATCTCACTTGAATATTATTTTCATACATTGAATATAAAAACCCTTTAATCTCAGCACTTCAATTCTCACGCTGCTGGGACTCGAGACACCCTGAGAGGGAGGTGAATCAGGGGGTTGACCAAAAGAAACTTTTTCTCTTCCTTTAATTCTTCAGGATCTTGTTCCCTTTATAGAAGGAACTACCATTCAACCTGTTATCTTCTCAAAGACATACACAATATTACACATCAAGCACATGTGCATAAAGTAAATATGCATGGACATGCGATTTTTTACTTGGTTCACCCAAATGGGCTACTCCAAGGAGCACACACCAATGACGTGTTTGTGTGCCAGGAAGCAATACTACTCACTACAATGGATTCTGAAGGAACTTTTTCTCTTCCTTTAATTCTTCAGGATCTTGTTCCCTTTATAGAAGGAACTACCATTCAACCTGTTATCTTCTCAAAGACATACACAATATTACACATCAAGCACATGTGCATAAAGTAAATATGCATGGACATGTGATTTTTTACTTGGTTCACCCAAATGGGCTACTCGAAGGAGCACACACCAATGACGTGTTTGTGTGCCAGGAAGCAAATACTACTCACTACAATGGATTTTGAAGGGCTCAATGCCAATCCAGGGTTACTCCCCTCTTCTTCACTCTGCGCACTGTTTCTGTGAAGGACAAACTCAGTTTATAGACTTGATGGTCCCTTCATGATCTTTGTTGGAGTCTGTATCCCACATCGGACTTGTGGTCCGATGGAGTTTTTCATTCATTATAAAAGAATGCCTCCTCACTTTGAGGTAAGGAGGCAAGGGGGGTTTCCTCATTCTACATGGTATCAGAGCGATTTACTCCCGACCCTCCCTCCCGAATTATTATTATTTTTTCTTCTCCCTTCTTTTAGGGTTTCCCCGACCGGGGGGCGGCGACTCCAATCCAAATAGCCGCCGCCCCACTCCCTCCGTTGCTCCTGCCGGTCATCATTTTCGGCGGCCCTCCCTGCCCCGGCGGCCCTCCCTCCCGGCACCCTCCCCGTCGCGCATCCCGTCGCCCCCATCGGCCCTTGTGCGCCTCTGCGTCGCGCCTCGTCCCGGCGACCCTCCCAGCGCGTGCTCGTCCTGCGCGCGATCCTCCCGGCGGCCCTCCTGCCTGACGCGGCTCCCGGCTCTCCGGCGTCTCGGCTCCCCGCGTCGCCCTCCCGTGGCTCCCCGCGTCGCCCTTCTGCCTGGCGCGGCTCCCCGGCGGCCCTCCTGCTTGGCTCGACCCCTTCTCCCCTGCGGCGATCTTTCCGCCTCCCCGCGGTGTCGCAACCCCCGACGGCTTCCTCCTCCTGCGCGGCCGACCACATCCCGGTGACAGAACCGGTCCGCTGCGCATCTCCCGCTACGCACGACCTCCTCTCCGGCGATCCTCCTGTGTGCGTAACACTTCGCGCTGCTCCGGCGGACTCTCCCCGCCCCTGCTCCTCCTGCCGGCGCGACTCGGCTCCCGACCCAGGCGCAGCTCTCGGCTCCCGACCCAGGCGCAGCTCCCGGCTCCCGACCCAGGCGCAGCTCCCGGCTCCCGACCCAGTCGGCGCGTCCTCCTCCTGCGTACGATCCCTCCCGGCGCGGCTCCTCCTACGCGCGCCCTTCCCGTCGCCGCTCCTCCCGAGCGCATCTCCTCCCGAGCGCAGCCCCCCCCCCGACGGATTTTCCGGATCCACGCATCAGCCGGCTCTCTCCCGGCGGTCCTCTCTCCAGGCGGTCCTCTCTCCCGGCGGTCCTCTCTCCAGGCGGCCCTCTCTCCCGGTCGGCCCTAGCGTGACCCTCCGTCGCGACTCCCCAGCGCTGCCTCCTCCTCCTGCCTCCTGCGGAATCACCGCATTCAATCGCCGACCTCCTCCTGCGGATTTCCCGGCGCTTCGACGACCGACAATGCCATTGCGGCTTTCTCGGCACTTTGACGACCGGCCCTCCCGAGCGGATTTCTCGGCGCTTTGACGATCGACCCGACTTTACGGTTTTCCCGGCGCTCTGACGACCGGCCCGTAGTGCGGATTTTCCCGACGCTCTGACGACCGACCCGCCAGTGTGGATTTCCCGACGCTCTGTTGTCCGGCCCCGCACTTTTCCGGCGATGACCCATCATTTTCAGCAGCATCACATTACCATCTTGAGGGGGAGCAGCATCCACAATGATTTTATTATTTCGGTTTCTTCTGTTTTCGTCTTGTTTTGTCTTCAAGCTGGGCTTGTTCAGCTTGAGGGGGAGTGTTAGCGTCTGTTTTGTTGATTTCTTTTCATTATGTGTCCAAGCTAGGTACACCTAGCTTGAGGGGGAGTGTTGGAGTCTGTATCCCACATCGGACTTGTGGTCCGATGTGGAGTTTTTCATTCATTATAAAAGAACGCCTCCTCCTCACTTTGAGGTAAGGAGGCAAGGGGGGTTTCCTCATTCTACAATCTTCATGGTATGAGCTGGTTGCACCTTTGATTCCAGATGGATGCACAACGAGCTCCAAAACTTGCTGCCTTCTTCTTCAAACCGGATGAGCACAACTCCTCATGAATGAGGGTTGGGTTTGTATCCACCCTTGACCAAAAAGACTTCTTCCAGAATATCCAGATGTGAATATTTTGTGAACAGCTCCCCCCTTTGTATTTTTCTTATTTTTTGAGTCTGATACTGTACTGCTGTGCAGATTCTCCTTTCTCTGATCAATGGAATATGAAGATGTGTCTCTGCCCTCCTTCAACCGGTGATTCTATATGGCCTCGGGTCTATGGCTTCTTTATGGCCTGATGTGCGGTTATATCCCACGCTCCTCTTCCACAAATGGAATTTCACATATAATATTCCATATTTGAAAAATATGGAAACTCCCAATTATGCAGTCAATACTGAATTCAAAATATCCCTGAAATTCAGCACGCAATTTCTATTTTAAATCCACATAAAAATTCTTCTTTTAAAACTCAATTTAAGTCTTTAAACGCAGCTTTCATATCTTCACACAATTCGGAGTGGCCAGCTTGGCTTAATATCATGGCATTCTCCATAACTTGTGGTCTTTTAAAAATAAATACTGTTTCTATTTTTCCCAGTCAACATGATCCTCAGAATCTTCACATTCCATTAGACCTCTGAAAATCTTCATTTAAGCTTATTAAAGCCACTGAATATCGTGGCAAGCACACGCAATTATCTTGGTCTTCAAAAAAAAAAAAACACTGAATATCATCGAATCTCCCATTACTTGCCTATGCGGTATAATCCCATGCATGATGACATGAAAACGTGGGTTTCTAATTTATAGCAGCATAAAATCTATGCGAATCACGGCAGAGCCCCAGAATATATCCACACTAATTTTTTATTCAAAGCCTTTCATTTAAAACCTTCTGAAATTCTGTACAGCATGTCATAAGATTTGGACAATTTTTAGAGGCATTGAACAACAGATTCAACATTTTCTCCAGTTAACTTATATTTAGATAATTCCATAAGCTGTCCAACGGTTCAAAGATCACATCATTCGGGCTCCTTTAGCTCATGATATTGATGAAAAACAGTAGCCAAAATATTCTGAGAAACTGCAGCATGACGGAAAAAATTACAGAGATTCTGTCAAATTTTAGAGTACCCAAACAATCATTTCAGCCTTCCTTGTAGTTGAATTAAATATAGATAAATCTCTTAGCAATCCGTTGAACCAAGAATCACACAATTCTGAGGTATCTAACTCAAATTATGCTTGAAAAACCAGAAGCAATTATAATCTTGAATTTGTTGTATTACCCTTACGTAGCAACACACCATTGTAAAAAGCAATCTCCATGCAACACACCTCAATGCAACAAATCACCCTATCAACTTCCATATAAAGAATATAAGGTCTTCATACAATGTCCACATAACCACAAATCCTTCTTTAATTCCATCCTTTATTTGGCAAAGAGCTGCTTAGCACATATAGATTGTCAACAAATCCAACCATTAAACTCTTGGTTGCAACAATCCTCCCATTTGGATATTGTTGACAATATCCAAGCAAGTCCAAAACATCCAACCCAAATCAACTCTCTTCTCTCCCCCTTTGTCAATAAAATACAAAGGGTCTTCACCGTTAATTGTTTGGTGTTGCTCGCTCCCCCGGTCTCAACACGCTTCTTGCACCACACAAATACTTGCAAGACTTCCAAACCGAGAGCAAATTACTCCCCCTTTTGATTATCTAAACATACCTACCATGAAATCTCCATGAGTTGCCTGGCCTCAAATCCTGTAAACTCCATTCCTCCACTAAAGGGAACTCTTTAATTTTTTTTAGACCTCTGTCATCGCATAGCACCAATGGATGAGATAAACACTTAACAATGGCTTGTAAACAGATCCTCTGCCTACTAAGCCGGAGCTCAGTGTAGGAAACAAGATTCATTGTTAACAATGACCATGCTGTTCATAAAACTCCTAAAAACCGATAAACCATATGTTGAGTGATCAATTCAATGCCCTTTTGGACCTAAATAGCATCTCACCGAAGTGCTAGCACAAAAACATTAAGCACATGGGTGAGGAACATACCACTTTGCCACACCAAGAGATTTCTCTTAAATATTAAGCAAGTGGTCCAACTTGAATCAATGTCTTCCAAATCTCTTCAAGGTACCTTCTTTTTCTTCAAGAGGTGTTAGACAGCCTGTATGTGCACCTTTTGACATGCCTTGATGGGATGATTTAATGCGAAGGAGGAACTTGTTGACACCATCTCTTCTCTAAACAATTTATATAGCAGCCTGTAAAATCACTCAAAAAAACCATTATGTGAGTGTAAAACAAATATTCATTGAAGATTAGACGAGGCTGCTGTTGCGGAATCGCCGGGAGACACAACGACAGAAACGAGGAAAAAACGAAAAGAAAGAAAGTAAAGGACACAACGATTTACGTGGTTCGGGAAGAATTTCACTATGATTCGGGAGCACGAAATTACAGAGGATTTCAGTAGTAAAAACCCTAGCCCGAAATGGGCTACATATGAAGAAGACGGTCCACTGTTCCGAAAAGTAGTCCGCGTTGCAACAGTGATCGGCGGCTCACTTTGTCAAAAGTGCTACAGTGTCTGCCGGCTGGAAGTCAAAAGCGCTACAGTGAAGTTGACCCCGAAGTCCGCACCGCTACAGTGCCTGTCGGTGTCGGTCGGTCAGCTCTGCTACAGTGTCAGCATTGCTACAGTGTCGAAAAATTGGACCGGGGACCTTCGGCCCCCGGACCCCCGGAGTAGGGGCGTGTTGCCCCCTACAACCCCCAACGAGCTCACCACGGAGCTCGACTCGCGACAATTGCGGGCCACAAGCATTCGGCCCAACCGGATCGGGCAACACCAATCCAACAGCTACTTCTTCAAGCTGTTGTCCCACAACTTTAGTAGCTATCAACATCCGAATAGGCCTGAGGATACTTGAAAGGCTTACAAAAACAGTGCCAGCATCATTGGGGAACCTGAAGCATGGCTTTGACACCTGAAAAACTCAAAATGGTTCCTAGTATCCATTATTTCAAGATATCTCAGCCTTATTCATGCATACATCATCTTTACTTCACATCAGTCTTTATAACCACTGCTTCTCCAACATTTAAACTGGTTCCCACAGACGTCAGCACAAACTGTACAAGGGTGACAGATTTGATCTACACTCTCATATTCTCCTTTATGCATGCATGTCCAGATTTACACAGCTACTTCATCAAGCCTGCTTAGCCTGCTTTGAGTAAGATCAGTTCTGGCTTTAAAGTAACAGATTCATATCTGTCTTTCTTTTGACACCTATTTCATACAGATTTAGCTTGGCCAGTATAAATGCGCTGATTCCCGTTCAAAGCACAGGTCTTGACAGCACTCCCATCATTCTTTTCAACATGTGAATACAGAACCACAAGGCCTCTTCATCAATCTGTCTCGTGTATATGCAGATCTGACTCAAAACTCACTGTAACTTAAATCTTTTCAACATTTTCCCCACTGATTTCAGTGAATGTATGAACGGATCCACATCATTGCAGTACATAAGATTAATCACATCACCACTGGTCGAGTACTTCCATATTTATCTTGAATTTCCATTTCAATACACATGTAGGGATATATTCCAGCATATGAGGTCAGGTCCAGATTTGATTTCTTCACGATGAGAAATTAGTCAATGTTGCTACTCATAATGACAAATACATCCTTGTTTCTGACGCTTTTGCCGGGGCGCGCATCCGTCTCTCACTCGGAGGACGCACGACTGTCGTCCCGCATTCCCGCTTTTCAAAGGCGGGCGACATCCGTCGCTTGTTCAGGGACGTTTGCTCCTTGATCGAAACGGGATGATGGGATGTCGGTTCCTCCTTCCGTGGATTAGTTCTCGGAATTTGTTGCTTAATCCGGGTCTTCCTCATAGACTTAAGACGTTGTTCACGAAACTCTTCCCAGTGCCATGTCTTCATGGACGCTGGTTAATTACGCTGCTTCTGTCAGGACATTCCAAGGGGTCCGGTCAGGGCAACAATCTTTGGTTGGGGGAGTAGTCACGTTGGACATCGCTGGCGTGTCTGGACGCTGGAACACTGGCGCGGCTGGGTTTCTTCTCCTTATGATATGGCTTCTCGAGGGTGCGGAAGCCCGAGGCATCCCACGTCGAATGCGGAGAATTATATGTCATAGACATGTCTCTGAGGTTTTCCTCAGCTTCTCATGTTTAACACAGGGTATGCCATAAGTTTAACATTTAGCGGAGACGGATCGAACTGATCAGAACACTGACGGGAGTGGATCAGATGAGTGCAACCCCTGGAGTGAACACTGATGTTGGAGCTAACTCGTGGTTAGTTACCCGATTGCTGTTAGGTTCAGCGAGAGAGTGGGTGACATGATCTCACCGGGATGTGGCGGTCCGAGTAAGAATCATGATGAATATGGACGGTTGAGAGTGCATGGAGAGTGAGATGGACCCGACGCGAGGGCGACAATGATTGGGCTTGAGCCTCGAAGAGACTTCCTATGTATCCCCCTGGCAGAGAATCAAAGTCCACGTAGTTCGGTGGGGTGATGAGACACCTGAGGAGGCGGCCCGTGAGAATTGATGCGTGGATGAGACCCAAAGGAAGTGAAACCTCTGGGTTGGGAGATGACCTTCCCGAAACACATAGGTTCGAGGGAAAGACCAGGATGAGATGTGAGTGACGAGCTTGAACCTCAGGGAGGCTTCTTACATATCCCCGTTGCAGGGAATTAAAGTCCATGTAGTTCAGGATGAGGGCATAGAATCGAGGTGTGTGCAGAGGACAACGACCCGAAGATGATGTTTGGGGCTTACGCGTGGTTAGCAGCCCGAGTTGGTCTGACGCCACGGGGGCGGACCAAAGATGCGGGTCCCAACGAAGGGGACCACAACGACTTACCGTCGAGTGCAGACTACAACGGCTTACCGCTGGTTGGGTGCAATGGTTTACCGTCGACTGGGGAACACAATGACTTACCGTCGATTGGGGAACACAACGACTTACTGTCAATTGGGGAACACAATGACTTACCGTCGATTGGGGTTGGACCTCATAGAGGTTTCCTACGTACTTTGTCTAGGAGACAGGGATCAAAGCCCACATAGTTCGAATGAGTACAGTTTAATGTCATGTGGGGCGAAAGAGGGGGTACAATTTAACGTCACGCGGGATGAGGGTAGACCGATGTGGATTGGTTGAGATAAGTAGGTGTTGGGCTTGAACCTCAGGGAGGCTTCCTACGTACCTTGCCTTGACAAGGATCAAAATCCACGTAGTTCGGAAGTGTTTGGTGAACCGACGTGAAGGGGTCGGAACCAATAGTTGTTGAGTTTGAACCTCAAGGAGACTTCCTACCTACCCTGCCTAGGTGACAAGGATCAAAGTCCACGTAGTTCGGAAGTGTTTGGTGAACCAACATGAAGGGGTCGGGACAAGTAGGTGTTGAGCTTGAACCTCAAAGAGACTTTCTACGTACCTTGCAATGGCAATGATCAAAGTCCACGTAGTTCAGAACGGTTTGGTGAACCGATGTGAAGGGGTCGGGACCAGTAGTTGTTGGGCTTGAACCTCAGGGAGGCTTCCTACGTACCTTGCCTTAACAAAGATTAAAGTCCACGTAGTTCGGAAGTGTTTGTGAACCGGCGTGAAGGGGTCGAGACCAGTAGTTGTTGGGCTTGAACCTTAGGGAGACTTCTTATGTACCCTGCCTAGGTGGCAAGGATCAAAGTCTACGTAGTTCGGAAGTGTTTGGTGAAACGACGTGAAGGGGTTGAGACCAGTAGTTGTTGGGCTTGAACCTCAGGGAGACTTCCTACGTACCTTGCCTTAGCAAGGATTAAAGTCCACGTAGTTCAGAATGGTTTGGGGCTTACACGCTAAGGCGGCCCAGGAAGGATGCCATGGTTGATGCTTACTCTAAGCTCATGTGAGTCATGCTCGGTGTGAGAAACAAAAGGCAGTAAGGACCTGACGATCACGTCGCGAAAGGTGCGTTTGTGGGAAGTGGAGTAGGGCTTGCGAGTGGTTAGAGGCCTAAAGGGGAAACAGGGGCTTACGCGTGGTTAGCAACCCAGAGAGATGAAGATTGAGACTTACTCCAGGATGGAGGCCCGGTGGCGACAAAGCCCAGAGAGAGAGGGACAAGATAACGAAGGTCCCTGTGCCCCTCTCGCCTCTTAGTCTTTGGTATTGAAGAAGAGAGGAGTATGGGTGCTACCTCCTGCAAGAAAGGCTAGGGGCTTACACCAAGATGGTTGCAGGAGTCGCTTCAAAAAAAAGGATTTCATGCCATGTGAGGACGATCTCACTCACGTGGAGACGAGCGGGCGTAGAGAATGTCTGAGACGGGGCACCCCGCGTGTGATGCATGGGGCGAGACCACATTTTAACGTCATGTGCTGAGGACGATAGTTCTTGACAGTTTAACGTCCTACAGCTCGGACGAGGCGGGTTGACTCCGCATCCCTTGGACTTACATAACTGATACCCACCCACCCTTGGGAAGGGAAGACATCAGCAATGCTGTTGTGAGGGGGTGTTGTGGAGTGATCCACTGTGGGGCTCACGTTAGCATGACTATGCGAAGAAGCAATAGCTGTTAGCGTGCCTATGCGAAGAAACATGATGCTAAGCAACGCAACGTAAAACACTACTCAAGGGACCTTGAAATCACTTCGTACGAACCTGGAGGGTCGCACGGGAAAAGGGGTTGCAGAGTAAGGGGTTCACAGAAAGAGGTCTCGTGAAGCTCTGGTGCTCCATGTAGTGGAGGGGCTTCACGAAGGGGTATGCTTCGCGAAGTGGGGTGGCCTAACCTAGGCATAGGGCATAGGTGCACATCGAGGGTGCTTCACGAAGTAGAAAAGCTCTCGCAGAGTAGGGCTTCACGAGGCAAGGGTGCCTTGCAAAGCATAGCACTGCGAAACAGTGTGCCTCGCGAAGCACAGTGACTCCGCCTTAGTATGTGGTTCACAAGTGCATGGAAGGTACTTCGCGAAGCACAAGTGCTTTGCGAAGACCTGAGTCCCCTTAGGGATCTCCTTTCTTTGCGAAGGCCGGTGGGCTTCGCGAAGGGCATCCCTTCTTGAAAAGGGGTTGTGTTTAAGCCAAAGGAAAGACACTTCGCGATGCTAAAGTACCTTGAAGAGCTCATTTTTCGCAGAACAGAAAGTTCTTCGCGATTTGAGAGTTGAGAAGGCGAAAGTTCGGAGTATTCGTCCTTCGGGCTCAGGGGAAGCCGGATATTTATAGGCAAGAGGTGGTGCGAAGCAGGGAGCGCGTGACGCGAAGCCACGTGGGGCTTTGTCATAACCGCATAGCCCTCCACCTCTTTGCTTCGCGTCGGTTTCTCAAACGTCTTTCGGGTCGCGGAGCCTCCCGCCTCTTTGCTTCGCGGCGGCTTCGCAAACGTCTTTCGGATCGCGGAGCCTCCCGCCTCTTTGTTTTGCATCGGCTTCGCAAAGGAGGCGGCTTCGCGCCGACCACGGTGTTGTGGGGCTCCGCGAACAGGCTTCGCGAACAGGCTTCGCGAGGCAGCCTCAATGGAGGTGGTTTCCTCTTTGCGTTTGCTTTTCCTCTCCACATATTTTGGCGCCAACAAATGCCCTCCTCCACTCAGACTTGGAGCCGAGGAGAAAACGAGGGTCTAAGTCTGAGGGCCAATCGCCAAGCAGGCTCGCCAAGAAGGGTCGTGATTCAGAGAGGAGACGCGCGGGTTGAGAGTGCCGCGAAGCGCGCCGCGTCCGGACGCGCCGCAAAGCACAAGGGGTCGTCGCCTATAAATAGGGGAGGCTGACCTCTTTTTTGTCTTTTCTCATCTTCGCGTTTTGGCGTTTGTGCTCTCGATTCACAAAGTTCCGCGCTCTCTGCGATTGCTCTCCGCGAATTGGGTCTTTCTGTTTCGTGGCGCACAGCGAGTCTTTCGACTCCGCAAGTGTGCGCTCCACGGCTTACGTTTGCGAAGTTTGTGGCAGGACTCCACGAACCGTCTCTGCGATGGAGCTTCGTGATTTGAGCTACGCGATCGAGCTCCGCGATCCAGGAGAATTTTTTTCAAGAACTTAAAGACTGAATGGCTCATCAGGAGGGGGGTCCTTGCGGATGCTGCCCATAGGGAAGAGATGGCAACCAACTCAGGTATCGAGGAATTCATTCGAAGCCATTCGGACCACGATTCGTTGGTAGAATTGTTGTCAGAGAGCCAGAAGAACTACCCACTCTACAAAAGGCTGCCCCTGTACGGCTTTGGCCTGAGGGATGACGTCTTCATTCCGGAAGCGAGCAGAGATGAGTCGACTTACTGGTTCAGGAGCACGCTGTGCCAACACTAGTGGTTCAGGGTGACCGACAACCATACTTGGGAAGATTTCACCCCCGTCAACGCAGATTGCCTTTTCAACCACATGAATAACGTTGATGGGAAGACGTTGCAGCCAGAGACATCTCCCCCACTGTACCACACCATCCTGAAGGTGGCCCTAGGGAACTCGGAGAAAGGGTGGACCGATGAGTGAGATCTGCGCCAGGACGACAATTTCACGGATGATTGGGCCTGAGCCTACTGGGTATGTGCCTCGTGTGAGGAGTTCGGGGCAGAGCTGAGACAAGTGGGCCTGTACGAGGCAACATGAACCTCTCAATTCCATATCTACCAGCTGAAACAATTGATGCTAGAGTTGCTGAGCAGATGACCGTCGAGGACCAATACTTTTCATTTGCACCATGGAGAGGCCGACATCAGCCTATGAGACTTGCACCAGATCTCGGGGGTTCCAATATTGGGGGCAATGTATGACGAGTTCCTCTCCGCCGTGAATGCATGGGAGGACCCAGAGCAGATGCCGCCGCTAGCAAAGGCATTGATGGATCTGGTGCCAGGGGAGGACAAACAGTCGGTGAGGGACGTCCATTTCAAGCGGTGGTTCAAGCAGTTCCTGAATTTCTCTGAAGATGGACAGTTTCCTGTGAGGCCTCAGACCTACCCGAAGGGGGTTCAATGAGGCAAGGAGCACTTGTACTGGCAGCTCTTGGAGGATAGCCAGTGGAAAACCTAGGGATTCAGTGTCAGTACCGAGCAACAACCGTTGGTTAGGTTAGCTGCATTTATCGCGGCACTTATCTGCGGTTGAATCCTGCCAGTGAGGGACACAAACATGGGCGTGCGACCGAGCACGTTCATAATGACATCCATGTTGGCGACATGGGGACGGGTCAATCTCGGGATCCCGATGCTCGCCAAGTTGTATAAGATGTTGTGGCATATTGGTGAGGGGAAGAAGCTGCAGAGGATATGCGGGTCGTTCCACCTTCTGTATGGGTGGATAGCGGCGCATGTCAGGGGTATCTACGAATATCCGAACCCCATTTCCCCTCTAGGATCGAATTTTTGCCTGACCATTTTGAATGTTGTGGGGAGCTTTCCGACCAAGCTGACGACGCAGGTTGACCGTGAGTCTCTCTGTGAGCCATACACCCTGCACCGTTTTGTGAGGTAGTTTCGGTGTATGCAGCGGTTGACCCCGCAGGTCTACTTGTGTTGGATTGGTGTAGCCCGATCCGGTTGGGCCGAATGCTTGTGGCCCGCAACTGTAGCAGAGCTGACCGACCGACACCGACAGACACTGTAGCAGTGCAAACTTCGGGGTCAACTGGGCTGTAGCACTTTTGACTTCCAGCCGACAACCACTGTAGCGCTTTTGACAAAGCTGGCCGCCGTTTACTGTAGCGACACGAATTTACTTTTCGAACAGTGATCGTCTTCTCCATTTTTTATAGTCCATTTTCGGGCTAGGGTTACTATTGAAAAAAAAACCTCTGTAATTTGTGCTCCTGATATAGTGAAATTCTGCCTCTCCCGTGGACGTAGGGATTTTTCCCGAACCACGTAAATTGCTGTGTTCTTGTTGCTTTCTTTCTTTCTTTTTCTCGTTTCTGTCATTGTGACTACCGACGATTCCGCAAAAATTGGTGTCAGAGGGTGAGGTTCAGAATTCTCCAACGATGGTTATGGATGAAGGCAAAGTGAAGATCGATCGCTTCGATGGAACTGATTTCAGTTTCTGGAGGATGCAGATCGAGGATTATCTTTATAAAAAAAAGATGCACTTGCCGCTTCTGGGTGTAAAGCCAACGGACATGGAGCAGTCAGAGTGGGAGCTACTGGATCGACAGGTTCTGGGTGTTGTGCGCCTGATGTTGGCCAAAAACGTGACGTTCAACATCAGAGAAGAGAAGACGACGATTGGACAGATGAAAGCTCTCACAAATATGTACGAGAAGCCTTCTGCAGCTAACAAGGTACACTTGATGCGACGACTGTTCTACCTGAAAAATGGTTGAAGGGAGAGTTGTTGTAGATCATATCAACGAATTCAATACCATCATAAGTCAGTTGACATCGGTGGACATTGATCTTGGTGATGATGTATGTGCGATGGTTTTACTATCTTCGTTACCTGATAGTTGGGAAGCAACTGTAACAGCTGTGAGCAGTACTTCGGGGAATACGAAGTTGGCTCTGAAAGATGTACGAGACCTAATCCTCAGTGAGGATATGTGAAGAAGAGAATCAGGCAGATTCTCTGGTTCTGCTCTGAACGTTGAAGGAAAAGGAAGATATGTGCAGCGGGACAATTGCAGAGGACGATCAAAGTCAAGAGGAAAGAGCAGAGACAAGGCAAAGGGGCCTGATCCAACCTGCTGGACTTGCGGGAAGAAAAGACATGTCAAGGAGTGCAGAGAGAATCGAAAGGGCCCTGAAACTAGTGGAGCAAACACAACGGCTGAATGAACTGATGACGTGCTGCTGTTGAGCGTTGACAGCCCAATAGAGTCTTGGATTTTAGACTCTGGGGCGTCTTTCCATTCTACATCGGAGAAGGGATTTCCAGAAAACTACGTTTCTGGAAATTTTGGCAAGGTACATCTTGCTGATGATGAACCCTTGCAGATTGTGGGGAAGGGAGATGCACGAATCAAGACCAACAACGGGAGTCTGCTGGTTCTGGAAAACGTGAGGTATATCCCTGGCTTGAGGAGAAACCTTATTCCTGTTGGACAACTTGATGATGCAGGGTTGAGTACCACATTCATTGGTGGTGCATGGAAGATCACCCGAGGAGCTATGGTCATAGCTCGGGGAGCAAAGAATGGTACCTTATACAACATGACAGAAACTTGCATCGACATGGCTGCATCACTCAAAGCTGTAGGAGATTCACAACTGTGGCACAACAGGCTAGGCCACATGAGTGAGAAGGGGATGAAGGTGCTGACAACAAAAGGGCTGCTACCGGAGCTGAAACCAGTGGAAGTTGGCCTATGTGAAGATTGTATCTTTGGAAAGCAGAAGAAGGTGTCTTTTGCAAAAGGAGGCAGAACACCAAAGGATGAGAAGCTGGACCTGGTACACACTGATGTTTGGGGGTCGGTACATTCCCTTGGAGGGTCACAATACTATGTGACATTCATCGATGACTCAACAAGGAAGGTATGAGTTTACTTTCTGAAAAGTAAATCTGATGTGTTTAAAATGTTTCAGAAGTGGAAGGTTATGGTGGAGAATGAGTCAGGAGCTAAACTGAAATGCTTGAGGTCTGACAACGGTGGAGAGTATGGCAGTTAAGAATTCATAGAATTCTGTTCTGATAATGGAATTCAATGGGAGAAAATTATCCCAGGAACACCACAACAGAATGGTGTGGCAGAGAGGATGAATAGGACGTTGAATGAACGTGCCAGAAGTATGAGGTTACACTCAGGGTTGCCCAAAACCTTCTGGGCTGATGCAGTGAACATGACAGCGTATCTGATCAATAGGAGTCCATCTGTGCCAATGGGAGAACGTCTACCCGAGGAGCTCTGGTCTGGCAAGGAGGTAAAACTCTCACATTTAAGAGTATTTGGCAGTTTGGCTTATGTACGCATTGATTCTAACTCAAGGGACAAGCTTGATGCGAAGTCCAAGCCATGTTTCTTTATTGTCTATGGGGTTGATGAGTTTGGTTACCGCTTTTGGGATGATCACAAGAAGATGGTCATCAGGAGCCAGAACGTGGTATTCAATGAAGGTGTCATGTACAAATGTCGTCATGTAGCTGAAAATGAAAATGGGAACATTGAATCAGAGTGCAAAGAGCAAGTGGAGCTTGAAGGAGTATCTGAGCTTGAGAGATCCGAACCGGTGGAACCTACTACTCCAGTGGAGTTGAGGAGATCATCAAGGGTGAGAAGGCTTGTGCAGAGGTATTCACCATCCCTGCATTATTTATTATTGACTGACGGTGGAGAACCAGAATGCTTTGAAAAGGCAATGCAGCTGAAGGAGTCGAGCAAGTGGGAGCTGGCTATGAAGGAGGAGATTTCCTCATTGCATGACAACAACACTTGGGAGCTGACACCTTTGCCAACAGGAAAGAAAGCATTGCAGAACAAGTGAGTCTACCGGGTTAAGGAAGAACATGATGACAAGAGGAGGTTCAAGGCAAGGATGGTGGTGAAAGGCTTCCAACAGAAGGAGGGAGTGGATTTCACGGAAATATTCTCACCAGTAGTGAAGCTTACCACCATCCGTGTGGTTCTCAGCATTGTGGCGTCAGAGGACTTGCGCCTTGAGCAGCTTGATGTCAAGACTGCTTTCCTTCATAGAGATTTGGAGGAAGATATCTACATGCAACAGTCAGAGGGATATGTTGAGTCTGGGAAGGAAAACCTGGTGTGCAAACTCCAGAAGAGCTTATATGGATTGAAGCAGGCACCAAGACAGTGGAACAAGAAGTTTGATTCATTTATGTCTAAAAATGAATATAAACGATGTGGCATTGATCAATGTTGCTACATCAAGTCCTTTGGTGATGAATACATTATATTGCTTCTATATGTGGATGACATGCTTATTGCAGGATCATGTATGCAGAGAATTAATGAGCTAAAAGGACAGTTGACTGAGGAGTTTGAAATGAAAGATCTTGGAGAAGCTGACAAGATTCTGGGGATGAAGATCAAGAGAGACCACACAGCTGAAACATTAATGTTGTCACTGGCTGATTAAATTGGGAAGGTCTTGAGAAGATTCAGGATGATGGAAGCAAAGGCAGTCTCTATTCCCTTGGCGAGCCATTTCCTTTTACCAAAGAAGTAATCACCGAAGACAACAGAAGAGGTGGAGTACATGACAAAAGTTCCATATGCATCAGCTGTTGGAAGCTTGATGTATGCCATGGTTTGTACTCGACCTGACATCGCTCATGCAGTGGGAGTGGATACTGAGGTATTTGAAGGGCAGCAAGGAGGTATCTCTGTGCTTTGGGAAAGAAAATTCATTGCAGGGGTATGTGGATGCTGACCATGGAGGCGATGTCGACAGTAGGAGGAGTACCACGAGTTATGTTTTTACCTGTGGAGGAACTGCGGTAAGTTGGATATCACAATTGCAGAAGGTGGTGGCTTTATCCACCACAGAGGCAGAATACATTGCTGTAACAAAAGTTGGGAAAGAGATGGTTTGGCTGAAGAACTTCTTGGATGAATTGGGAAGAAAGCGAGAGGAGAATGTATTGCACTGTGACAGTCAGAGTGCTATACATCTTGCAAAGAACCCAATGTTTCATGCCCGAACGAAGCACATTCAATTGAAGTACCATTTCATCAGAGGCTTGATACAGGATGGGTTGCTGATTTTGTAGAAGATCTGTGGAACCAACAATCCGGCAGACATGTTGACAAAGCCTATGGTGATACAGATGTTGAGGCATTGCTGTGCCTCTGTTGGTCTCCACTGATGAACGGAGGATGAGAGACAGAATATTGGAGGACCTGATGGGAGCACAAGAGAAAAACAATTTGTATTTCATGAATCTGTGAATGGAAAGCACGCCACTGGTGAGTGAAGAAGAGGAAAAACTCAGATTAAGTAAGTTGTCTTCATCAGTTGCATCGAAGCATATTAGTGCAGCGGATCAGGCTCCAAGTGGGAGATTGTTGGATTGGTGTAGCCCGATCCGGTTGGGTCGAATGCTTGTCCAGTTGACCCCGAAGTTTGCACTGCATCTTCGAGAACTACGTATGACTTGATTTCTATCCTTGTGGGATACGTAGGAACGCTCGGACGCCTCGTCTTGAGTCCAGCCCCCAGACTCCTCTTTGACTATCCCCTCTGGGTATAGTTCTCTTGGAGGATCCCACATGATGTAGTGTTGGCTTCTTTGGCTCCACTCATGTTAGGATTACGATGATCACACCATGTGCTCCCTCGTTCTTCTTTTCTCCCACGTCCTTACCGCACGACGCTAAACTGCATGACCTTCAAGAACTACATGTGACTTGATTCCCATCCTTATGGGATACGTAGGAACGCCCAGACATTTTATCTGTCGGCCCAGCCCCAAACTTCAGGATCTCCCCTCGGGTCGGAAAACATGGTGTGGTGCGGGTTTTGCCCTCATTTACGTCGGGTTCATCATGACCGCACCATATATCCCTCTCTTTGGAGATCTCCACCCCTTTCGACGTCCTGCTTGACGTTAAATTGCACGAGCACATTTATGCTTCGCACACTCCCTTTACTCGGGACTCCATCATCTTTCACCTCCAAAAGGCCCCCCGAACAGTACAGATACTTAGCCTAAGGGCTCTCCTATTATTTCGGGCCAACGCTCCCGAGGACCTCGAACGACAAATTGATACAAGTCCCGCATTGCAAATATGGTCAGCAGTCGACACTCGTTTGTTATTTCCATTTCAGGTCGCGCGATATGGATGCTGTGTTTCGATGGTCAACAATTATCCTTCATCGTTGTCACCACCCCCATATGTCCCAAATACTGGGTGTAGTGGTTCATTCTGTCCCGCTATCCCTTCAAACGTCAGTCTGCCTCGGGTAGGTGTGTGAGTCCAGCTGGCGTACCCTTATATGTTGGGGAGAGCCTGGTCCTATTTCTTGTTTCCCACACCGAGCATTGCTCACGTGGGCTTAGGAATTTTGGTAAGGCAATACCCACATGAAGGGTCATGTGTTTATGGTTCGAACTCCAAGACCTTAAACTAAGATCTCAATCGTCCTCATTGCAAGACGTCAAACTGCAAACTGGCTAGGACTTCCTATCTCAGGTCCCTCGCCCCTTTTTGGTCCCTTGACCAAAGTTCTCACTCTGGATTGTGCGGTATGGCCTGGACTCTATGTCCTCGTTCATGTCGGGCTATTTTTGCCATGCCGCATACATCCCCTTGGGACACCCCTCCATTATCGTCCCCACCGCAAGACGTTAAACTGCAAACTGGTTGGGACTTCCCATCTTGGATCCCTTGATTTTTTCGGCCCTCTGGCCCAAGACCTCATTTGGGATCGTACGGTGTGCCATGAGATTATGTTCTCATTCACGTCGGGTTTCCCGCCGTGCCATACACATCCCTCGTTAAGATATCTTGCCCCTATCTGCGTCCTTGCCGCATGACGTAAAACTGCACAGCGTCCTCCAGAACTACGTGTGGCTTGATTCCCATCCTTATGGGATATGTAGGACCGTCCGAACATTTAGTCTTCGGGTCCAACCCCATTTCTTAGAAACCCCCATTATCTTCCTGGCCCCCTAACCTGAGTTCTCCCAGGGAGATAGAGATTGGGACTTACTCCAGGATGGAGGCTCGGTGGCGACAAAGCCCAGAGGGAGAGGGACAAGATAATGAAGGTCCCTGTGCCCCTCTCGCCTCTTAGTCTTTGGCACCGAAGAAGAGAGGAGCATGGGTGCTACCTCCTGCAAGAAAGGTTTGGGGCTTACACCAACATGGTTGCCCTTCCCCGCAGACAGGCGCCGCTCCAGCAAAGAGGATCTCATTCCATGTGAGGAAGATCTCACTCCTGTGGAGACGAGCGGGCGTAGAGAATGTCCGAGACGGGGCACCCCGCGTGTGATGCGTGGGGAAAACCCACAGTTTAACGTCATGTGCTGAGGACGATAGTGCTGGATAGTTTAACGTCCTACAGCTCGGACGAGGCGGGTTCACTCCGCACCCCTAGGACTTGCATAACTGATACCCACCCACCCTTGGGGAAGGGAAGACATCAACAATGCCGTTGTGAGGGGGTGTGATCCACTGAGGGGTTATGCCGTTGTGGAGTGATCCACTGAGGGGTTATGCGAAGAAGTAATAGCCGTTAGCGTGCATATGCGAAGAAGCATGAGGCTAAGCAACGCAACGTAAATCACCACCCAAGAGACCTTGGAATCACTTTGTACGAACCTGGAGGGTCGCATGGGAAAAGGGGTTGCTGAGCTAGGGGGTTCACAAGAAGAGGTCTCGTGAAGCTCTGGTGCTCCATGTAGTGGAGGGGCTTCGCGAAGGGGTATGCTTCACGAAGTGGGGTGGCTAGCCTAGGCATAGGGCATAAGGTGCACATGGAGGGTGCTTCGCGAAGCAGAAAGGCTCTCGTGGAATAGGGATTCACGAGCAAGGGTGCCTTGCAAAGCATAGCACTGCGAAGCAGTGTGCCTCGCGAAGCACAATGACCCTACCTTAGCATGTGGTTCACAAGTGCATAGAAGGTACTTCGCGAAACACGAGTGCTTTGCGAAAACCCGAGTCCCCTTAGGGATTTCCTTCGTTTGTGAAGGCCTGTGGGCTTCGCGAAGGGCATCCCTGCTTGAAAAGGGGTTGTGTTTGCCAAATGAATGGCACTTCGCGATGCTAAAGTACCTTAAAGAGCTCATTTTTCGCAGAGCAGAAAGTGCTTCACGATTTGAGAGCTGAGAAGGCGAAATGTCGGAGTATCCGTCCTTTGGGCTTAGGGGAAGCCCGATATTTATTGGCAAGAGGCGGCACAAAGCAGGGAGCGCGTAACGCGAAGCCACGTGGCACGTGACGTGAAGCCCCGTTGCACTTTGTTGTAAACGCGGAGCCTCCCGCCTCTTTGCTTCGCGGCGGCTTCACAAACGCCTTTCGGATCTCGGAGCCTCCCGCCTCTTTGCTTCGTGGCGGCTTCGCAAAGGAGGCGGCTTCGCGTCGGCCGCGGTGTTGTGGGGCTCCGCGAACAGGCTTCGCGAGGCAGCCTCAATGGAGGTGGTTTCCTCTTAGCGTTTGCTTTTCCTCTCCACATATTTCGGCGCCAACAATCTTCCATCTTCTCCTATCAGCATGGATGTCCACCTTCACAGTCTTCCACATAAATTAAATACAGATTAGTCCTGAGATTTCTTTTTAGAATGCATGAGCAAATTCCAGCCTGTATTTTCCATGATGAAAGATTTCAGCTAGGGATCTTTAATGACAGCAGGCACTCCTTTAATAATGTGAAAATTCAGATTTCAGATGCTCCTCTTTTTAATATATACAAGGTGTAACTCCCCCATGGATTGTGACTCTCCCTACAATTACTTCGTACATCAGATTTATCTATAAAGAACAAGGGGAGAGGGGGTTACCTCCAGCCTCCTCAAATTGAGGAGTGTGGTTGGTCTTTGTTTTCCAACCCTTTCTTTATAGTTTTCCTCCATGCCTTTGTAGTGGTGTGCTTTGGCATAGTATCCCTTGCACAAACTTCCTTTTGATTGCTATCTTTGGAAAGCATAATCTTCATTGTCTTAGGCTTCCCCTTCTTTATGAAGCTCACTCCACCAGTGCAAACTTCTTTCTTTATTTCTCCCCAAACCTGCTTCATTGTTCTCCATGTGGCCTGTTGAAAACAGGCTGTCCATGGGGTTTGACACACATCCTTTTGTCTTACTTTATTCCGTGTTTCAATATGACATCTTGCTCCTCTTTTCTTAATGGTTGTTGCGAGAAAACCATTGGAGACACCCCTTCAAACTAGATCTGGTTTTTTGATGACCTAGTTTTTTCGACCCATCCATTCTTGTTTCCTTCTATTCATGCGAGTATTGGATCACCCCTTCTGTTGTTTTCTTTGCTCCTGTTGCCTATGTTTGTACACGTATAGCATTGTTCATCGAGATCATACCTTGAATGTCTGTCTTTGGTTAGACCTGTTTTCCTCGTCTTTCTCCACTGTTGAATCATCATGTGTCCTTCATTACCACATAAATAGCATTGCATTCCCTTCTCTCTTTGAGAGCCATCCATACCAGAACTCACAAATCTGCAATGATTTTTCCTTGAAACCAGACTCGAGTGCTGCTGACGGTTGGAAAAATCCACCCCATGAAACTCTTCTGTTTTTGTTATTCTCTTCATATCACATTGCACTTCTTCAAGACTTTTAATTCTCATGTTCTCCTTTAACAGTCCTAAATTCTCCAGGTGAGAAGTCCTTTTATTGTGCGCGGCCTTCATACGTTCTTCATGCTTTTCCTTGAGGACTGAGATGGATACCTCATGTTATTCCCTTTTTTCCATGCAAGATTTTACCTCTTGAGCAAGTTCTTTAATAATATCACTTTGCTCTTTTATTTTCTTGTCTAGATTGGTGGTAGTTTCTCTTGAAATCACCCTTTCCTCCTGTTAAATCATGTTTTTATTATTTTGGGTATTTTCGAGTCCCACATCGGGATACTCCTCTATGTATTCCGTTTTCTCAATCTATAAAAGAAGGCCTCCGCCTCACCTTGATGTAAGGATATTTTCCCTTTTACATGGTATCAAAGAGAAACGATTTTTTTCCACTCGTACAGAATTTTTTCCCTCCCTGCGCTTTTCTTATGACGCCTCTACCCGTAGCGCCCCTCCTTCCTGCAGTGTAGCTCTCCCCACAACCGCCTCTCTTACGGCTTCCCGACAAAGATCGGTCCCGCCACCTCTGTGCGCACCTCCAGCCCAGCCCTCGGCGACTCCCGGCCCGACGCCCCGTCGCGACTCCCGGCTCACCTCTAGCGGCTCCCGCCCTACCCGCCACCCTTCCCGGCTCCCACACCTGTTGGCTTCCGCACCTACAGGCAACCGCCCCTCCCGATCGCGACATTCCGCCGGCTCTGGCTCCCGCACCTGCCGGCTCCGCCTCCCGCACCTGCCGGCTCCGCCTCCCGCACCTGCCGGCTCCGCCTCCCGCATCTCCAGACAACCGCCCCCTCCCGTCCCACTTTTGACGTGGATCCTGGCCTTCGCCCACGACGTCCCTCCCGATCGGACCTTCCGTCGCGACCCTCTCCCAGCGGCGCTCTCCCCTCGCGGCGCCCAGCTCGACCGCCCGCCTGCTGTTCCCAGCGCCCTGCTCATTCCGACAACATCCATCCACATCAGCCTCCTCGTGCGGCCCCTGTGACATTCCCCAGTGATCCACCTCCTGCGGCTATCCCGACTCCTGATGCCCTCTTTGTCTAGGCGCACTCGGCCCACCCTCCCGTCGCGACCACACCTCGTCCAGCAACCATTGCCCGCCTAGTCCAGGCGATCCTGACGTTCTCCAGCACCGACCGGACACCTCTCCCGGTCTGCTTCCCGGCTTCACTTGGCACCGCCTTCTTGCGGCCTTATCGCGACATCCCGCTCTCCACGACGCACCGCTGATCCTGTCATCTTCTGTAGATGTCCGACGCCTCTATGACAGCCTCTTCTGCTTTGCCTCAGATGATAGCCTCCACCCACCTCGTAGATGAGCAGCTCGACTCCACCAAATTCTCAATCTGGCAGAAGATCGTGTTGATGTCCCTGACGGGAATGGACCTTGACTCTCACCTTGAGGATCTTCCACTCTCACCAAATATCGTCCTTAGAAGCTTGCTGATAGCAAGATCTTCGCTTTGATCGTCAATTCCATGGATTGCTTCGTCAAGGACGTCACCCAGACTGCAAATACAGTCAAGGAACTTTGGGATTCCTTGAACATCATTGTAACACCCCGCCCCTACCTCATTGGCTTGAAGAGGCGGTGAGGGTTACTTGGCCTTAAGCGACATTCCCAAGGCGCCAAAGGCTGACAATAAACGCCGAGGGCTTCGAGAGAGAAGCGGGGAACGATTTGCCCTCAAGAGGATAACCCAACCAATCAACCATCAACAACGATAATGCATGCATTTGTTTTCAACCAACCATACCATAACAACCCAAGGTTCATACAACCCAATATTTCCAAAACATCAGAGTACAACGGAAACTAAAGGACAATCAAGACAATCCGTGACACCACCACAGCTCCACTCCAGCTCCAAACTCCATGCACCACCAAGCATCACGAGGCACCGCTAAAAGATGGAGATGCCTTACCTTTGCCTATAACATTCCGCCTTTTTATCACATAAACTTTCATTACATTATACAAAATTGAGGATCTTTAAGGTTTAGTGTCTTGGAAACCATGAACTTATTACATGAGAAAAAAAAACATTCTTCTTAAACACTTGAAAGGCTTCTTCATTTGTTTATCCTAAGTTCATTACAACATCTCATAACCTGGGAGCATACATAAAAGGAAAGGGTGAGCAAAATGCTCAGTAAGGGAAACAAGGGAAACATTTTACATGAGAACTTGAGATACATCAAAAGTCATGAAAAATAACTTTAAGGCATGAGAAAGAGATCATGAGGCATATCATAATAAAAATAACGTGTTTCATAACTTGAAGATGTGACTGCAACATTTAACATAGACAATCATTTCCGTTTCACCAAGGTCCATCCCCAAGGTGTCATTAAAAATTACCAAGGTTATTCACCAAGGTATCAGTTAAAATGGTCATCTCTAGAGATTAAGTCTTTACCCAATGCATTGGAGCGCTATCAGGACGCACCCTTAAATTTGTCTTTATTATCATGTGAGCCACATATATCATCATCAATCATTTCATAAACAACCCATATAGCATAAAATAAATGAGTTTCATTTCATAATCATAACGTTTTAAAAACTGATTTAAAGACATGATCTTTGTGTCACTTTAAAACCCACAGAAAAGGAAGGTGGGTCTCATGTATGTAAATCCCAGAATTTAAAATAGAACATTTTGGTATATATGTGAATACCCATTTAGAAGGAAGAACTTTGAGTATTCATTTAATAAAATAAAATAATTTGAAGATCCTTTGGCTTCGACATCTCTTCCAGGAGCTTGGCTTTCCACCACAGACATTTGCTCATATCTGGTGTGACAATCAGGCAGCCACCAAGATTGCTTCGAATCCTGTTTTCCATGAACGCACGAAGCATATCGAGGTGGACTGCCACTTTCTTCACCACCACCTGGAGCACAATCATGTCAGCTTTAGCCACATCCCGATGTCGGACCAGCTTGCTGAAATCTTCACCAAGGGCCTCCTAGGAGCTCGCCTGACCTCGCTTAGTTCCAAGCTGGGCATACACAGCGTCTGCGACCCAATTTGAGGGGGAGTCTGTCTGGTCTTGTCTGAGGTCATCTTTCTTTTGTGGGACTTGTGGTCCAAGCTGGACATGTCCAGCTTGAGGGGGAGTGTTAAACCCTGTTTTTATTATTCTGGATATTTCCGAGTGCCACATCAGGATACCCCTCTATGTATTCTGTTTTCTCAATTTATAAAAGAAGGCCTCCGCTTCACCTTGAGGTAAAGAGATTTCCTCTTTCACACCTCTATTAGATTCACAAGGAGCATCTTCTAGAGAGTTAGAATCATATATACATAGAGTTACTCTTGCTTACGTGGAGAGGAGTATCCCCCTTCTTTGTGGTCTTATTCTGGATTTTCTTCCTTTGACTTTTTGACGGATTGCATTCTTCATTAATTGGATGCACAACATTAGGAACATCTTGGATTCCCACCGTAGATAGTGAAAATAAGAGAGACCGAACCCCCAAGGTGTATCTCCAAAGGAGCCCTTGGGGTGTATTTATAACAAATAAGAAAGACCACACCGGACCTCAAGTCCGATGTGGGATGCAGACTCCAACACTCCCCCTCAAGCTAGGTGAGCCTAGCTTGGACACATAATGAAAAGAAAACAATAAAACAGAGACCAACACTCCCCCTCAAGCTGGACATACCCAGCTTGATTACAAAACATGACAAAATAAAAAAAAAAAGCGGCAAAGGTTGCTGCTCCCCCTCACGATCGAAGCTCCTCCGCAGGATGATGGATGGAAGATGTCGCGGACGCAGTAGATGAACCACTCAAACCGGGTCGATGGTCGGAATGCCAGGAATGCCGCACTAGTGGGGCCGGTCGATGAAACGCCGGGAAATCCAAACTAGCACCGAGAAAACCGCACTTGCGGGGCCGGCGACAGGAGGCGGGGATTCCGCAGAATTGTTGCGGGACTGGCGGCGCCAACGGGCCCAAATCCGAGGATGTCGAGCTACTGCGCCAGCGAATGGACGTGCCGGCGGAGAGAGATGCCGCTGCCGGGAGGTGCCGGGAGATGCCGGCGAGGCGGGGATCCGCAGGAGGAGGCCGGCGAGGGTGCAGGAGGCCGGGAGGCGGCGCTGGAAACCGGAGGAGGACCCCTGCGGGGAGCGGCCGGCACGGGTGGAGGCCGGAACAGTCCGGATCTGCCCGGAACAGTCCGGAAATCGCCGGATCTGGCCGGATCTGGCCGACAATCACCGGATCTGGCGGGAGTAGCCGGAACTGTCCGGATCTGGCTGCCGGAGAGGGGTCGCCGGCCGGGGAGGGGTCGCCGGCCGGAGCTGGAGGCCGGCTGCTGGAGAAGGGAGGCTGCCGGCGCATGGAGCCGGCTGGGATGGAGCCGCCGGGGAGGGAGAGTTGCGAGCGCGCGTGAGCAGAGGGAGGCGCGGGAGGCGCGGGAGCAGCGGGAGCCGTCGGGAGCCGCGTCGCGCCGGGGAGCCGCGTCGCGCCGGGGAGCCGCGTCGCGCCGGGGAGCCGCGTCGCGCCGGGGAGCCGCGCAGGGAGGAGGAGTTCGCCGGGAGAGGGCGCGGGCGCCGGGCGAAGGTCTGCTGGGACGAGGGCGCACCGCGGGAGGACGGCGGACGCCGGGACTGCGGGGCGAGCCGGGAGCCGCGGAGCCGGGAGAAGCGTGAGCCCGCGGGAGCAGAGGGAGACCGTCGGGAGCAGCCGGGAGGCGCGGCGACGGGATGCGCCGCTGCGGGATGTCGGGCCCGGCTCGCTCAGAGGAGGCAGCGGGAAGGGAGGCGCGCCGTCGGGGAAGGCCACAGGGGGCGGCTGGGATGGGAAGCGCGCCGGGAGAGCAGGCCGCCGTGCGCTGGAGGGCTGCGCGACCAGGAGCCGGCAGGGAAGAGGCGGACGGGAGGGAGGGCCTGCCGGGAAGGGAGGGCCGCCGCGCGCAGCGGGGAAGCAGGCGCCGGCAGGGGAGACCCGCAGGAGAAACGAGCCCGGAGGGGGCGGCGGCTGAAAAAAAAAAAACTAACCCTACATTAGGGCCGCCGCCCCCCACGGGGGAGAAAATAAAAAGAACCCTAGATGAAGGGGGGAAATAAAATGGGAGGAAGAGGGGTCGGGTTTAACTTCCCTCTGATACCATGTAGATAGTGAAAATAAGAGAGACCGAACCCCCAAGGTGTATCTCCAAAGGAGCCCTTGGGGTGTATTTATAACAAATAAGAAAGACCACACCGGACCTCAAGTCCGATGTGGGATGCAGACTCCAACACTCCCCCTCAAGCTAGGTGAGCCTAGCTTGGACACATAATGAAAAGAAAACAATAAAACAGAGACCAACACCCACCTTCAAGACACATTTTTCACAAAACAGATCTTATAACACCAATCACGCGTCTTTGAATAGCTTGCAGCGAGCTACCCTTTTAAATATATCTTCTTCCATAGCATCCTTTAAAGCCCTCTTAGCACAATCATCAATCCTCAGATTTCTTTGATACAACTCATACAACTTTCCAGGTCGACTTTTTATTTAAGATTCCATCAGTGGCTTGGAAATCCAACATGTATTTCAAAGTATATCAAGAATTCCTTCTTCCATTGAGTGAAACGAGTTCCATCAAACATAGGCGCCTTCACAATTGTAGTCATATCAAGCATAATCTTAATGAGAAAAACAAATGATCTAGTTTGAAACACATAACCTTTAGGCTACGATACAACTTGTTGGGACCTGAGACACCCTAAGAGGGGGGGGTGAATCAGGGTGTTGACCAAAATAAACTATTTCGATTCCTTTAATTCTTGAGGATCTTGTTCCCTTTTTAGAAGGGATTACTATTCAACCTGTCATCTTCTCAAAGGCATACACCATATCACACATCAAATATATATGCAGAAAGTAAATAAGAGCATGAAATTTTTTACTTGTTCACCCAAATGGGCTACTCCAAGGAGCGCACACCAGCAACGTGTTGGTGTGCCAGGAAGCAATGATGCTCATTCGTATTACAATTGGTTTGGAAGGGCTCATTGCCAATCCCGGACCACTCTCTTCTTCACTTCGCACATTGTTTATGTGAAGGACAAACCCAGTTTATAGACTTAATGGTTCCTTCATGATCTTCATGGTATGAATTGGTTGCACCGTTGATTCCAGATGGATGCACAATGAGCTCTAAAGCTCCCTTATTCTTCTTCAAACCGGATGAACACAACCCCTCATGAATGAGGGTTGGGTTTGTATCTACCCTTGAGTTGCATTGAAAGCACTTATTTCAAAATATCCAGATGTGAATATTTTGCGAGAAGCTCCCCCTTTGTATTTTTCTTATCTTCTGAGTCCGATACTGTACTGGTGTGTAGATTCTCCTTTCTCTGGTCAATGGAAAATGAAGATGTGTCTCTGCCCTCCTTCAATGGGTGATTTGATATGGCCTCGGGTCCATGTCTTCTTTATGGCGTGATGTGTGGTTATATCCCACACTCTTCCACAAACCAAATTTCACATACGATATTTCCATATTTGAAAAATACGGAGACTCCCAATTATGCATTCAATACTAAATTCAAAATATTCCTGAAATCCAGCTTGCAATTTCTATTTGAAATTCACATAAAAATCCTACTTTTAAAACTCCATTTAAATCTTTAAACACAACTTTCATATCTTCACACAATTCGGAGTGGCCAGCTTGGCTCAATATTATGGCATTCTCCATGACTTGCGGTCTTTTAAAAATAAACATCGTTTCTATATTTCACAGTCAACGCGCTCCTCAGAATCTTTGCATTCCATTATACCTTCGAAAATCTTCATTCAAGCTTATGAAAACCACCGAATATCGTGGCAAGCACACGCGATTATCTTGGTCTTAAAAAAAAAACACAGAATATCATCGAATCTCCCATTGGTTGCCTATGTGGTATAATCCTACGCATGATGACATGAAAACGCGACTTTCTGATTTATAGCATCATAAAATCTTTGCGAATCATGGCAGTCTCCTTTAAATTCCCCAGAATATCACCGAACTTTTCATCCATAGCTTTTCATTTAAAACCTTCTAAAATTCTGTACAGCTTGAACTCATAAGATTGAACAATTTTTGAAGGCATTAAACAAGAGATTCAACATTTTATCCAGTTAACTTATATTTAGATAATTCCGTAAGCTTTCCAACGTATAAAAGATCACCTCATCCGGGCTTGTGTAGCTCATGGTATTGTTGAAAAACAGTAGCCAAAATATTTTGAGAAACTGCAGCATGATAGAAAGAATTGCAGAGATTTCAGTCAAATTTTAGAGCACCCAAACGTTCATTTCAGCCTTCCTTATAGTTGAATTAAATATAGATAAATCTCTTAGCTATCAGTTGCACCAAGAACCGTGCAATTTCGAGGTATCTAATTTAAGTTACCATTGAAAAACAGAAGCTATTATAATATGGAATTTGTTGTATTATCCTTATGTAACAAACACACCATTGTAAAAAGCTATCTCCATGCAACACATCTCAATGCAACAAATCACCCTATCAACTTCCATATAAAGAATATAACGTCTTCATACCACGTATATATAACCATGCATCCTTTAATTATCCTTTATTGGGCAAAGAGTTGACACATATAATGCACTTACGTAGCATACCTTATGAGATTGGAGGAAGAGCCTCGGAGCAGCGTCTCCAATTTCACCAGCGGCGACTAGGTTTTCCTTCGGCTTCGCGTCCCTTCCCCTCCGGCCTTGCTCGGTCCCGAAGTTGGCTCATCTGGATCGGCGGAGCACCGACATCGTTGTTCGGCTCGGCGTGGCTTGGTGTTTCTTGCGGCTCGGCAGCGAAGACGTGGCTGTAGTGGATTCGTCTTCCCGGTTCGGTCCGACGCGATCAGGTGTGGTCTCCCGCGCGACTCCGGTGTGCTTGGCGACAGATCTGGAGCGGCTCGGAGGGGGAGGTTTTGGGTTTCGGTGATTCTGTGAGTTTTCTCAGGTTTTTGGTTTGATGCTGTTGGGATTTGTTCAATTGGCTGGGTTTTTGGAGGCTTTGAGTTTCTTCGCTTTGGTTGGCTTCAGCGTTTTTGAGGGTTGTTCTGGTTGGGTTTTGATGATTGGTTGTTCTGATGATCGTTTGTGATCTATTGGTCCTGCCTCTCAGGGTCTTCTCGTTGGCTTACCGTAGCTAGATTGTTTCGGAACCCAGTGTGGGTGCATACGTGGTTCTGCCCTAACCAGATCCTGCCCAGAGCGGCGTTTCCGGTACAGGGCGGCCCGAATCCTTTCATTAGTGACTTTCATTTGGTGTGGTGTTGGTGACGATGGTTTGGCCTTCGCATCCCTTTGATCATCTTCTGGGATTCTGTAGTTGTGGGCGGTGAGTTGGAACGCAGCGGGGCTCGTCCGGGAAGGCTTTGAAGTCAGAAAATTGGTTGGCGGTTTGACTTGCGTTTGGTGAATTTGGTCTTCTGTGAAATGGTGGAAGTGTTTGTGTGGTTCGTTTGTCTCTGAAGGTGGGAATTCTGTGCAACTGGACATGACTACATGGAACAAGTTCTAGAGGGGGATTTAGAGCCGGGGGTTCATCTTTGCAGTGCTTTTCGGATTTGGTTGTTTGAAAGGGTATGACGTCAGCCATTGGATCGGGCCTATGCTTTGACACATGACACTTGCTTGCCGAAGAGCCTTGCAATGGTGGAGAGCTTCATCATGATCATATACTGGGGAGGGGCAACTTCGTGTTGTTATTATGATTTTACTCTTTTCTCATTCGGGTGTGATTTGTCCTTTGTCTTTGTAGTCTTTTTGGGTTTCCCCCCTTCTTCCCATAAAAGGGGGACTTATCATATAATAAAAAATTTGAAGGCCTTCGGGCCGTTGGATGGACGTAGCATACCTTATATATTGTCAACAAATCCAACCAATAAACTCTTGGTTGCAACATGTGTGATATCCATGATTATCATATCTTTCTCTTTCTTCGATATTCAAGATAATCAGTCGTAATCAGGGCCAAGTTCTTTTCTCTCCTTCCTTTTTCTTTTATTCTATACTTTTACCTTTTATCTTTTCAAAATCACGTGAATATCTTTTCCATATTCGCATATGGAAATCTCCATAAACTCAATACCATGATCTCCTCGATATTTTATCTTTAAATATTCACACCCAACTGTAGAATAATAACAGTATTATTGACACCCTGCACCTTTGACTTCCCTTAGCTCTCAACTCTTTCTTCCTCACGATCTCCCCTAATCATCGTGTCATCCTCCTATTTAATTCTCCACAAAACCGCATGCACTTTAAACTTCACGTTTACATGAAAACATGCGGCGTCTCTGTCATGATGTGAAGCTCTCGCAACACTCTTAATCACGCATTGTGACACAACCTTCTCCTTCACAGCGTGACTACATCTCAACATGCAGAAGCAACTTCAGCTTGTATTTCATCCCAAACAAGCTTCACAGTGTGATCTTCTTCACGACACGTAACCAATTCATCTTCTTCATTCTTTATCACTGAAACCTGTGGCTTGAATTACAACTTACTCACAAAGGTATCGTGACATTTAAGATTTGAAGAACAACACAACGTCGTCACAAATCGAAAACCTTATATAAGAAATATCTTATGTATCATAGTGGCGAGCTTCAAGAATCTTATGAATGAATGTATTTTTTTTTCTTCGTCATATTTTTGCCTGAGCTCCAGCATATTTTGTAAGTATGCACTCAAATATCAGTTGTATGTTGGAGTTGGTTATGTAGAATATTAATAAATATCTTATACATGATGATTGTTCTTCTGCATAACATTAATGTGATAATGTCTAGTATTTGCTGCATTGAACGATCATTGCAGTTTCCCGCTATAATGATTATGTTGATGTGATGATGATGATTTTCTCAAATACATGTTTTATGGTTGAATGATATCCATCTTACGACACATATATGTAGGCTATTAGGTGTAGGAGCCTCACATGACATTGAGAATATTTTTCATTAAGTTAACATTTGGTAATTTCCAAGAGAGAAGTTTATGAGAACAAGTCTACCCATAGAAATTCAACATGATATATATTTCATCGAATATTCCTATATGTGGACATGTGTATTGCTTCTTAGACTTGAGATTATTGATAATGAATATCATGAGTTGCACATTTAGGTGTATTGATGAAAACCATGACGACATATACTCGTGACAAGGTATGATACGTTGGGTGCGTCATGAGGACATGACATTAATTAATAAGTTAGGAAAAGATTTGTCTCTTTTGATTTAATGGCAGCAGATATCTATGTCCTTATGATTAAAATTGAATTGTCTGATAAATCCATAACCATGGGAGAATATCAACATGTTCATTTCTGGAAGTTAAAGAAAGATAAATCACACAAAGTATGTAATATGTTTGATGAGATTTTGAGATAAAAATATTATATTACACAATAAACGTTCATAGGCGGTAGTTGCTGTTGTGACATTAACTTATTTCTCTCTGAGTGTTGTGACGTGTTGCTAAACACTAATCTTGAACTTTAGACTAGTTAGTCTAATGCTACTGAGAAAACTATATAGAGAGTCACACACTAAATGTATCCGAAACCCCAGTTAAATTCTATTTGAACTGAACAGTTTGAATAAAGATTATTCTCAGCTTATGGTTTAATAATCATTGAGGTATGGTTGACCACATTAATTCAATCACTAAGTTATTCAAAAGAATATATATGTGAGTTGAATATTAAATAAATATTTATCCACAAGGTAATAAATAATTATGTGAATATATAATATATATTTATTTCTTGTTTATTCGCAAGGTAATAAATACTTATTTATTTGGTTACATGAATTGTAAGGGTCCAAATCCGCGTGGATTGACTCTTTGCTTGTTCCCGAGCCTTGCAGAGCTCGGAGGAGGCTCAAATGAAGTTTGGAGGAGTTCGGGTGCTGAGAATTGGGAGTGGGGAACTTTCACGACATGAAAGTCGGTTTCACGCCGTGTAGAATAATTTCACGATGTGAAAGTGGGATTCACATTGTGTAATATTTCGGGGTTTGAAAAATAAAATAAAAATCAAAAGGCAATGGTTTTTCCGCAGAAATCAACCTCAAGACATTACACAACGTGAAAGGGGATTACACGTCGTGTAATCTCTGCTGCTGTATGTTTTAAAACATTTTCCAGCTACTCAGGTTGTTAAACCCTACACCTGCAGCTTCCCTCCCTCTCGTCCCAGGCGACCCGATATCCCCTCTCCAGTGTTTTGGATTCTCTTCGAGGGGGATCGATCCTTGGACTTCCGTCTTCGATCCATGGCGATCCGTAGAAATCCAAGGTGCGTTTTTCCTTTGTTTTCTATTAGTTTCTCCCGGCCTGATGCCATTTTCCTCTCGTTCTTCTCGTTGTGCTATGACGTTTGCTTACCCATGTTTCTAATGAGGTTTCTCTCGGTTGTTGTTGGTGCAGTGGTGTCGCGACGTCATAGAGATGATGTTAACTACAACCAGATTGTCATGATAGGGGAGTTGTCAGGATTCCTCACGAAGCAGAGCTGTGGCCCGTGATTCCCAGTTGTTAGGACAAAAGAACTTCCGATTAACTGGGGGTAGGTCCCAACCCTCAATGTCTCGTTTCTCTAGGGACGACAACTCTTAGACCTATACTTAGGGATCAGATGCATGTTTTTCTTGTGGAGGTCAAGGTCATCAACGTCGAGAGTGCCCGACCTTTCTGATCAGTAAGTGTGCACTGGTTGTTCCGCTTCAAGTTCCTCCGTTGAGGCAGTTCCAGTCGAGGCAACAATAGTAGGTTGCTCCAGTTTGGGATCAGCAGAGAGCGGATGGGGCAGACAGAGGACAGACTCGAGACGCTCCCTGTTATCAGAGAGCAAAGCATGACCGTAGAGGTGGTCGTCAACATGGTTAGAGAGGTTGTGAAGCAGGTCGTGGTCAGTTTTATGCTTTACCGTTGCCAGCGCCAGAAAAGCCAGACGTTGTCCGTGGTACCCTTTGCTTGTTTTTTACTTGGGTGCATGCTTTGTTTGATTCAGGAGCGACACACTCATTCATATCACTTGTCCTTGTCCATGTTTGAGACTTGAGGTAGAGAGACTTCCAATGCCCTTGGTGTTGACTACGCCAATTGGAGGTCGAGCTGACTTGCTTGAATTATGTAGAAACTGTGAGCTAGTGCCAGGGCAACACCGCTCTTGGGAAAATTTCCTATGTTTACGGATACAACCATGTGACATCATCCTCGACATGAATTGGTTGTATTCGGTGCAGGCTATCCTGGATTGCTTCAGGAGGTAGGTTGTGCTCTTCGATGCTGATAGAGAGCCAACAATGTTTGTTGGCGAGCGAGACCCTTAGATGGGTCAGAGACGTGTTTTGTCCTTAACATCCTTGATGGTTGGGCTCATGCTGAGTTCGTCAGAGATTCAACAGTTGGTGTTTCCTAGGGTCGTAGAAGAGTACCCTGATGTCTTTCTAAAGGAGGTTGTAGCGTTCCCCCCTCGACGAGAGACCAAGTTCGGGATTTGACTACAGCCAGACGTGTCTCCTATCTCGATGTCTCCATATAGAATGACGCTTTTTGAGTTGTGAGAGCCGCGTATACAACTCGACGGTCTGCTGCAGTGTAGTTATGTTTATCTGAGTATGTCACCGTGGGGTGCACCAATTTTGTTTGTAAAGAAGGCTGACAACAGTTTGTAGCTGTGTATCGATTGTTGCTTGAACCAAGTGACAGTGAAGAACTGTCACCCTCTTCCGTGGATTGATGATTTATTCGATCAATTGAAAATGCAAGCTGGTTTTCAAAGATCGATTTGTGGTCAGGGTGTCATTAGATACGAGTGAAGTATGATGATATTCTGAAGACTGTTTTTCGTTGTCGTCATGGACATTATGAGTTCGTTGTGATGTCGTTCGGTGTAATGAATGCTTCAGCTGTGTTCATGGTGTGATGCGTTCATTAACCCCATGCTCCAGTTGTGTTCATGGGGTTAATGAGACCCTTAGAGTTCGAGGAGGGGGACCACGTATTCTTACGAGTCTCTCATCGACGAGGGTTACAAAGATTTGGTCAGGGTGACAAGTTATCTTCGTGATTCATCAGACCTTTCCTGATACTGCGTAGAGTGGGCGAGGTGGCGTACCACTTGGCTCTACCGCCACAATTAGTGAGGGTGCACGACGTCTTCCATGTATCCCGACCGATGAGATATGTGCATGTAACGACCCGAAACTTTGAATAAATCTTTTTTCCTAATTTTGTGTGTTATTTTATTTTATTTTTATACTCAACAAAAATGTTTCATTTGATAACATGAGTAATTAAAATGAGACCGTTGGGTTTTGACTGTTATATGACTATTGGTCAATATGACCGATGTGAACTAAACGTTTCGATTTTTGTCTCTAAATACAAGTGATCTTGGTTAATTAATATAGAAAGAAGATTTGATGGCCTCACCCAGTAGTCTTGAACCGATCGAAGCCCATTTAACAGAACTTAGGAAGGAGGTAGCACCACTGAGCTTTGCTCTGGACCAAACCCAAGCCGAATTTCATCGTGTGAAGCTAGAACGGAATCGCCTTTGCGAGAAGTTCAAACTGATAGAAATTACTACTCGTGCGATGTTGGCCGAACCTCCCTCGGATTCTCTCACCTTAGCACACCTTACACTTAGGTCCTATGCTGGTGTGATAAGGGGCTATGTAAGGAGACCGTAACTGCCTTGTGTAATCCTTTATTTTAAATAAAAATTGGGATTTCTTCTAATGATGAAGTTTATAAATTTTAAGATGACCGGATAAATATAGTATGCATATTTTTGATGAATTTTAGAGAAAAGATATTTTAAAAATGTTTATGTAAACCTTAAATGTAAGGAGACCGTAACTGTCTTGTGTAATCCTTTGTTTTAAATAAAAATTGGGATTTCTTCTTATGATGAAGTTTATAAATTTTCAAATGACCGGATAAATATAGTATGCATATTTTTGATGAATTTTAGAGAAAGAATATTTTAAAAATGTTTATGCAAACCTTAAATAAATAAAAATGTGTAACGATTTTCAAAAAAGGTCTTCTACAATTATGGTCAGTACGAAATTTAGAGTCTAATAAGATCAACTTAATTTTTGATGAATAGTAAATTATGAATAATGATTTTATGATTAGGATTGGTAATGTGTCCAAATGGATTAGTAATCTCACTTAAAGAAAGTATTAATATAATTTAACAACCTTGATTAAGTAACGCGATTCAATAAAATGGTTAAATAACGGTTTCATAAATTATTATTCAAGTATTAGTTTTTTTCGGGTGAATACTGTTTTTAATTAAAAATTAAATTAAAAATATTTAGAAAAATATTTTTATAAAATGGATTTCATTTTTGAACTCAGAGCATCGATATTATGTTAAGATAATTTTTGAGGTTTTTTCTGAAAAAATGAATTTTCGGTGAATAGTTTATTTATTTAAAAATTAAATTAAAAATATTTAGAAAATTATTTTTATAAAATGGAGTTCATTTTTGAAATCCGAGCATTGATATTTGGTTAATGTGAAATTTTGAGATTTTTCTGAGAAAGTTGAATTTTCAGTGAATAGTAAAAATACAGTTATAGGGTTTCGGTATGTTTAATGACATCATAACTGTGTCATGATGATGCCATGAGATATTTTAAGGGATGGTCGACTAAAGGGGATGAATTATTGTATGAGGTGTCCCAAGTGGCCAATACCATGAGCAAATACCATGGGCAAACCCATGGTTTTGCCAAAACCACCAATGAGGTGTCCCTTGGCCATTAATGTCTTGTCCCCTCACTTTCCCTATAAATATCAAGCCATTCTCTCATCCATTCGACTCCCCATTCTCCCCCAACGAAGTTCTGGTCTCATTACCTCCCAAGGAGTCCTCCCAAGGTGCCCCCAAGCCCCCAAGGTCCCAATCTTTGAGTTTTAAGAGTTACGTTTTAAGGTAAGAGATCCGACCTCTCTCTTTCTTTTCAAGTAATCTTTTTTATGTCATTTCTTTTATGCTCCATGTTTTTATGTTAAAGGATGTTATTTTATATTCATCTTACTGCCCTTTTCATGTTCATATAATGAGAGATCCCCTTACTCTCATTATTTCGTTTTATGAAGTTTTAAGTGGCGTCGTTAGACTGCTGAAATTTTTGTAACGGATTCTTTCTCCCTTCTCGTTTTCAAGTTCTACTTTCATGTCAAGTCTTTCAAGTTTCTTTTTATTATGTTGGGGTATGATCTCTATATCTATCATACTGATATTTTATGATCATATGATGAACGACCCCATTTGATCTCTTCAATTCAGTATTTTGAAGTTTTAAGTGGCGCTGTTAGGCTGCTGAATTTTTAAGTGGTTCTTTCACCCTTCTCGTTTTCAAGTTCTACTTTCATGTCAAGTCTTTCAAGTTCCTTTTTATTATGTTGGAGGTATGATCTTTATATCTATCATACTGATCTTTTATGATCATATGATGAGAGACCCCATTTGATCTCTTCAATTCAGTATTTTGAAGTTTTAAGTGGCGTCGTTAGGCTGCCGAATTTTTAAGTGGTTCTTTCACCCTTCTCGTTTTCAAGTTCTACTTTAATGTCAAGTCTTTCAAGTTCCTTTTTATTATGTTGGGGTATGATCCCTATATCTATCATACTGATCTTTTATGATCATATGATGAGAGACCCCATTTGATCTCTTCAATTTAGTATTTTGAAGTTTTAAGTGGCGCCGTTAGGCTGTCAAATTTTTAAGTGGTTCTTTCACCTTTCTCCTTTTTCAAAGTTCTAATTCCATGTCAAGTCTTGCAAGTTCCTTTTTATTATGTTGGGGTATGATCTCTATATCTATCATACTGATCTTTTATGTTCATATGATGAGAGATCCTATTTGATCTCATCAATTCATTTTTGGTTGAAGTTTATGTGACGCCGTTAGGCTGCCGAATTTTCATAAGAGAAATCTTATTTTTGTCTTCTTTTCATGTTCTTCATTTCATTTGGTATATTTTCAAATTTCATTATCATGTTCTTAAATTCCTTATATTCTGCCCCTCTACTGTTTTATGGGTCATTTATGAATGTTTGACCCATGTCCCCTCTCTTTTCAATGTTTTCTAAAACCCTATAACATAGCGGTTATGCTGCAGAATTTTCGTCTCAAAATGTCTCTCTCTTTTTCTAAAGTTCTTTTATTTTATTAAGTGAATACTCAAAGCTCTCTCTTCTATATGAGTATTCACATATATACCAAAATGTTCTATTTTAAATTCTGGGATTTACATACATGAAACCTGCTTTCCCTTTCCGTGGGTTTAAAGTGACATAAAGATCATGTATTTAAAAGAGTTTTTAAAACGTTATGATTATGAAATGAATCCCATTTTTTTATGCTATATGAGTTGTTTATGAAATGATTGGTGATGATATATGTGACTCACATGATAATAAAGACATGTCAAGGGTGCGCTCAGATAGCGCTCCAATGCATTGGGTAAAGACTTAATCTCTAGAGATGACCTTTTAGACTGATACCTTGGTGAATAACCTTGGTAATTTTTAATGACATCTTGGGGATGGACCTTGGTGAAACGAAATGATTGTCAATATTAAATGTTGTAGCCACATCTTCAAGTTATGAAAAATGTTATTTTTATTATGATATATCTCATGATTTTTTTCTCATGCCTTAAAGTTCTTTTCATGACTTTATTGAAGTATCTCAAGTTCACATGTAAAATGTTTCTCTTGTTTTCCTTATCGGGCTTTCTGCTCACCCTTTCTTTTGATGTATGTTCCCAGGTTATGAGATGCAGTAATGAACCTAGGATGAACATGAGGAGAAGCTTTTCAAGTGTTTAAGAAGAATATTTTAAGTTTTCATGTTTTAAGTTCATGGTTTCCAAGACACTAAACCTTAAAGATCCTCGGTTTTGTAAAATGTAATTAAAGTTTATGTGATAAAAAGGCGGGATGCTATAGTTGGTATCAAATGATGATTTAGTTATTTGTGGAAATTAAGATATGAAAACTTTAGAAAGAAACCTATAGAAAAGTTTAAATATAGGAAATCTTCCTGGTATTTTGGTGAGTATTGAGTAAGGGGTTGCCAAACAAATACATCCCTGTCTGGATACGAGCAGGTAGAGGTGGCTCTGACACAGATGTACATAGGGGTAAAACCCGGAAACACCGCTTTGAGCTAGACTCGAACGAGAACTGGTACACGACAACGAGCCTTGCTGCACTCTTGGTTACGACACTTCCGGGGGATATGCTTTGGTAAATTCATAAGCTTAGTATGAACCATTGTTAAAGGAACAATGATAAAATAAAATAAAGATTCACATAAGAATATATGATCATGGATAACCTAGATGAGAACCTGAGGGATCACAAGTTAGGGTATACTTTTCTTCTACAAGTTATCCTTATATGCTTTAAGTTCCTTTTCATGATTATTGGCTAAGTATTTAAGCCCCTAATTATACTTTATCTTCTTAGTTAATGGTGAGAAATGGAAGAACGTGTCCCAACAACCAATGTGATAGGAAATGCGACGATTGTCGTATTAATATGACAGAGATGATTAGAGGATTAAAAGATTATTATTTTGGAAGACGTTCACTATTTTGGGGACCCTATATGATCGAGGTAAATAGATTACTACGGTATTTTCATTGAGTAAGGTTGACTTATATTTTGAAGAATCGATGAATTTAAGGTGGACTTATAGTAATTTAGGTTACTTATGGGAATGATTAACCTATCTTGGGTAAAATATGTTTAGGTTAGCTACTTTTGTTATAAGATGTTAGGAGTGGTTGGTGTTGTTTGGAGATGAACAATGAAGTTTATTTTGGAAGACTGTTATCAAATCCTTCTTGTATTTGGGTTTCAATCTTAGTTTGGTTTATTTTGAGGAATTTTAAGAACCGTTATTTATGGAATGGTCTATGATGAACTTTGGGTAGTACCATGGAACTTTGAAGATTTAAAAGTAGTTTCCATTCCCATGAGATTCTTTCTTTTTGAAGAGTTGTTTTACCTTACCCTTTCTGTTTTTGGGATAATGTTTAAAGATAGAAGAAATAGATAATTAATCTTTTGTGGATTATGTGATTCTCTAGAAGATGATTCTTGTGCTTTTGATGAGACCAAGTGTTTTTGAATTCTCATCGTTTGGAGAAAAGATTAGTTTTGGTAGAAACTTATTAAAGGATGAAACTCTACATGAATGTAGGTATATTTTCTTATGTTTTTGTTCTATGTAGTAAATGAATTCCTCAAAATTATGAAAAGGAACGTAAAACAAAAACGTTGTTGGTTTACATTTCCTACTAGGCAATCAAAGACCGTTTACACACATCATAAGTTTGGGATTTTCTTATGGTTAACTTTCTCCTAATCATGTTTTCTATCACTCTCCCTCAGAACTTGACCCTTTGTTTTCTCCTCCATGTCCATGTTTTCCTACATGGAATCCTAGTGTGGGTTAACTCGGGTGACCTTTGTACTTCCCTTTCTTTCTTTTAAAGTAATAGTTTTACTGACTCCTTTTCCGATGTTGGACTTTAAATGAAATTTCAAAACCCAATTTTAAAAATTGCGAGGACGCAATTTCTTAAGGGGGGAAGATTGTAACGACCTGAAATTTTGAATAAATCTTGTTTCCTAATTTTGTGTGTTATTTTATTTTATTTTTATACTCAACAAAAATGTTTCATTTGATAACATGAGTATAATTAAAATGAGACCGTTGGGTTTTGACTGTTATATGACCATTGGTCAATATGACCGCTGTGAACTAAACGTTTCGATTTTTGTCTCTAAATACAAGTGATCTTGGTTAATTAATATTGAAAGAAGTTTCGATGACCTCATCTAATAGTCTTGGACCGATCGAAGCCCATCTAACAGAACTTGGGAAGGAGGTAACACCACTGGGCTTTGCTCTGGACCGAACCCAAGCCGAACTTCATCGTGTGAAGTTAAAACGGAATCGCCTTTGCGAGAAGTTCAAACTGATAGAAATTACTACTCGTGCGATGTTGACCGAGCCTCCCTCAAATTCTCTCACCTTAGCACACCTTACACTTAGGTCCTATGCTGGTGTGATAAGGGGCTATGTAAGGAGACCGTAACTGCCTTGTGTAATCCTTTGTTTTAAGTAAAAATTAGGATTTCTTCTTATGATGAAGTTTATGAATTTTCAAATGATCGGATAAATATAGTATGCATATTTTTGATGAATTTTAGAGAAAAGATATTTTAAAAATGTTTATGTAAACCTTAAATAAATAAAAATGTGTAATGATTTTCAAAAAATGGTCTTCTACAATTATGTTCAGTACGAAATTTAGAGTCTAATAAGATCAACTTAATTTTTGATGAATAATAAATTATGAATAGTGATTTTATGATTAGGATTGGTAATGTGTCCAAATGGATTAGTAATCTCACTTAAAGAAAGTATTAATATAATCTAGGCACCTTGATTAAGTAATATGATTCAATAAAATGGTTAAATAACGGTTTCATAAATTATTATTCAAGTATTAGTTTTTTTCAGGTGAATAGTGCTTTTTAATTAAAAATTAAATTAAAAATATTTAGATTTTTTTTATAAAATGGATTTCATTTTTGAACTCAGAGCATCGATATTATGTTAAGGTAATTTTTGGGGTTTTTTCTGAAAAAATGAATTTTCGATGAATAGTGTATTTATTTAAAAATTAAATTAAAAATATTCAGAAAATTATTTTTATAAAATGGAGTTCATTTTTGAAATCAGAGCATTGATGTTTGGTTAATGTGAAATTTTGAGATTTTTTTGAGAAAGTTGAATTTTCAGTGAATAGTAAAAATACAGTTTTAGGGTTTCGGTATGTTTAATGACATCATAACTGTGTCATGATGATGCCATGAGACATTTTAAGGAATGGTCGACTAAAGATGATGAATTATTGTATGAGGTGTTCCAAGTGGTCAATACCATGAGCAAATACCATGGGCAAGTCCATGATTTTGCCAAAAACCACCAATGAGGTGTCCCTTGACCATTAATGCCTTGTCCCTTCACTTTCCCTATAAATATCAAGCCATCCTCTCATCCATTCGACTCCCCACTCCCCCCCAACGAAGTTCTGGTCTCATTACCTCCCAAAGAGTCCTCCCAAGTTGCCCCCAAGCCCTCAAGGTCCCAACTTTTGAGTTTTAAGAGTTACTTTTAAGGTAATGGATCCGATCTCTCTCTTTATTTTCAAGTAATCTCTTTTATGTCATTTCTTTTATGCTTAATATTCTTATATTAAAGGATGTTATTTTATATTACTCTTACTGCCCTTTTCATGTTCATACAATGAGAGATCTCCTCTTGCTCTCATTATTTCGTTTTATGAAGTTTTAAGTGACGCCGTTAGGCTGCTAGATTTTTTGTAATGGATTCTTTCTACCTTCTCGTTTTCAAGTTCTACTTTCATGTCAAGTCTTTCAAGTTCCTTTTTATTATGTTGAGGTATGATCTCTATATCTATCATACTGATATTTTATGATCATATGATGAGAGATCCCATTTGATCTCTTCAATTCAGTATTTTGAAGTTTTAAGTGGCGCCGTTAGGCTGTCGAATTTTTAAGTGGTTCTTTCACCCTTCTCGTTTTCAAGTTCTACTTTCATGTCAAGTCTTTCAAGTTCCTTTTTATTATGTTGGGGTATGATCTCTATATCTATCATACTGATCTTTTATGATCATATGATGAGAGACTCCATTTGATATCTTCAATTCAGTATTTTGAAGTTTTAAGTGGCGCCGTTAGGCTGCCGAATTTTTAAGTGGTTCTTTCACCCTTCTCGTTTTCAAGTTCTACTTTCATGTCAAGTCTTTCAAGTTCCTTTTTATTATGTTGGGGTATGATCTCTATATCTATCATACTGATCTTTTATGATCATATGATGAGAGACCCCATTTGATCTCTACAATTCAGTATTTTGAAGTTTTAAGTGGTGCCGTTAGGCTGCCGAATTTTTAAGTGGTTCTTTCACCTTTCTCTTTCAAAGTTCTAATTCCATGTCAAGTCTTGCAAGTTCCTTTTTATTATGTTAAGGTATGATCTCTATATCTATCATACTGATCTTTTATGTTCATATGATAAGAGACCCTATTTGATCTCATCAATTCATTTTTGGTTGAAGTTTATGTGACGCCGTTAGGTTGTCGAATTTTCATAAGAGAAATCTTATTTTTGTCTTCCTTTCTTGTTCTTCATTTCATATGGTATATTTTCAAATTTCATTACCATGTTCTTAAATCCCTTATATTCTGCCCCCCTACAGTTTTATGGGTCATTTATGAATGTTTGACCTATGTTCCCTCTCTTTTAAATGTTTTCTAAAACTCTGTAACATAGTGGTTATGCTGCAGAATTTTCGTCTCAAAATGTCTCTCTTTTTCTAATGTTTTTTTATTTTATTAAGTGAATACTCAAAGCTCTCTCTTCTATATGGGTATTCACATATATACCAAAATGTTTTATTTTAAATTCTGGGATTTACCTATATGAAACCCACTTTCCCTTTCTGTGGGTTTTAAGTGACATAAAGATCATGTCTTTAAAGCAGTTTTTAAAACGTTATGATTATGAAATGAATCCCATTTCTTTTATGATATATGAGTTGTTTATGAAATGATTGGTGATGATATATGTGGCTCACATGATAATAAAGACATGTCAAGGGTGCGCCCAGATAGCGCTCCAATGAATTGGGTAAAGACTTAATCTCTATAGATGACATTTTAGACTGATAGCTTGGTGAATAACCTTGGTAATTTTTAATGACACCTTGGGGATGGACCTTGGTGAAACGAAATGATTGTCAATATTAAATGTTGTAGCCACATCTTCAAGTTATGAAAAATGTTATTTTTATTATGATATATTTCATGATTTCTTTCTCATGCCTTAAAGTTCTTTTCATGACCTTATTGAAGTATCTCAAGTTCACATGTAAAATGTTTCTCTTGTTTCCCTAACTGGGCCTTCTGCTCACCCTTTCTTTTGATGTATGTCCCTAGGTTATGAGATGCAGTAATGAACCTAGGATGAACACGAGGAGAAGCCTTTCAAGTGTTTAAGAAGAATGTTTTAAGTTTTCATGTTTTAGGTTCCTAGTTTCCAAGACACTAAACCTTAAGGATCCTTGGTTTTGTAAAATGTAATGAAATTTTATGTGATAAAAAGGCGGGATGCTATAGTGCACGGCCCTTCTCACGTCATCGACCACTACAAGCTGGAGATTGACGACATGGCGACATTCGTGGAGTATCCGATGGAGATAGAGGATCGATAAGAAAGAATCCTCCTGGATGGTTGATACCTCTAGTGCGTGTTCGTTGGCACCACACGAATCTCCATGAGAACACATGGCAGTGAGATGCTCAAATTCGTGCTCAATACCCCTATTTGTTTGATTAACCATTCTTTTGGCTTATGAGGACGTAAAACCTTAAAGAGGGGAGTAATGTAATACTTCAGAATTCTATGATTTTTTTGAAAATTAAATGGGATTATTTCGAGTCCAGACTCTGAGACAACACGTAATTCCGAGGCCCGGAGTGGCCGGAACATATTTTTGAATTATTTTTAAGTTTTATTAAATAAACACGCGAGCGAGTTTTTCTAACTTTTAAACCGGTGCCCGGATAAAAAATCAGAGGGCACCGTTGAACTCAGAGCGTCAGAATTCGCCTAGAAAAGGCCTAATATTGGTCGACACGAGCCAACAATGGAAAATAGTTTTTGACCATAAACAAAATAATTAACAATTATTTTATTTTCAAATCCTTATAACTCACAAACGGTAACTCGGATTGGAAATCCGAGAGTACCGTTGAGCTCGTGAGAGCATGTTTCCCCTAAGCAGAGCTTAACCTTGACCGACGTGAGTTGAGGGTAAAAGTTAATTTTCAGACTTTTTAAGAAAAATAAAATAACTTAAAAAATTATTTTATTTGTTTTCTTCGTCGTTGAGCAGTGTTACATCAGCGCTGCGGTGCCACGACGAGGCGACGATAAACCTCATTAATGAGTCAACGTAACAGAAACGTTGATTCACATTCGTCAATTAATAGCCTAACAAGCAATGCAGGATTGTTGGTCCAATCCTGGAATTGCTATGAGGCTTTGGTGGGTGGCGGTGACGAACGACGAACACACCTTTTTCCACCCTTCGAAGAATCACTAGCGATGGTGGGCTGCAGATTAAGAACGAAGAACGAAGGCGCACGATCCAGTTCTTTCTCGACTAACAATCCTATCCCAAGTAGGAGGTTTTATTCTAAGTGAATTCTCCCTTTTCCCCGTTCTTTCTTTTAAATGACGAACGCAGGTTAACTCACAAACAAGTTAACCCGCGGTTCGATCGTTCATGCGAGATGGTTAAATGTGTGGGATAGAAAGGGGATATTAAATCTTAGTGATTTATAATTGTATATGCTTCGTGTTTCCGCTAACAGGAACAAATCCGAGCCGACACGAACAAAGGCCAATTTGTTCCATTTGGGTGTTCGTGTGTTCTTCGTGACTGAACCCCCGAATCGACGCCGTGGCGACCTCAAGGCTGCAACAGGGATGCCAGCGATCCGAGAAGCTCGAGGGCATATACTGTTCGAGAGTCGTACCACCAGAGCGGACCCGGTGGTCCGCGAAAGTTACCGCCAGCGCGACGGTGGTGACCAGCGGTGGTGGCCGTGGGTGGGAGGTGGTGCACCCCTTTGGCGCGCCGAGGCGGCGGAGGCCGTGGCCCCTGCTGGTCGCGGCTGTACGACGTCGTTCAGGCGCTGCGTCGAAGGAGCCGCCCACCCAGCGACCGCAACACGCGTGGCACACGAGATTATGTGCGAAGGACCTAACAAGCACTAGGCTAGCCGCGTGACGCCAGTATGCCACGACTTGATGCCACGATAGAGGGGAGGGACACAACTCGACGGAGCCGCGTTAGCGAAATAGGGACGCTGCGATCGCCGCCTCTCGGGTGGCTCGAACCGGCCTGCCCAGCGGGCCAGGCTGGATCTGTAAGCCAGACCAGGCATCGGGCCAGACCGGAGGCGCGAACTGGGCCGCTGGGCGGCTCAGGCTGGAAGCAAGCCGACCCACTTTTGTGGGCCGGGCCGACGGGGTGGATCGGGCCGCTGGGCGGCCCGGGCTGCGAGTAGAACCAGAAGGCCAGTGCGGGTCGTGCCGGATGGAACCGGGTCGTTGGGCGACCCGGTGGACTGGACCCACGACCGAACCGGGACGGGTCCAGCAAGGCCCAACGGGCCTGGCCTAGCGGCCATGTCGGGTCATGCGGGACCCCTGGGCCGGGTTTGTTTGGTCGGTCCAGGCCTGGATATAATCGACCCATGTTTACTAAAACACCAATATCTTTCAGACCGGACGTCCGATTGATGCGCCGTCTGCGGCGTTGAGATCCTTACGACGAGACGGTCCTTTGAGCATACTCGAAGTGAGATTTCGTGGTAGTTGAGATGTGACCTATAGCTTGAGGAGTAGATTCTCTCGAAATCAAGCACGTTACGAGCTGGAATCCTAGGACTGGCTGTGACGCGAAGGATATAACGAGCGGGGCTTAGTGATTCAGCTGACCAAGAGAGGAGCGGATTTTAGTGATCCAGCTGGCCTAGAGATGAGCAGGTCTAAGTGATCTAGCTGGCCCAAGAGACGAGCGAGTTTTAATGATCCTACTGGCCAAGAGAAGAGCGGGTTTTAGTGATCTAGCTGGCCCAGAGACGAGCGGGTCTAAGTGATCCAGCTGGCCCAAGAGACGCGCGGGTCTTAGTGATCCAGTTGGCCCAGAGACGAGTGGGTCTAAGGGATCCAGCTGGTCCAAGAGAAGAGCAGGTTTTAGTGATCCAACTAGCCTAGAGACGAGCGGGTCTAAGTGATCCAGCTGGCCAAAGAGACGAGCGGGTCTTAGTGATCCAGCTGGCCCAAAGACGAGTGGGTCTAAGTGATCCAGCTGATCCAAGAGACGAGCAGGTCTTAGTGATCCAGCTGACCCAGAGATGAGTGGGTCTAACTGATCCTGCTGGCCCAGAGACAAGCGGGTCTTAGTGATCCAGCTAGCTAGGTGATGAGCGGGCTCAGACGATGTATATCTCTGCAGTATGAATATTCAGCTTTACGACTGATAATTCTACTTCCTATACTTTGAGTTATACCTGGTGTGAGCTGTCTTTGCTGTGTGTTTTTACTGTGTGATCTTACTATGTGGTCCTGCTTTGTGGTCTTTCCTTTGTGGTTTGAGATCCCTACCGAGTATTATGTTACTCACCCCCGCACGGGTCTCACCCGCATGTGTCGTGTCTCGTAAAGGTGATCGACGCTTCGATGAAGACCTTGGTGGTCAGGGACCAGGTGGTGCTCAGTGAGACGAGACAGACGAACGTACTTCTACGACTACAGGCAACTACCTCCACCTACCCTTCAGGTAGGGTCTCGAGCGGACGGACCGTGGTAGTTGTACTTTCTTTTGTGGTTTTGGGCTTGTATTCTGGCCTCTTTGTACTTTCGGTTGTTTTGTACTCTCAGTAGTTGTCTCAGTGACAATTGTGGTTCACTTTGTGTTTACTTTCCGCAGTTTGAGCTTTGTGCGTGTGTACAGGTTTAGAGTCAAGTGCCTTCCCTTTTTGGGATATATGCCTTTTTGGTGTTAGTCGCCAGCCCCTGACTTATGGAAGACGGGTTTGGGGTAGTCATGACACAGGTCCTGGGGGACGGGTCGTGACACCTCGTTGTGGGCAACGAAGCTTTGGTCGTGGGAGTAAGCTTTCTCTCCAGTTTGTTGGTCCTTTCGAGGTGTTGGCTCGTGTTGGAGTCGTGGCATATCAGATAATGCTTCCCCCACAGATGAGCCAGATACACGATGTTTTTCACGTGTCATAGTTCCATCGTTATCTTCATGACGACTCTCGCGTCATCGATTGAGGTGAGATCGATGTTGACGATGATGCGACCTTCGAGGAGCGACCTGTAGAGATCAAGGATCGCCAGGAGGCGTTACACGGGTGTGTTATCCCCTTGGTTTGTGTCTTGTGGTGACACAGTGGCGTGGAGGAGAGTACCTGGGAACGTGAGTCGCAGATATGGGCTCAGTACCCCGAGTTGTTTGATGTTTAACTCTTTTCTTGTAATGTTGTTCATTTTATGGTTATAGATCTTTCCTAGTTGTGAGATGACTTTCCCTTTTGCTTATTGTGGCTTGCTCTCTTTTGAGAGGTATCTCCCCCGGGAGAGTGTTTAGGAGCTGGTTGTGGTTGTTGCGTGGTTTTGCGCTTGTTCCTCCAGTGAGGTGGTGAGCTCCTGTGGTGACGAGAACCTTGAGAGGTATCTCGTGGGGTAGTTGTTCGGATGACCCCTTTCTGTTTCCTCTCTGGGCTGGTTTTGGATTCTCGAGGATGAGAATGTTTTGAGAGGTATTTGATGTAAGGGTCCAGATCCGCGTGGATTGACCCTTTGCATGTTCCCGAGTTTGCGGAGCTCGGAGGAGGCTCAGGTGAAGTTTGGGTGCTGAGAATTGGGAGCAGGGAACTTTCACGAAGAGAAAGTTGGTTTCACGTCGTGTAGAATAATTTCACGATGCGGAAGTGAGATTCACGTTGTGTAATATTTCGGGGTTTGAAAAATAAAATAAAGAACGAAAGGCGATGTTTATTTTGGCATAAATCAACCTTGAGGCATTACATGATGTGAAAAGGGATTACACGTTGTGTAATCCCTCACTGCTGTATGTTTTAAAACATTTTTCAACCGCTCGGGTTGTCAAACCCTATGGCTACAACTTCCCCCCCTCTCGTCCCAGGCGACCCGACAGTCCCCTCTCCAGCGTTTTGGATTCCCTTCGAGGGGGATCGATCCTTGGGCTTCCTTCTTCGATCCGTGGAGATCCAAGGTGCGTTCTTCATTTGTTTTATATTGGTTTCTCCCGAACTGATGCCATTTTCCTCTCGTTCTTCTCATCGTGCTATGACGTTGGCTTACCCATGTTTCTAATGTGGTTTCTCTCGGTTGTTGTTGGTGCGGTGGTGCCGCGACGTCCTCGGATGGTTGCAGTTCTTGTGGGGGGGGGGGGGATTAGAGATCCGTTGCGTGGTCTGTTCTCGTGCGAAGAACGTCAACTATCTTTTTGAGGTAGGGGATTCATTGCTTCTCTATTTAATTACGTACAATCGCAGAGTTAACACAGTTTAGCCCCTGGATCGCAATGAAATTGACCTAATTAAATACTTGAACCAAATTAAAGAATTGGTATCGATCACATAGCGATGTTGCTGCTTTGTACCGTGATAACAGTTTGCATCTTGATTTGCTAGATAGTGTGATATCTATATCTTGCTTGGTTTAACATGTTGTTCTTGATGGAATTTGGTAAAGAACGTAAAGTCGGAATTACTTTCGGTTGTTGTTGGTGCGGTGGTGCCGCGACGTCCTCGGATGGATGCAGTTCTTGTGTGTGTGGGGGGGGGGATCAAAGATCTGTTGCGTGGTCTGTTCTCGTGCGGATAACACCAACGATCTTTTTGAGGTAGGGGGTTCGTTGTTTCTCTATTTAATTATGTACAATCATAGAGTTAGCACGGTTTCACCCCTGGATTGCAATGAAATTGACCAAATTAAATACTTGAACCAAATTAAAGAATTGGTATCGATCGCATAACGATGTTGCTGCTTTGTACCGTGATAACAGTTTGCCTCTTGATTTGCTAGATAGTGTGATATCTATGTATTGTCTGGTTCAACATGCTGTTCTTGATTGAATTTGGTAAAGAACATAAAGCCAAAATTAATTGATAATTAATTGGCTAAAAGATAGACATGCTTAATGAATCCAGTTGTAATGAACCTGAAGCATGATGATATTTGTGGATAAAAGAATTAAAGACATGTTAAATTAATTGTTAAATTAATTTGTGATAGGTGTGATAGCTTGTTGCCTAGGCTGCCCGTAGTTGGAACCTGTAATAATGAACCAGTTAATTCAAGATGGAATAAGAACCTGGTGTGTGATAAAAGATAATGCATTTGTAGGGCCTGCGTTGCTCGCTTGCTTGTGAAGGCCGAGTGCCTTGTGCATTGGATCCATGAGAGCTCGTTGTGTGTGTTGGTTGAATGCCTTGTTTTAGGGCCAAGAGTCCGATTGCTATGTTTGTTTCCTGCTGCTTATGATGTGACGTGAGCCTGGAATGATTGAGTCTGGAGGGCTGTTGTGGTATGTGGGGCAGGGAGGCCCATATGTGACGTGAGTTTGGGATGACTGAGCTCGGAATGACTGAGTCTGGAGGGTTGTTGTGGTATGTGGGGCAGAGAGGCCTAGATGTGACGTGAGTTTGGGATGACTGAGCCTGGAGGGATGTTGTGGTATGTGGGGCGGGGAGGCCCGGTTGTTGCGACAACAGTTGACGCATAGAGTGGTGATACGCATCGGTTTATGCATGAGGGTGTTGGGGATGACGCTAGAGGTGACAGAACGGGTTAAAGCTGGGCTTACCTGTTGTTATGAAAGCTGGATGCTTGTTGAATCTATTGTTTAGCTGACGACCAGGTTGTTTGTTTATCTGCTTTTTCCCCCCACTGCTTGCGGCAGACATATGTGTTTGGTTACTCTCTTTTCATGTGAGGTGCAGACGTGCGGGGTATGCTATGTGCTTTCAGTCTTTAGCTCATCATGGTTGGACGAGTTTACTCTCCTGCTATAGGTGACAAAGACTCGACGGGTAGTTCATCTACTCACCGTGTTGAGCCCCTTGTGTTTGGGGAGCTTAAAATGTTTTCCTAGAGCACCTGGTGATATTGAATGCAATGTTGTTATATAAATGGATAAATGTTTAACACATGGGGTTGGAGCTTACTGGGATGCAATGTTGAGGCTGAAATTCTAAGAATTCATGGACCCAGTTTCCTTATGCTCGGAGGGCATGGATCTTTGTTGAAATGGTAATGTGATGTAATGTGGAAATGATAATGGTTGATTAATGTTTGAGAATTAATTAATGTAAAGTGTAACTGATGAAAATGAATAAGATAATTTAATATAGTTTTTTAAATGGTTGTGTGCTTAGAGGATATCTGGTCTTGGCAGTGGTAGCCGGGAGTCCGAGAGACGTTAGTTGCAGTTGTATCTGAGATTAGGATATGCCCTTAGTGTGGTTGTTAGATATATTATATCATGTACTTTTTGTGTTTTTATACGCTACTCCACCATGTTGGTTAGAGCAACTAACACCCTGATGATTATGAGCCCTAAGGGGGGTGTTTTCCCCAACATTTCGGTGGAAGGATGAATGACTGCCTACCCCCTTTGGCCCTTCTTCTCTTGGTAGATATTCATGCTGGTATGCACGACAATTTGTTTTCCCTATATATGTGTGTAGAGGGCTGTAATGACTTGTGGTTATTTCACACACATATTTTCTGGATATAGTTTACTATGAACTACTATAGGTATAATGTGTATAAGCTGCGATGACTTGCAGATTGTTACTCTATGTATGAGTTGTGATGACTTGAGGTATAATACCCGACGTATGATACACGTTATGCGAGCTGTGGTGGCTCCCGAAAACTGCATGGTTACTTTTGGTTATGTGGATGTGGTGGTGTGTTGCACGGGGTGCATGTTGTGGTGCTTCGCCCATGAGTCTGTGAGCTAGCCTTTTTGGAGAGATATGCTCAGGACATGCGACGTTGGGGCAGAGCGACAAACCGGTGGAGAAGCGGTTGTAGGGTACCCTTGATATTCTTTATTATATTATATGCTCTTGTATGCGATACTTGGTGAGAGTATCCATGGTGAGGCCGAGAACTTGGTATACATGTTTTGGTGACGAGTTAGTTTCACTTGTTGTTTATTGTACTTTAGCATGTTTTCTTTACCTTTTACACCAGAGGCTCCGAGGAGGATGCTATTGAGTATACTGTTATACTCGCTCTACGTATATATAAACTGTTTTTCAGGTCAGTTGGAGAAGGTTGAAGATCAGATTGGTTACTACTAGCTTGTGGGTTGAAGGAACTGTTTGAGCTTCGTGGTCGCTGTCATCTTTACTTTATTTTGGTATTTGCAGTTTTTCCTTTTAGTTGTAGTAGTTCTTGCATGACATTACATTTATGTACTTGAGTTTTCTTCTATAATGTAGTCTAAACAAGAGTTGGTTGATGCGCCCCAGAGCCAACGATCACATATTAATTTATAATTTTTTATTATTTGTTGATTGAATTACACATTTGATTGATTGTTTTTTATTTCTAATTTATTCAATCTTTAAAGTCAAGATAGCATATTTGTTCACATTCATATGACCTAGAACATGATATGAACAAATGAAAAACAATCAGAGATACCATCCAGAGTTATCAGAGATTCTGGTCGGAAGACACTACGCCAAAATTTGTATTTAGCGGCAGTTTAAACCGTCACTATATCGTTTTTAATTTGTTTTTTTTAATTTATTTATTATTTATTATTACCATACTCATGCCCATCTCCATGCACATGCCAATGCCATATATAAAAATTCTGTTTTGGGTGAGATCTTCTTACCTCTTGCTTATTCTTCAAAAACTTTACCACTTCAGTAGGATTTTCATGTGATCAAAAATCGGATTTAATATACTTATATATATATATATATTAATTGGAAAAACAAATAATACATAACAAATAGATACACACTAAATAATTATTAATCAATAATTATTAATCAATAATGATTAATCAATAATCAGTAATAAATAATAAATAATTAATAATTAATAAGTAATTATTAATATTTAATATTTACTATTTACAAATTACTAATTAATAAATAGAATATAAATGAATAATAAATAAAGAAATATATAATATGGAAATAAATGGTAAATAATAACTAGTAAATAATAAATAGTAAATAATAAATAGTAAATAGTAAATAATAAATAGTAAATAGTAAAGAGTAAATAGTAACTTGTAAATAATAAATAATAAATAATAAATACTAAATAATATATAATATATAATAAATAATCTATAATATATAATATTTGATATATAATGTATAATACATAATACATAATACATAATACATAATACATAATACATATTATATGTAATATATAATACATAATAGATAATATGTAATACATAATACATAATATGTAATATGTAATACATAATATATAATATGTAGTATATAATACACAATATATAATATGTAATAGATAATACATAATATATAATATCTAACATATAATACATAATAGATAATAGATAATACATAATACATAATATATAATATATAATATATCATATATAACATATAATACATTACTAATGTACATATAATAAATTAATTAAAAAAATAATTTAATATATGATAAATAAATAACAAATTGATAATAAATTAACAAATAATAATAAATAAATTAATTAAATAATAAATAAATAATAAATAATAAATAATAAATAATAAATAATAAATAATAAATAATTAATAGTAAATAATTAATAATTAATAATTAATAATAATTAATAATTACTAATTGATCATTAAGAATTAAGAATTCTTAATTAATAATTAATATTTAAAAATTTATAAATAATTAATAAATTTTTAAGAAATTATTAATAAATAAATAATAAATAAATAATAAATAACAAAAATTGAATAAATAAATAAATAATAAATAAATAAATAATAAATGAATAATAAACTAATAATAATTTAATATTTAGTAAATTAAAAATAAATTAATAAATAATAGATAATAAAGAATAAAGAATAAAGAATAAAGAATAAGAATAAGAATAAAGAATAAGAATAAAGAATAAAGAATAAAGAATAAAGAATAAAGAATAAAGAATAAAGAATAAAGAATAAAGAATAAAGAATAAAGAATAAAGAATAAAGAATAAAGAATAAAGAATAAAGAATATAGAATAAAGAATAAAAAAATAAAAAATAAAAAATAAAAAATAAAAAATAAATAACAAATAACAAAAAAATAAATACATAAATAAATAAATAGTTAAATAAATAAATAAATAAATAAATAAATATATAAATAAATAATAATAAATAAATAATAATAAATAATAAATAATAAATAATAATTAATAATTGATAATTAGTAATTAATAATTCTTAATTAATAATTGATAATTAATATTTAATATTCAATATTTAATTTTTAATAAATAATAATAAATAAATATATAAATAAATAAAAAACTAATAATAAATAAATAATAATTAATTAATTAATAAATTAAAAATAAATTAATAATTAATGTGTACATAATAACTAAATAATAAAAAAATAAAAAAATAAATTTATCAATGAATAAATTGATAAATAAATAAATAAATAAATAAATAATAAATAAATAATAAATAATAAATAATAAATAATAAATAATAAATAATAAATAATAGATAAATAAATAAAAAATAATTAATTAGTTAATTAAAAATTAATTAATTAATATTAAATAAATAAATCAATGAATGAATGAATGAATGAATGAATGAATGAATGAATGAATAAATAAACAATTAATTAATTAAATCATAAATATTAAGAACCTCTTAAAACTCTAAAAACACTAAAATGACCATAAAATCTGACTCGAGACTCCTTTTTCAGCACCACAACCTGTCAAATCAAAGATCATGAAATGAGCTTCGATATGATATGTGGTATAGGGTGAATGGACACCTGGATCGAAAGTTATAACCGTTTGAATTTTAAGAAATCAGGGTCTGCAACTAAAACCTCTGTTTTGGAGCCCTTTTAGGCCTTTTTGGCAAAATAAAAAAGGTACAATACTTGAAGAGCTAGTACCAGACCTAAACGACATAGAGCTCATCGCAAGCTTCAATTTGATATGTGGTAGAGCCCAAACAGACACCCGAATTAAAAGTTATGGCCGTTTGAAGTTCGAGTTCGATTTTCAACTTTTGAAATTTGAATATGTTTTTTTCCTTTGATTATCACATGATTTAAATCTCATTTGGTTTTAGCTCATTTGATAAGCTTCAATTTGACTGGTTGTAGAGCTGAAATGGACTTCCGAAGCAGAAGTTATGGTCATTTGATGCCGAAGTCTGTTCTTCAACTTATTGAAGATTTGTTTTCAGTTTAAAGATATTATTAACTAATAATTATAAATATTTTTAAATTGGCACATTATAAATACTTGAAATTATAAATAATAAACTATATTTGATTGTAAATAATAAATAATAAATAATAATTAATACATAAATATTTTTTTAAATTCTTTTCACTCAATTTCGCGTCGGTTTTGAAAAAACCACCGCTAAAAAAATTGTAAATTTTTTGGAAGAAATTTTAGAACATTTATAAAAAATATTTTCAAAACATTTAGCGGTAGTTTTTCGCGGCGGTTTTCAAAACCATGGCTAATTTTTTGATTGAAAAAAATTTAGCGGCGGTTTTGAAAACCGTCAGGAAAAAACCACCGCTAAAACACTATTTTCTTGTAGTGACATGGTTGTTGGATTGGTGGAGCTCGATCATGTTGGATGAAGTTGGGTCAAATATTTGTGGCCCATACTGCACACCAAGCTGCAACTCTCACGGTTCGACCTCTGTGTTGAGGTTGGAGGTTGCAGGGGGCATCATACCCCTATTTAGGGGTTCGGGGGCTGAAAGTCCTTGACCCAAATTTTGGAGCTACTGTAGCAGAGTTGATCGACGACACTGACAAAACACTGTAACTCATTAAACTCTGTTGCCACCGCTACTGTAACACAGTGGACTTATTGTGTGCATACTGTTACAACACGAGTTACTATTCATCATGTTGCTTTATGAGCTCATTCGAGCCAGGGTTTCTTTGTTTGAAACTCTAATATTTGCCTATGTAATTCTGCTCCCGAACATAGTGAAATTTCTGCCTCTATGTGGATGTAGGGATTATTTCTCGAACCACACAAATATCTGTGTTCTTCATCTTCATCATGCTCTTTTGTTCTTTTGTGTTTCTCCCTTTTACTTCTGTTTTTGGAATCGTTCGACGTTGTTACTCCCAGTATTTCTGCAACAATGGTTACACGATATGTAATTGAAAAGTGCACGTCGTGTATCCCTGTTCACTATGCCGGGATGAGTTGTATGCAATGCAATATGCGGTGTGGGAGAACAGTATGTAACGTCATTACACACCGCATATTGATTAGCCAGATGGCATGCTGTTTGCAGGGTTACAGGGTGTGTAACACACACTGTGTAACCCCACATGATGCAGTGGTCATGTGGTTAATGCGTGCGATGTAGAATTTATTCACATGCCGCGTGTTGACTGACAACCGTGCGACACATGCTAGATGTGATTACATGATGTGTAGCTGGCGTACACGCCGTGTAGCACATATATGTTCGTGCGAAATACACGCAGAGTCTTTAGCTGTGTAGTGTGAAAACTAGAGAAAGGAGTACACGCCATGTAGCTAGATGCACACGCTGTGTAACTCAAACCCACTCACGCAAAGTACACACTGGTTATGGCATGTTGTGTGGTTTAATTATGTGAAATATTAATTATAGCATTAAAACTAAACTACATAGTGTGAAGTTGGTGCACATGCTATGTGGCAGGATTTTCAGAGCATTAAATGCTTAATTAACCATTTTCCATGTTATTTTGGAATTACACGTCGTGTATGGTCGTCATACACTTCGTGTACTTTACAGGAACCGCCAGCGGTACACACCACATACATTAATGGCATGTTGTGTGTTATAAACGTCATGATGACGATGCAACTTGGCTCATGGAACTACACGCTGTGTAATATCGCGACATGTTGTGTACGCTACATGCCATGTGGGTATACGGTACATGACAAAGACCATAAGTAGTGTAGTCACATGCTATGCGAGTGACATTTCACTCTTTGTAGATGGGTACATGCCGTGTTGCCTCTAGTACACGCCGTATTAAATTCTTGTTGAAGTTTAAAACTATCAAAATGGGCGCATGCCATGTACCATGTCAATTACATCATGTGTGTATTAATTTTAAATTAAATTAATTTATTTAAAATTATAGAAGATAACAATATCTAGGATTGTTCGGATGAACAATTAAGATAAATGAATGAATGAATTAATAATATAATTAATTTATTAATTCAAGTGATTTATTTTAATAAAGAATGAATTGAAATGAATGCTAACTAGTTTATTAAATACGTAGTCGTTGCATGCGTGGATGATCATGTGTTTGATCAACTTATGTATGTGTTGAGTTTTCTTTTAATTTAATTATTATTGCATAGTTTTTATGATTATTATTAAATTAAAATGATGATTTGTATATCATCACATCCTTTTGTTATGTACAGACCTATGTGTCTATGATTTCTTTTATGAAACCTCATAACCACGCCCCCCGTGTGAGTAAAACATATGTTAAGGGGATATCAAGTGAGTGGAGACGATTCTCATTGGAGTCAAGGTGAAACCAACAAGGAGATACAGAAGTCAAAGATGAGATGGTGTAACTCGAACCAAGCATGATTCGAGGAGTTTTTTTCCATAAGGTCAAGGGTCAATTTATCATTTGCCATATAAACCGATCAATAGAAAAACTCACGATCATGCCACATATATTTATTTTAAATCAGTCTAGTGCATGATTAATTATTTATGTTTATTGAATGCTGAATCATGATCACATAAAATAAACGAATTAACTATCATGGAAGACAAAATAAAATAAATGGATTATATGTAAATTATTTTATTGAGACCTGATTAATTAATTGTGTAAAATCCACTTAATATTAAAAACATGTAAAAGGATAAAATAAAAAATATTTACGCATAAGATAAAATCCCTCAAAGAAAATATTAAGTCGGTATAACATTTCATTACTTAAGTTAAAATGCAAACATAGTTCACTAACCTAGTTCAAGGAGTAGTGAGTTAATGCAGACCCGCCTATATACCTTTGAATAATTTTTCAGGCCTAAGTTTGGATTATGCCAAGAGAATTATGGATCATTGCCACTAGAATATCCATGTGATAGAATATTCCGAATCCAATGCTGAGAATTATCGAGATTTGATAAAATATCGAGTGACTAATAAATAAAATTCATTACGTCACATTCTTGGAAATCAAGATAAAGTATTAAAAATATGCTTTTACTTAATGTATGAAATGGAAAGAAAAACTACAAAACACTATAATCATTTCTAGATATAGACCATGTTCTCACCAGTAAAAATTTTCAAGAGTGGTACAATTGTTTATACACTGCATTACATTACAGGAGAATTTATACTATGTGTTGGAGTCCCCTATACATGTTTAGCCACCCCACAGAGCAAGCGAAGGCGATAAGGAAGCCTACCAGAGATTTGTGAAGGATGCTTCTTTTGTTCGTCACATCATGTTATCAACCATGCCTAAAAAGTTGATGATGCAACATAAGGGCATGGATGCTTACACAATGAAAACTAATCTCCTTGGACTTAAGAGGAGCTTAAGATAATCGAGATTTTCATTTTACTATGCCGATGCTAATTGAAAGACATGAGCCTAACTGGTGATCATGTCTTCAAAATGATGGAGTATATTGACCAGTTAGCGAAGTTAGACTACCATATGGATATGAAATTATTCATTAATATCATATTATCATCCTTTCCTGTCAGGTTCTCAATATTCGTCAAGAATTATATGATGAACCACTCACGAATCTTTTGAGTATGCTTTGTCAAACATATAAGGATTAGAGGGAACTTGGTTCCTCATCCTTTATGGTGAACAAAATGAAAGTCCAGGTTGAAAATCCCATGATTGTTTCAAGGTCAATGGTGCCTTTACAACATCCTTCAAAGAGACAAAGGATTCAAAGGGAGTGCAATGGACATGAGACTTTGTTTTTCATGTGGCCAAAAAGGTCACTAGAAGAAAAACTACAACAAATTGAAGAAGCAATCAGTTGTATATACTTCAGGATCAAGGAGGTTTAGAAACATTACAAGATGTAAGGTGAATTCTCTTGGTAGTTGAGAAAGGGTGATTCCTATATAACGACCCGAGCTTTTCATACACAAATATTACATCTATTTAGATGAATATTCAATACATAACAATACTATTCACATCAGAACCTCAAAGGTTTAGAGTATTTGTAGATTAAATATACAATCTTTTTATTTTATAAAAGATCATCAACATCTCTTACAAAGATCTTCTCACATAGTACTCCTCTTATTACCTAAACCTTTCTTCATTACGCGGGGAAAGAAACATGATAAAAAGTGAGCTCAGATGCTCAATAAGGGTAAACATAGGAGATATCAATTCATGATCATATGAAAGCATAAGACAAGAATAAAGTTACGCTATCATGAAAATAACTTATGAAGTTCATACCCAACCTGTCATAGATCATAAACATGATTCATGGCATAAACATTATCATTTCAGAAAACATGGACCATAAAAGTGAGAAATCATCATAAAACAATCATGAACCATAAGCTTATGTCATAAAAGTGTGGCAGCATCATAAATATAGAAAACCATTTCATATGTCAAGGTTAACTACCAAGACCATCAACATAGTGGATCATCCTGTTTCCCATAGTGGATCAGGACGCACCTGTTTTCCATTGTTATCTCATGAGATATAAACCTTTACCCAATGCATTGGAGGGAAATATAGGTTTCACCCATCACATGATGAAAAATATACATATGTGTGCCATAAGAACATAAATAATTCATCATATTTGAACCCATTAAAAGAAACAGTTTTCATAAACATTTCATCATTGCATAATCTATGAAAAAGTAACGAGATTCATAAACATCATGTCATCATAAACATAGACCATCCGAAGAAATAATAAGGATGATATCTTCGAATCATATCCCCAGTAAAACATCAGCAACATTAAATAATGTTGTCTTAGATGGAAAATATTTTTGAAAGATCACTTGAAGTAATTCTTGTGGAAAATATCATTTCCATCTTAAAAACATTTTTTTGAAAAGCTGCATAATTACAAAGGAAAACATTTTATTTGAAAAGAACCTTGTAATCTTGTATAAGAAGCTTCAAATCATTAAGATGTCATGAAGGTGGGAAAATCCGCTCATGTTGTAAAAGTTAAAAAAACATTCATTCCATATTTTGTCGGAAAAGTCATAGAGTACCTTGTTTGGGAAATGATAAAAATATTCATTTCAAACCATTTTGTAAAAATTGAAACATGGGTAAAAATGACTTCAAATAATTTTAGGAGAATTGTAAAAATAATTTTGAAAATATTTTTAGAAAATATGGACATGGAAGAGAAATATTGCACATTGGTGACTTAATCATAAAAAATCCCGAATTATGATGAGATTGTGAAATAAACCCTTACCTCAAGTCTTGCGTTTCTTCATTCACGTTCAAACATCCTGTATAATAAATATGGATTTATTATACAGTTATTTCACAACCTTTATTATATAATACAATGTATTATTTATTTATAACATATTATCACCCGTTTATTAATAATTTGCTATTAAAATCACTGTTTTGGGTGATAACTGCTTCGTTTTCCAAGCATGTTTCAGTTCGGTAGTCTTGGTCCTTATACTTTGATCTTGATCTCATCATTTATCGAATGTTAATCATGATATAAACATCATATATAATAATTATATACACATGAATAATTATTCTTAGAAAGTAGAGATAAACAAATGAATTACATTGTTCATCAAAACGGTAGACCATACATATGCATGAAAGCTGTTTTCATTTTTAGATTGATGGAATGAAAGAAAGATAAATAATAATTCATATTTCCAGAATCATTATTTATGGAATCCCGCCTTTTTTATTACATAACTTTTCATTACATTTTATAAATAGAGGATCTTTAAAATTTAGTGTCTTGGAAATTAGGAACATAACACATGAAAACATAAAACATTCTTTTAATCCACTTGTAAGACTTCATAATAGGTTCATCCTAACTTCAATTACCGCTTCTCATAACCTGGGGACATACATCAAAGGAAAGAGTGAGCAAAAGGCCTAGTAAGAGAAAACAAGGGAAACAATTTACTTGTGATATCAATATGAACTTGATGAAATACATAAAGATATAAGCAATGGAAAAAAACATATCATAATAAAAATAATGTGAATCATAACTTGAAAATATGACTACAATATTTAATTTAGACATTTATAAGCATATCACCAAAGTCTATCCCAAATGTGTCATAAAAATTACCAAGGTTATTCACCAAGGTATTGTAAAACTTGTCATCTTTAGATATTAATATTTTTACCCAATGCATTGGAGCGCTCACATGACACACCCTTAATATGTATTTATTTTCACATGATCCATATAGATCATAATCATACATTTCATAAACAACTCAAAGAGAATAAAAGAAATGAGTTTCATATCAAAATCACGGCGTTTTAAAGAAGTGCTTAACAACATGATCATTATGTCATTTATAACCCACAGAAAGGGAATGAGGGTTTTATGTATGTAATTTCCAGAATCAAATATATCATTTTTATGTCTCGATGAATACCCATGGAAATGAAATAGGTTTGGGTATTCACATAAATAAAACAATAGAATTTATTGAGAAAAAGAGAGATTTTGAGACAAAAATTCTGTAGCATAACGACTATGCAACATGGTTTTAGAGAACATTAAAAAGAGAGAGGATAGTGGTCACCCATTCATAAAAGACTCATAATATAGTAGAGGTATATAATAATATGTAAATAAGAACATGGTATGGAAGCTTGTAAGACATACCACATAGAAGAGAACTTGAATAGAAAAAAGAAGTTTGAGAATTTCCTTATGAAAATTCGGCAGTCTAACAACGTCACTTAAAAATTCAAAAAATGAGTTGATGAGAGCGAAAAGGGTCTGTCATCACTTGGACATAAAATGGACAATAATAAGGATATAGAATAACATACCAAACATAAGAAAATGGAATTTAAAAGTCATAACATAAAATAAGTCTTGACTAAAAGAGGAGGGTGAAAGATTCCCTTACCTTGAAAAGTAACTTCTAAAACTCTAAGATCGGGACCTTTAGGGTTTGAGGATACCTTGGGAGGACTACTTGGGAGGCAATACAACAAAAAATTCATGGAGAATGATTTTTGAATGAAAGAAAATGAAGGAATGAGTTGGTTTTTATAGCAAAGTGAGAGAATATTTTATTAATTTCAAAGGATACCTCATTAGTGGTATTTGAAAAATCATGAGATTGCCCATGGTATTTGCCCATGGTATTGGCCACTTGGGACACATAATATCATATTTTATTCCTTAATAGTCAAACAACATTATTACATCATGATTACATCATTATTACATAGCTATGATGTCATTAAACTTACCGAAAACTCAAAACTGTATTTTTACTATTTACCGAAAAACAAAGTATTTTATAAAAATATCATAAATTCATCGTAACCTAATATCGACGTTCTGAATTAAAAAAATGACATTTATTTTATATTAATAAATCTCTAAATATGAGAAATTTAATATTTAACTATAACAATACTTTATTATTAAAAATAATAGCAGACAGAAAATGCATCGACATGCATAGTAAAATTTTTGACACTTAAAAAAATAAAATTATTTTATCATTTTTAAATAAAAGGAGTGTTTTTATAACACTATTTAATTATAATAAACATTATTAATAAATACCTATTTTAATATAGCAATAAAAGTACAAATTTGTACCTGTAAAATCAATTTACCAAATTTGTCTCAATTAAAAAATATATCTTATTAAGAAAAACTATTCTTCAAATGGAAATGTTGAAATAAAAATTTTATTTATAAAAAGGGATTACACAAAGTAACGAAGACTTCATTACATAACCCCTTATAACACCTGCATAATACCTAAGAGCAAGGTGTGTAATGGTGATAGAATCTTGGGGCGGATCATACAACATTGCCTGAGTGGTGATTTTTGCCCAGCGATGCCACCTCCTTCCCAAGCTCTGAAAAATGTGCCGCGTATGGCCTGAGTCTACTCGATGAGGTCATCGACTCTTCTTTCTGCAATAATAACCATTATCATTTATAATAACTAATCTTAATGTTAGGAGTATAGTTTCCAACGGTCGTATTAACCAACGGTCATATAACAGTCAAAACCCAACGGTCTCATTTCAATTATACTCACTTAGGGATATAGTTTTGTTGAGTAAAAAATAATATAACACATATTTTTAAGAAACAATTATTATTCAAAAAGATTAGGTCATTACATTATCCCCCCTTAAGAAATTTTGTCCCCGAAATTTCAACTCTTACTCTTAGAAGAGAAAAGATGTGAGTACTTCTGCTTCATAGTCTCCTCTGGTTCCCACATTGATTCTTCATATTTTTGGTTCCTCCACAACACTTTAACAATGTGGGTAGTCTTGTTGCATAGAAATTTATCTCTAAGATCTAAGATCTCCACCGACTGCTCCTTATAAGAGAGGTCATGTTCTAGTTGCACCACCTCAAGATTCAGTACATGTGAAGGGTTAGGTATGTACTTACTCAAGAGTGATACCTGGAATACATCGTGAACTTGATCTAGATTTGGAGGAAGTGAAAAATGATATACCACTGCTCCTATGCGATCAAGGATTTCATAGGGGTCAATGTACCTGGGGCTGAGCTTCCCTTTCTTTCCAAACCGCATGACTCTCTTCCATAGAGAAATTCAAAAGAAGACTTTTTCACCAACATCAAACTCCAAGTCCCTTCGATGGTTGTCGGCATAGCTCTTATACTGACTCTGAGAAGCCTTAATGTGTTGTTGGATTGTATAAACCTTTTCTGTCATCTCTTGCACAAGATTAGGATCATTAAGCTTCCTTTCACCAGCTTCATCTCAACAAGTAGGAGTTCTAAATCACTTTCTATATAAATCTTCATAGGGTGCCATTTGAATCCTCGAGTGAAAGATGTTGTTGTAGGAAAACTCAAATAATAGGATATGTTTATCCCATCCACCTTTAAATATCATTGAGCATGTTATCAGTATGTCGTCGAGTGTCTGAATAGTCCTTTCATATTGGCCATCAGTTTGGGGATGATAGGCCATACTGAAATTCAATTCGGTACCCAGAGCATATTGAATACTTATCCATAATTTTGATGTGAACCTTGAGTCACGATCATATATGATGGAGAGTGGTACCCCATGAAACCTTACTACTTCCCTCATGTAAATCCTGGCAAGTTGATCAAGAGATAAATCTTCCTGAATAGAGATAAAATAGGCAGTCTTGGTGAGACGGTCCATTATAACCTATATCATATTGTTTTCTTTGGAAGTTCTCAGGAGACCAGTGACAAAGTCCATAGTGATATTGTCCCACTTCCATGCTGGTATGAGTAGTGGTTGTAATACCCCTTTAGGAAGTTGTCGCTCTGCCTTCACTTGCTGACACACCAAACACCTTGTAGTATAGTCGGAAATATCCCTTTTCATGTTATCCCACCAATAAAGACCACAAAGGTTCCTATACATTTTCGTGCTTCCAAGATGTATAGAGAATATAGAGCTATGAGCTTCATCCGTCGTCTCCTTCTTTATTTCCATAATAGATGGAACACATAGTCTTATATGAAATTTAAGTACATCTTCTTGATCAATATTGAACTTAGGATACTTTCCAATCTTCACATCCTCAAACTTCTTCTGTAACAAAAGATCTTCTTTTTGAGATTTCTTGGTCTTCTCTAGTAATGATGGTTGAGAAATCATTGGGGATAGGGTTTATGATGTCCCTTCCCTTACAATTCCCATGTCCATTTTTACTTGGTCATTGATTAAAGGATCTCTTTGAATCCTCATCCTTTCCAGCACAACAGAGTCTTTCCTACTTAATGCATCAATGATTTTTTTTCTCTTCTGGGATGATAATGAATTGAACAATCATAGTCTTTAAGAGGTTCCAACCATATCCTCTGTCTCATGTTCAATTTATTTTGCATGAAAATATACTTCAAACTTTGATGGTCTATGTATATATCATATTTCTCTCCATAAAGATAGTGCCTCCATATCTTCAGAGAAAAAACAACCGCAGCCAGCTCCAGATTATGTGTAGGATAATTCTGTTCACGAGTCTTTAGCTGTCGAGATGCATAAGCAATCAATTTTTCATTTTTCATGAGGAAGCACCCAATCCCTTTTAGAGATGTATCACTAAAAATAACGAATCCTTCTCTAGTTGAGGGAAAAATTAACACATGTGCAGTAACCAATCTCTTCTTCAACTCTTGGAAACTTTCCTCACACTCCTTTATCCAGATGAGCTTGAACCCTTTTTGTGTTAACTTGGTTAATGGATTAGAAATTAATGAAAATGTTTTCACAAACCTCCTATAATATCATGCTAAACCAAGAAAACTATGAATCTCAGTTATTGTTGTAGGCTGAGGCCACTCCTCTACAACCTTTGTCTTTGTAGGGTCAACTGATATTCCTTCATTGGTTTTAATGTGTCCCAAGAAAGAAACTTGTTTTAACCAAAATTCACATTTGCTGAACTTTCCATAAAGCCTCTCCTTCTATAGAGTTTGCAAAATAACTCTTAGATGGTCCTCATGCTCCTCCCGTCCTTTGAAATATATTAGAATATTGTCAATAAAAACTATAAAAAAGTTACCAAGGTAGTCCTTAAATATTCTATTCATCAAATCCATAAAAATAACATGAGCATTAGTCAAACCGAAGGGCATAAAAAAACTCATAATTCCCATATCTTGATCGGAAGACATTTTTTGGAACATCTTATTTCTTCACCCTCAATTGATGAAAACTAGATCGAAGATCAATCTTGGAGAAGAATTGAGCCCCACAAATTTGTTCAAATAAGTCATAAATTCTCAGAAGAGGGTACTTGTTCTTTATTGTGATCCCATTCAGTTCTCTATAATCAATGTACAACTGCATTGATCCATCTTTCTTCTTTACAAAGAGAACTTGTGCTCCCCAAGGAGACACACTTGGTTGAATAAACCCCTTCTCCAAAAGATCTTGGAGTTGCTTCTTTAATTCCTACAGCTCCACATTCACCATTCTATACAAGGTTTTTGAAATTGGATTGGAACTAGGCATGAGTTCAATGAAGAACTTTAACTCTCTTTCTAGGGGAGGTCCAGGTAACTCCTTGGGAAATACGCCGATGTATTCCTGAATGATGGGGATATTCTCTATCCTTATACTCTCATTTCCTTCTTCTTCTTCATCGATTAACTCGATAAAGAAGGCTATAGAAGATTTTTATATACAAAGATCAGATCGAGATATCTCTCCTTGGAAGATAACTGTAGGTTTTCCATTCAAGACTACTGAGATTTCCTTGCTTCTATATTTTATCTTAGCATTATACTTTGAGAGCCAGTCCATCCCCAGTATAATGTTGAATTTCAACATGGGAATGACTACTAGATTTGCGATAAGATTGTGCTCACTAAAGTAAATACTAGAGTTTATAAACACTATTGATGCTCAGATAATCCTTCCAGGAGTCTTGATTGATAATTCTACTTTTAGTAGTTCAAGAATTGATTCTATATTATTTCCAAACTTGGAGGAAATAAAGGAATGCGTAGAACCAGAATCAAACAAATTACTTGCTAGCTTTGAGAGAAAAACAAGAGTACCTGCCACCACATCATTTGGAGCTTCAACTTTAGCTGTCATGATAGCGAAATCATGACCTTTCTCTCTAGACCTTTGCTGAGGCTGATGGCGATTCCCCTCCACCGCCCTTGGATTTGGACATTGATTGACAAATTGCCCAAGTTGTTCACACTTGAAGCATTGGACTTCAGATAGGGCTTGCACCATCTTCCCCTTGTCGTTAGTGTTAGGAAGTTGGAGCTTCACCTCATTACGACAATTCCAAGCGATACGACCATCTCTTCCACACTTGTAACACTTCCCTCTACGACAATTCCAAGCGATACAACCATCTCTTCCACACTTGTAACACTTCCCTCTCCTGAGCAGGCTGTTCCCTAAATGCTTCTTCCCACATTTATTACATGTGGGGAGTTTCACTTGCTTTCCTCCTCTTCCCTGATAAAAGATCCTCCCCAAGCTTGGCTCAATTGATCTTTTCTTTTCATTGGATTTGTGAGACCACCGCGTCTCACCGAACTCTAGTTCGACTTTTATAGCACTCCACACGATCTCCTCATAGTTATCATAGTCTCAGTTGGATAGATTCTTTCGTAGATGAGGTCTTAGTCCACCAAAGAATCTATCAACCTTCCCATTAGGATCCATGACAAAGCTTGAGGTGTAACAGGAAAGTATTGTGATGTTCATCTCATAGCTTCCCACAGATTCATTCTCATTCTACTTCAACTCGAGAAATTCCTTCTCCATTTTTGTTCTCATCGAACAAGGGAAAATACTTATTGAAGAAGACCCCCCTGAACTCTTCCCACTCCATAGCTTCAATATCCCCTCTCAGACTCATGTTTTTAATATGTTCCCACTACTAATTATCTTCTCCCTCTAAGCGGTAAATAACCAAGGTGACTTTCTCTTATTCAGAACTACGAAGTACAAAAAAGATCTTTTCTACAGAGCTTATCCACTGAACGTTGGTGGTCGTTGACACATAAAGGACTCAACGAAATGTTGTTCCCTTATTGGTGAAGTTGGTTTCTCAGCTTGATTCAAGTTATTTCCCATAACTTGAGTCATTTGATTCATCATTATCATGAAATCTTCCATTTCAGCTTCATTGGGGGGGGGGGGGGCGTCAGCGCATGGTCCATTACGATCACTTTTTTCATGGTTCCTCTTATTTCTCGTCATTTTCTAAAAGAAGAAAGCCTTAGTGATAAACTTGTTTCATTTAAGAATCATATAACTCTAAAAGATTTTTACATCTTAAAACATTATGATTAAACACGTTATTCATTACCAATAACTACATTTCCTATAAATCCTTCATAATGATTCATAAAAAGCTTGTGATTAACCAAACATATCCCCTGAGAGTGTCAAACCAGGAGTGAAACAATGCCCATTATTGAGCACTAATTCCTGTTTGAGTCTAGCTCAAAGTGGTGTTTTCAGGTTTTACCTCTAGATACATCTGTGCCAGAGCCACATCCACTTGTTCGTATCTAGACAGAGATTTATTTTTTTTAGAAACCACTTACTTAATATCTCACCAAAATACCAGGAGTTTTCCTATATTTAAACTTTTCTATAGGGTTATTCCTAAAATTTTCAAATCCAAATTTACACAAATAACTAAACCATCATTTGATACCAACTATGGAATCCCGCCTTTTTATTACATAACTTTTCATTACATTTTACAAATAGAGGATCTTTAAAGTTTAGTGTCTTGGAAATCAGGAACATAATATATGAAAACATAAAACATCCTTCTAATCCACTTGTAAGACTTTATCATTGGGTCATCTTAAGTTCAATTACTGCATCTCATAACCTGGGGACATACATCAAAGGAAAGGGTGAACATAAGGTCTGATAAGGGAAAACAAAGGAAATAGTTTACTTGTGATATCAATAAGAACTTGATGAAATACATAAAGATATGAGTGATGAAAAAGGAATATAATAATAAAAATAACATGAATAATAACTTGAAAATGTGGATAAAACATTTAATTTATACATTCATAAACATATCAACAAGGTCCATCCCTAAAGTGTCATAAACATTACCAAGGTTATTCACCAAAGTATTGTAAAACTTTCCATCTCTAAAGATTAATTTTTTACCCAATGTAGTGGAGCGCTATCAGAGAAAACCCTTAATATGTATTTATTTTCATGTTAGCCACATAGACCATAATAATACATTTCATAAATAACCCAAAGATAATAAAATAAATTATTTTCATATAAAAAATCATAGTGTTTTAAAAAAGTGCTTAAAAACATGATCATTATGTCATTTATAACCCACGAAAAGGGAATGAGGGTTTTATGTATGTCATTTTCATAATCAAATATATCATTCTTATGTGTAGATGAATACCCATGGAAATGAAATAGGTTTGGGTATTCCCATAAATAAAATAAGAAAATTTCTTGAGAAAAAAGAGAGATTTTGAGACAAAAATTCTACAGCCTAACGACTATGCAACATGGTTTTATAAAATATTAAAAAGAGAGGGGATAGAGGTCACCCATTCATAAAAAAATCATAATATATTATAGGGATATAATAATATGTAAATAAGAACATGTTATGGAATCTTGTAAGACATACCACATAAAAGAGAACTTGAATGAAAAAAAGAAGTTTGAGAATTCTCTTATGAAAATTCGGCAGTCTAACAACGTCACTTAAAAATTCAGAAAATGATTTGATGAAAGAGAAAAGGGTCTCTCATCACTTGAAAATAAAATGGAAAACAATAAGGATATATAAGAACATACCCCAACATAATAAAATGGAATTTAAAAGACATAACATAAAATAATTCTTGACTAAAAGAGGAGGGTGAAAGGTTCCCTTACCTTGAAGAGTAACTTCTAAAACTCTAAGATCGAGACCTTGGGGGCTTGAGGGCACCTTGGGAGGAATCCTTGAGAGGTAATACAAACAGAATTTCGTGGAGAATGATTTTGGAATGAAAGGAAATGAAGGAATGAGTGAGTATTTATAGAAAAAGTGAGAGAATATTTTATTAATTTCAAAGGACACCTCATTAGTGGTATTTGCAAAACCATGGGTTTGCCCATGGTATTTGCCCATGGTATTGGCCACTTGGGACATATCATATCATATTTTATTACTTAATAGTCGACCAACATTATTACATCATGATTACATCATTATTACATAGCTATGTTGTCATTAAACTTACTGAAAACTCAAAACTGTATTTTTACTATTCACCAAAAAACAAAGTATTTTATAAAAATCTCATAAATTCACCGCAAACTAATATCGACATTATGAATTCAAAAAATAAAATTTATTTTATCTTAATAAATCTCTAAATATGATAAATTTAACTTTTAACTATAAAAACACTTTATTATTAAAAATAATAGTGGACAAAAAATGCATAGTGACATGCATAGTAAAATTTTCGACACTTAAAAAAATAAAATTATTTTATAATTTGTAAATAAAAAGGAGTGTTTTTATAAGAATATTTCATTATAATAAAAATTATTAATAAATACCTATTTTAATATAGTAATAAAAGAACAATATTTTACCTGTAAAATCAATTTATCAAATTTGTATCAATTAAAAAATATATTTTATTAAGAAAATATATTCTTCAAATAGAAATGTTGAAATAAAAATTTTATTTATAAAAAAGGATTACATGAAGTAACTAAGGCCTCGTTACATAACCCCTTATAGCACCTGCATAAGACTTAAGAGTAAGCTGTGTAATGATGATAGAATCTTGGGGCGGCTTAGACAACATTGCCCGAATGATGATTTCTATCAACCTGAACTTCTCCCATAAGCGATTTTGTTCAAACTTAACATGTTGAAGTTCATCTTGGGCTTAGTCCAGAGTGAAGCCCAGCGATGCCACCTCCTTCCCAAGCTCCGAAAAATGGGCTTCGTATGACCTGAGTCTACTAGACGAGGTCATCGACTCTTCTTTCTACAATAATAACCATTATCATTTATAATCAATAATATTAACATTAGGAGTATAGTTTCCAATGACCATATTGACCAATGATTATATAACAATCGAAACCCAATGGTCTCATTTCAATTATACTCACTTTATTAATAAAAGTGACCTATTCACTAAATTTGGACCCACTGATTCCAAATATGGGATCCATTTTTCAAAACTCCCATAGAAGTTGAAGAATTTAATTTTAAATAAAATAGATATAATGCAACAAAAAATAGTTTTTTTTGGAAAAATGCCATTTTTAAATATAAAATGTTTTTATACTAAATTCAAGTATAAAATCCACTTCAAAAACCATAATTGGATTATTTTAAATTAAAATTAGATAATCAAAATTTAAAACAAATCCAAAACATAATTTGACTTTGTAAAAACTTTAAAAGAAAATATAATTTTCAATAAAAATAAACAATATTAACTATTTCTTGAAAAATAAACGTTTTTAGAAAATTCTCAAAAAAAACATTTAGGATAATTTTGAAATGTTGAATTCAAAAATGAATTTATTTTTTTCTAATACCATTTTTAAAAATTTAGAAATTAATATTCACTCATAAAAAGTAGAAAAAATAATTTTTGAAAAAAAAAACTTATTTTTGAATAATAAAATGACTACTAAAAATTATGTGATCATTTTCTAAGCACTTACCAATACATTCATATTGAGATGAACCTTTATATTTATTTAATAAATCAGTTTTTCCTATTCATTCCCATCAAATTAATGGCTATGTTACATGATAGATCCTATGTAAGAACCCAAATCTTATTTTCAGGTGTGTTTTTCTTTTTCTGGTGTTTTTGAGAAAAAGAGGTGTTTCTGGAAATTTCTTAAGTACACGCTGTGTACTTTATGAGTACACGCCATGTACTCAGTTACTGCGGGTAGCCGGGTGTTGGCCGTATAGCGGCCATGCACACGGCCGTGTGTGGTGACCTGGAGACCGTCTAATGTGGGGGCTAGTGAAGGCAAGTACACGCCATGTACTTATAAAGTACATGTTGTGTACTTTTTTTTCATTAAATGCACCGGGGTCACGTCTAATGGAAAAAACCGTCTCCTTCTAGGTTTGGTTCGTCCGAGAGCGAGAGAACGACCACAATCTTTCCCCGAGCTCCCGATCGAGCGTCTGTTATCCGAATCGACCACCGTCGATTGCGTTGGGATTTCCATGATAAGCTCTTTATTCTTCTAGATCTTCGTTTCCCGATTCCTCTTCCTTCTCAAGTTATCATCAGTTGAACATTTATGATGTTTTTGTAGATCTATGGTGTTCTAGGGAGATTCAAGGCTTGAGGTTCACTTATATCGATCCTACAACACCGAGGTAAGTGGTTTGTTCCTTTTCGTTGAAAGTATTTGAGTTATATGTGCAAAAGTTCCCAATACCCTTGAACAGGGTATTGCGTGTTTACTATTTTAGCCTTATTGATTGCGTGCTATGCTTGTATGCTTGAATAGAGGTTAATTGAATGAGAATAGGGTTAATTTATATGCTTTGGAGGTGTTTTCCCATGCATATTTGTTTATGACCATTTGGTCTAACTTAGCCTGTTAAGCTGCCTTGTTTATTTCCCATGCCTAGTATTGCAGGATGAAATTTTGTTTATATTCCATGCTATTATGCTTTAGACTATTAGCCAAGTAGTTCTTGAGGTTTATTTTGGCCGATATGCATTGCCATGCTTTCTTGACTTACACAGGGTCGTGAGAACCTGGTGTAGTGGACCATATGGATAATGGACGTAAGGGCTTCTCCAGAGTGTCTGTTTTTACTGTTACGATGCGAGACCACAGGGGAAATTGATGTAAGTGCTTCCTCAGAGTGTCTATAGTTCCTCGACATGGGCCACAAGGGGAATGAGACATAAATTCTTCCCCAGAGCGCCTTTAGTTACCAATACGATACTATAGGGGGAATTGACGGTAAGTGATTCCCCAGAGAGTCTATATTAAAGCTGAAATAGAGGGGATAGATTGTGAGTACTTTCTAGAGGGTTGCTTGTGTTTTCTAGGTAGGACCAGAGGGGATTAGGCTGTGAGAACATCCCAGAGGGTTACCTTTTTGTGATTATCTGTTTACTTGCTATGTGGAACTGAATGCTTTAAAACTGTTGGAATGTTTACTGTTGAGTACTTCCTTATTTACTGCTTCTTTTTCTTATTACCTACCATATATATTCATTGACTGTTAGGCACAGATCTCTTGGTGGTTGCCTACTGGGATTTAGTCTCACACCCTGTTTGAGTCATGCTTTTGGGCCCAAACAGATTATATTGTTGCAGGTATAGATAAGGGCAAGTTCCCTTCTACTTCAGGTACTTGACTGCTTTGGAGTTGGAGAGCATGAGACCAAGCTTAGGCTTGCGATACTGATGATTTATTTTCTTGTTTTCTTTTTTACTTTGGTTTATTACTTTATTTAAACATTGTGACGTGTTTGGCTGCTTTCCTAGACATATGTATCATGCATCATTATATGTGTGTTCTAGTTGTTTCTTCACCAGTCTTCCACTGTTTCTTCTTGTTTGGCATTATTACTACTTCTGCTATTGTTATCTGTTTATCTTCTACTATGTTACTCTGCCAATGAGGGCATAGTTTCCCCACCATCACACCTAAGGCCCTCGCTACTAGTCGGCAGCCTCTGACATTAGGGGAAATATGCTTGAGTCTATGTGACCAACTAGCTATGGGGCGCCTCTGGGAGGCTTCCAGAACTGGGACGTTACATCCTAGGGTGGGGGTACAAAGGAAAAAAGGTGCATATGTGGAGGTTTGAAACTAGGACCTCCTCAACTCACCATCACGAGTACAACATAAAAGTAACCACTAAACTTCTCCCCATGAGGCGATATATAGCTAGGTTATAGAAAAAAAAATATTATTTAAATAATATTTCATAGTTTGTCTAAACTTATTGCGTGCAACACAAGGTATCAAAGAAATTATTTAAAAAATCTATTTCATAAAAATCTTGGGCTATTACATTCTACCCCCTTAAAATGAATTTCACCCTCAAAATTCATTACTTGGATACAAGAAGATGAGGATATATCTACCTCATCACATTCTCAGGTTCCCACGTAGCTTCCTCAAAGTGGTGGTTTCGGCACAAAACATTAACTAGATGAGTGATTTTTTTTCTTAGAACTTTCTATCAACAATATAAAATCTCTACTAGTTATTCTTTATAAGAAAGATCTTGCTTCAGTGGTATGACCTATGAGTTTAGTACACATGAAATATCAGATATGTACTTCCTTAGAATAGATACATAGAACACATCATGAACTTGAGAGAGATTTGATGGAAGTTCCAAATGATAAGCGATTGTCCCGATATGATCAAGTATTTCAAAGGGACCAATATACCTAGGGTTTAATTTATCCTTCTTTATTATACAGAGAAATTCATAGAACGAACTTCTCCCCAACATAAAATTTAAGACCTTGTCAATGATTATCTACGTAATATTTCTTTTAACTTTGTGCTGTCTTTACGTGTTGTTGAATTATTCCAACCTTCTATGTCATCTAATCAGCCTATTCAGGTCCCAACACCTTTCTTTCTACAACTTTTTTCTAGTACATTGGAGTTATACACTTCTTTTCATAAGGATCCATCTGAATATTCGAGTGAAAGTTATTACTGTAATAAAACCCCACCAGAGGGAGGTGTTGATCCTAACCACATTTGAAATCCATAGAATAAGATTTTAGCATATCTTCTAGAGTTTGAACTATTCTCTCAGAATGACCATCTGATTGAGGATAATACATAGTTTTGAAACTCAACTCTCTATCAATTTCTTGATGAGGAATTCACCAAAACTTTAAAGTAAACTTTATATCCCAATCAGACACAGTTGAATATGGTAATCCATGCAACTTTACCACTTAATATATATTATGGAAAGCATATCCAGAGAGAAATCTTCTCTGAACGAAGTATGCTGACTTCATAAGTTGATTAACTACAATCCATAATTACTTCAATATCAAAAATAAGATAAACTCTAAAGATTATCAATACCTTTAATAATATGTCCACAAAGTGTAAAGTCATTCCTCCTTGAATATCTTTGTCACATATAGAAAACAAAAGAGTTGTATTTCTATAAATATCTCTTAAAATATCCTAAATCTTGATAAACTCCCATCATGAAAAAACATCAAAAGGGTTGTCAACTCATGATGGTATCTATAAATCTTATGTTAATATTATATGGAGACATATACACTCTCAAGAGTTCATTCACCCTTTATTCCTTATACAAGCTATTATCTTATACAAAAACAGTTTCATTGGAAGTTTAAGTTCATCCTTTTTATGATAAAATATCAAATGTGATTTCATTATTCCAGAATATATATAAAAGGAGATAATTACATGAAATTTCTCTAAAGGATGGTCAATAAGATTTTCATTGGGATTATTCATACAAAATCAAACATGAAACTCCTAACTAAGGAGGGGAGAATAAGGGTGTCCTAATTATCATGATTCACTTCATCCATTATGATTGCATAATATTTCCCTTCACCTTTGTCTTTAAAGGTTTTTATGCCTTATCCTCCACATTAGCCATTTAATCGGGGAATTGATTTGAATAATGTCCAAACTTATTGTATTTGAAAAACTGGAGAGTAGGTGATGCATTAGTTGACTTCCTCTCCTCCATTGTAATAACTGACCCATTAATCGCATTTCGACATTCAAGGGCTTTATAACCCTCCTTTTTTACATTTAAAGAACCACTCAGTTCGATACAAAACACCCCTCGATGTTTCTTTCCACATTTGTGACATGTAGATGACTGAGATTTCTTTTCACCATATGATTTATTTAAGTTTTTATGAGACTTGATCTTTCTTTTCTTATCAAAACCATGGGAATGTTGGGAATTTCCAATTTTAATTTCTACTTTGTGTGAACATCGAATGATTTCTTTGTAGCTACTAAAGTCTCTTATAGATAATTCCTTTCAGAGAGTTGGTTTTAGGCCACCAAAGAATCGATCAATTTTACTTTTAGGGTGGATAATTAAACCAGAGGTATACCTTGCAAGCCTTGTAAAATTTGCCTCATAGGTACTAATGTATTCATCATCCTTTTGCTTCAGCTTAAGAAGTAATTTCTCCATCTTTGTACATAGAATATGAGGAAAGTACCTACTGAAGAATATCCCCTTAAACTAATCCCATTCCATGGATTTAATCTTTACCATTTGCCTCATATTCTTGACAAGATTAAACCATTGATATGCTTCACCTTCCAGACGATAAATAGTTAGGTCAACTTTTTTATGTCCAGAGCATTGAAGAACGCATTTTTTGTCTCAATGGTGTTGATCCATCACCCAGCCTCTAGAGGATCAGAATATCCACTAAAAGAAGGTGGATATTTCCTCATGAAAGATTCAAAAATACATTGTTCCCTCCTTTGATCATTTGGAAACTCGACATGATTCATAGCCTGAGAAATTTGTGTGAGCATAGCTGCAAGATTCTGCATTCCAACTTTCATAACGTTTTGTTGCTCAAGGGGAAAATCATTGCATTTTATGTTACACTCATCATGAACACAGTTCCTTCAAGTTCCAGTCATTGAATAATACCAGAAAGCATCACATGGGAAACACTAATCATAGTTGATAACAACATAATTCTGACCAATCATTTATAGAATGTCTAAATCACAACACTTTATTTTATGTCACCTTATGTTTAACCTAGTCTATTCATGATCATTATCAAAACTTTAGCATTTTATCCTATACTTAGTCCTATATGTAGGGTTTTGATAAAAGTTTTCTAACCCTAATACCCAAAGATTGTCTAAACCCTACTCAAATACCAACTATAACAACCTGATCTTTTCATATACAAATATTACAACTATTTAGATGAATATTTAATACATAACAATAATATCCATGCCAGAACCGTAAATGTTTAGAGTCTTTGGATATTATATATACAATATTCTTATTTTATAAAAGATCATATAAATATCTCACACATATCTTCTCACATAGTACTCCTCTTAGCCATACCCTACCTAAACCTTTCTTCATCACCTAGGGAAGGAAACATAATAAAGGGTGAGCTTAGTTGTTCAAAAAAGGTAAAAATATGAGATATCAATCCATGATAATATTAAATCATAAGATAATAATAAGGTTATGTGATCATGAACATAACTTACGAAGTTCATACCCAAAATTCCATAGATCATCAACATGATTCATTGCATAAACATTATCATTTTAGAAAACATGGACTATAAGAGTGAGAAATCATCATAAAACAATCATGAATCATAAGATCATGTCATAAAAGTGTGTCACCATCATAAATATAGAAAAAAATTTCACATGTAAAGGTTAACTACCAAGAAAATCAACATAGTGGATCAGGACACACCTGTTTCTCATAGTGGATCAGGATGCACTTTTTTCCCATAGTGGATCAGGATGCACCTATTTCCCATAGTGGATCAAACCCATCGATTTGTTTCAAAATTTTATCTCATGAGATATAAATATTTCACCAATGCATTGGAAGGAGATATAGGTCTTACCCATCATATAAAGAAAATGATACATATGTGTGCCACAAGAACATAAATAATTCATCATATTAGATCCCATGAAAAGAAATAGGTTATATAAAACTTTCAGCATTGCATAACCCATGGAAAAGTAATGAGATTCATAAAAATCATGTCATCATAAAAATAAACCATACATAGAAATAATGATGATGGTATCATTGGATCATGTACCCAGTAAAATATAAGTAACATCAAATAATGTTTTTTAGATAGAAAATTATTTTGGAAGATCACTTGAAGTAATATTTAAGGAAAATATCATTTCCATTTTGAAAACATTTTATTTGAAAAGACACACAATTATAAAGTATTTTTTTTGAAAATAACCTTGTAAGTTTGTATAGGAAGCTTCAAAACATTAAGGTGTCATGATAGTGGGAAAATCTGCTCATTCTATGTAAGTTAAAAAAACATATCTTTTGTATTTTGTCAGAAAAGTCACAAAGTACCTTGTTTGGAAAATGATAAAAATATTATTTTAAGACTTTTTTTTGTAAAAAGTCAAACAATAGTAAAAATAAATTCAAATAATTGTAAAATAATAGTCAAAAAATTGAAAATATTTTTAAAAAACATGGACATAGAAGAGAAATATTCCACACTAGAGACTTAATCATAAATAATCTCGAATCATGATGAGATTGCGATATAAACCCTCACCTCAAGTATCGTCTTTATTCATTCACGTTCAAACCTACTATATAATAAATATGGATTTATTATACATTTATTTCATAACCTTAATTATATCATATCATGTATTATTTATTTATAACATCTTATCACCTATTTATTATTAATTTGTTATTAAAATCATTATTTTGGGTGATAATTGCTACGTTTTCCAAGCATGTTTTCGTTAGAAAGTCTTGTTCATTATACTTTGATATTGGTATCATAATTTCTATAATGTTAATCATGATATAAACATCATATATAACAATTGTATACATATGTATAATTATTCATAGAAAGTAGAGATAAAAAATGAATTACACTTCTCATGGAGACGATAGGTCATACGTACGCATGAACCCTGTTTTCATTTTTCGATTGATGGAATGAAAGAAAGGTAAATAATAATTCATATTTTCAGAATTATTATTATACCTTATATATCATATATATTCATTAAACCCTTCATTATACCAATCCATAAAAGTTGGTGATGAAAAAATGAATTGTATAGCTGTGTGGAGATGATAATCCATACATGCTATTTTAATAATCATAATAACATTTCAATATATTGAGGATAATGAAGTTATTATTTTATTATAAAAACCATATATTTAGAGTAGGTAAGAAAGAGTAGAAAAATAAAGTGTCTGGTTAGAACAATTATCTCTTTTTCGAACATCTTCTTTAGATCTCCTCTAAAGGCTCTATAGTTGGTCTTTTGAGAAGACCAACACATCTAGAATGTGGCTAAGTAAGTTGAGAAGAGAAATTGGTAGGGGATGGTCGAGATAGAAGGCTCAGTGTGGTGTAAAGAAGTGATAGAGGATGTGACCTTTTATAATTGAGGTGATGGGCGCTTTTGAAATTTTCAAAAGATTAATTTATAATAAATTCATTTTCTATCCAAATGCAATCAAATAGTCATTGATTTAAAGATAAGATAAGATAAGTTTGTAATATCATCAACCAATAGATTTTAGACAAGTTTTGGTGTTATTTTTAACCTTATCATTTTGATCAACTCTTAGTTAACCTATTTTAATTTTAACGATGATAACAACATTTTCAATATTAAAAGGTTGTAATTTTTACTTATACGGTACCAATTGGACCATAAATGTGAAAATTTTGACATTATTGACCATATAATAATCAATTTTTATTTTTTAAATATTTAATTCTTTTTAAATAATTTAATAAGATTTTAATTCCATAAAATATCATTATAGTCAATTTTGATACTATTCACTACTTTGACTTTTAAAAATATAAATAAAACATGTCAAATTCAAAAAAACTATTTTATTATATCCCAAAAATGTCAAGTCCATCTAGAGAATTCTTGGATCACCTTAAATATCTCAAATTATAATACTTTTAATATTTTTAATATCATTTATTTTATTTTTTTTGTTAATTGAATAATTACTGCATCAGCGTTGTATGGATATTTTGGAAAATTATTTAATTCCTAAAAATTATAAATAAATTACCATGATGAAGATAAATATTTTATATTTCAAAAGATTATAGTTGAACATATCCTCTGGATAACTCCTTGTTAAAAATGTTATAGTTATTAAAAACATGAATGTGACATATTTGAGTTTTCTTTATATAAAATATTATAAAGGTTATAATCTCATCCAAGTTGTCACAAAAAGTCATAAATTAAACTATTTGATGATTATGGTCTAAAATTATTCATCCAATTAAATTGAGGCAAGTGTTAGGGTAATTTTATAGTCCTTATCATGTTATTTTTACCCTTAATCACCTGATTTACCATTTACTATGGTAACAAAATCAATAAGGTTACTATTTATATTGACAAAAAATAAAAGTGACCTATTTACTAAATTTGGACCAACTGATTCAAAATATTGAATCCATTTTTTAAAATTCAAAATGTAGAAGTTTCAGAATTTAATTTAAAATAAAACCGACATGATGCAACGAAAAACAATTTTTTTTGAGAAAATTCAATTTCTAAATATAAAATGTTTTTATGATATGTTCAATTATAAAATCCAATTTAAAAACCATAATTTGATTATTTTAAATCAAAATGAACTAATTAAAATTAAAAATAAATCTAAAACATAATTTGACCTTTTAAAAACAATAAAAGAATACTATTTTCAATAAAAATCAGTAATTTTCATTATTTCTTAAAAAATAAATGTTTTCAGAAAATTATCAAAAAATAATTTTTGGATAATTTTGTAATGATGAATTCAAAAATGAAATTAACTTTTTCAAATATATTTTCTAGAACTTATAGAAATTAATATTTACTCAAAAAAGAAGAAAAACCCATTTTTGAAGTAAACATATTTTTAAATAATAAAATGACTTAAAAATTATGTGATCATTTTCTAAGCACTTATCAATACATTCATATTGAATTAGAAATTTATATTTATTTCATAAATTATTTATTCCTATTCCTTCTTGCCTAATTAATGCCCAGGTTATAATATATATATATATATATATTTATATATATATATATATATATATAATATTTTAATAATATTTTGTGGTTCGTCTAAAATTGTTGTTGAGTGCAACACAAGCTATAAAATAAATCAAAATATTTAAAAAATCTATTTCCTAAAAATATTACGGAATTACATTCTACCCCCCTTAAAATAATTTTTTTCCTCAAATTTTTTCACTTGGGTGCAAGAAGATGAAGATATCTCTACCTCATCACATCATTAGGTTCCCACGTAGCTTTCTCAAAGTGATGGTTTCTCCAAAAAAAATTAACCAGACGAGTGGTTTTGTTTCATATAAAATTCTCTCTAAGGTCCAGAATCTCTACCAGTTATTCTTTATAAGAAAGATATTGCTCCACCAGTATGATATTTGAGTTTAGTACATGTGAATGATTATGTATGTACTTTCTCAAAAGATATACATGGAACACATCATTAAATTGAGATAAATTTGGTTGAAGCACCAAACGATAAGCGATTATCCTGATATGATAAAGTATTTCAAAGGGACTGATATACCTAGGGTTTAATTTGTCCTTCTTTCTTCCATAGAGAAATTTATAGAAAGACCTTCTTCCCAACATCAAATTCTAGATCGCATCGACGATTATCATCATAATATTTCTTTTAAATTTTTGTTGTCCTTACGTGTTGTTGAATGATTTTATCCTTATCTGCTATCTCATCAGCCTGTTCTGGTCTCAGCATCTTTCTTTCTGCAACTTCTTTCCAGTATGTTAGAGTTCTACACTTATGTTCATAAGGACCCATCTGAATGCTCGAGTGAAATCTATTTTTTAAAGAAAAATAAAATAGAGGGCGGTATTGATCGCAATAACCTTTTAAATCCATAGAATAATATTTTAGTATATCCTTTAGAGTTTTAACTATTCTCTCAGACTGACCATCCGCCCGAGGATGATACACAGTGGTGAAACTCAACTCTGTATCAATAGTTTGCTGAGGAATTCACCAAAATTTCGAGGTAAACTTCAAATCCCAATCAGATACAGTAGAATATGGTAATCTATTCAACTTTACCACTTCCTTAATATATATTCTAGAAAGTATATCCAGATAGAAATCTTATTTGAATGAATTGTGATGACTTCATAAGGTGATTAACTACAACCCATAATTACTTCAATATCAAAAATAAGATAAACCCTAAAGGTTACTAATACCTTTAATCATATGTCAAAAAAGTGTAAATACATTCTTCCTGGAATATCTTTGTCACATATACAAAACAAAAGAGTTTTATTTCTATAAATGCATCTTAAAATATCCTTAATCTTGATAAAATCCCATCACGTGAAAACCTCAAAAGGGAGGTGTCAACTCATGATGGTATCCATAACTCTTATGGTAATATTACATGGAGAAATATGCACTTATAATAGTTCATTCACCCTTTATTACTTATATAATATATTATCTTATACAAAAATAGTTTCATTAGAAGCTCAGGTTCATCCTTTTTTTTGATAAAATATCAAATGTGATTTCATTATTCTAGAATCCATGTAAAAGGAGATAATCACATGAAATTTCTCTAAAGTATGGCCAATAAGATTTTCATAGGGATCATTCATACAAAATAAAATATAAAACTCCCAACTAAGGAGGTGAGAATAAGGGTTTCATAATTATCATGATTCACTTCATCCATTGTGATTACATAATCTTTCCCTTTGTCCTTTGTTTTCAGAGGTTGTTGTGGCTTATCATCCACATTAGCCATTGAATTGAGTCATTGATTCGCATAATTCCAAAACTTATTGCACTTGAAACACTGTAGTGTGGGTGATTTATTAGTTGGAATCATCTCCTCCATTGTAATAACCAGCCCATTAATCACATTTTGACATTTATGGGCTTTATAACCTGCCTTTCCACATTTTAAATAACCTCCTAGTTCTATTCAAACAATCCCCTTTATATTTCTTCCCACATTTCTAACATGTATATGACTATAATTTCTCTTCACCATATGATTTATTCTAGTTTTCATGAGACCCAGTCTTTCTTTTCTTATCAAAACCATGGGAATGGTCGGAATCTCCAATTTCCATTTTTTACTTTGAGTGCACATCAAATGATTTCTTTATAGCTACTAAAGTATCTTATAGATAATTTCTTTAAGAGACTTGGTTTTAGGACACCAAGTAATCGATCAATTTTACTTTCAGGGTTGATAATTAAACTGGAGAGATACCTTGCAAACCTTGTAAAATTTGCCTCATAGGTACCAATGGATTGGTCATCCTTTTACTTCAACTTAAGAAATTCCTTCTCCATCTCTATACATAGAATATTAGGAAAGTACTTACTGAATAATATCCCATTAAACTCATCCCATTACATGTATTTAATCTCTTCCACTCACCTATTATTCTTGATAAGATTCTACAATTGAACCGTTTCACCTTCCAGACGATAAACAACTAGGTCAATTTTTTTATGTTTGGAGCATTGAAGAACACAAAATATTTTTTCAATAGTGTTGATCCATAGATCTCTAGTGGATCAGAATTACCACTAAATGTAGGTGGATGTTTCCTCATGAAAGATTTAACAGTATGTTGTCCCCTCCTTTGATCATTTGGAAACTAAACATGATTTTTATCCCGAGAAAGTTATGTGAACATAGCTTTAAGCTTCTACATTCCATCTCCCATAACATTTGGTTGATTAGGAGGAAAATCATTGCATCGTCCTTGACACTTAGCATTAACATGGTTCCTTTAGGTTCCTACTATTGACTAAAACCATAAATCATAATGTGAGAAATACTAATCATAGTGAATACCAACATAATTTTGACAAATCATTTATAGAATGTCTAAATCCCGACACTTTATTCTATGAAACTTTAGGTTTAACCTAGGTTATTCATGATCATTATCAAAACTTTAGGATTTTATCCTATTCTTAGTCCTATCCCCTGGGTTTTCAGAGAATTTTTCTAATCCCAATCTCCAGCGATTGTCTAAACCCTGCTATGATACCAACTATAATGACCGAGCTTTTCATACACAAATATTACATCTATTTAGATGAATATTCAATACATAACAATATTATCCACTATAAAACCGTAAAGTTTTAGAGTATTTATAGATTATATATAAAATCTTCTTATTTTATGAGATATCATCAACATACCCCACAAAGATCTTCTCATATGGTACCCCTCTTAGGCATACCCAACCTAAACCTTTCTTCATCAGTTGGGGAAGGAAACATAATAAATGGAGAGCTTAGATGTTCAATAAGGGTTTACATAATATATATCAATCCATGGTTATATGAAATTATAAGATAATAATAAGGTTATGTGATCATGATCATAACTTACAAAGTTTATACCCAACCTATCACAGATCATGAGCATGATTCATGGCATAAACATTATCATTTCATAAATCATGGACCATAGGAGTGTGAAATCATAAAAAAAAAATCATTAACAATAAGATCATGTCATAAAAGTGTGTCATAATCATAAATATATAAATCCATTTCATATTTCAAGGTTAATTATCGAGACCATCAACATAGTGGATCTGGACACACCTGTTTCTCATAGTGGATTAAGACACACCTGTTTCCTATAGTGGATCAAGATCATCGACTTGTTTCCCATTTTTATCTCATGAGATATAAATATTTACCAAATTAATTTGAAAGAGATATAGATATAACCTATCACATAATGAAAATGATATATATGTGTGCCACAAGAATATAAATCATTCATCATATCAGATCCTTTGAAAGGAAACATGTTTTATAAACATTTCGTTATTGCACGACCCTTGGAAGAGTAACAAGATTCATAAACATCATGTCATCATAAAAAAACCATCCATTGAAATAATAATTATGGTATCCTTGGATCATATCCCTACTAAAACATAAGTAACAACAAATAATATTATTTTGGATAAAAAATGATTTTGAAAGATCACTTGACGTAATTTTTTGAGGAAAATATCCTTTCCATTTTTAGAATATTTTTTTTGAAAATATGTGCAATTAAAATAGAAAATATTTTATTTGAAAATTACCTTGTAATATTTTATGGGAAGCTTCAAAATATTAAGGCGTTATGATAGTGGGAAAATCTGCTCATGCTGTATAAGTTAAAAAAACATTCCTTGCATATTTTGTCGGAAAAGTCACAAAGTACCTTTTTTGGAAAATGATAAAAAAGTCCCCTTCAAACCGTTTTGTAAAAATTAAAACATGGGTAAAACTGAATTCAAATAATTGTATAAGAATAGTAAAAATCTTTTAGAAAACGTTTTTAGAAAACATGGATATTGAAGAGAAATATTGCACAGTAGAGACTTAATCATAAATAATCACAAATTATGATGAGATTGCGATATAAACCCTTACCTCAAGTATTGACTTTATTCATTCATGTTAAAATCTCATGTATAATAAATATGGATTTATTATACATTTATTCCATAACCTTAGTTATATAAAATCATGTATTATTTATTTGTAACATCTTATCACCTGTTTATTAATAATTTGTTATTAAAATCACTGTTTTGGGTGATAACTATTTCATTTTACAAGAATGTTTCAGTTTGAAAATCTTGGTCATTATATTAAATCAGTCAGGGGAGGGGGAAACAAATGAAAACCCTATCTAATTGTGTGAGGGGAGGCTCGAAACTGAGACCTCCCGAAACACCATCATAGGACGCAACCGCCAGGCTACGCCCATGGGGCATCTTGGTCCTTATATTTTTATTTTAGTATCATCATTTATAAAATGTTAATAATTATATAAACATAATATATAATAATTATATACATATCTATAATTATTCATAGAAACTAGGGATAAAAAAATGAATCACACTGTTCATGGAGACGGTAGGCCGTATGTATGCATGAACGTTGTTTTTTTTCAAATGGAATGAAAGAAAGGTAAATAATAATTCATATTTAAAGAATAATTATAATACCATATATATTATATATATTCATTAAACCCTTCATAATACCCATATATAAAATATGGTGATGAAAAAATGAATTATATTGCTATGTGGAGACAGTAAGCCATACGTACACACAAGTGATAATTTCACTTCTGGTTTGATGGAAAAAAGTGATTATAATGGTGTTTTTATAATAATAATAATATTTAAACATATTTATGATATTGAAGCTATTATTTTATGACAATCATCATATATTTAGATGAGGTAAGAAAGAGTAGAAAAAGAAAGTGATCGCTTAGAGTGATTACCTCTTCTTCAAAAAGTCTCCTTTAGATCTCCTCAAAATAATCTAGGGTTTGTCTTTTGAGAAGAACGAAACCTCTAGAGTGTGTTCAGAGAATTTGAAAAGAGAAATTGGTAGGGTATGGTTGAGATATAAGGCTAAAAGTGTTGTAGAAAATAGAGGGAGAATGTACCCTTTTATAATTGAGGTGATGGACACTTCTGAAATTTCACAAAATATCAATTTATAATAAATCAATTTTATATCCAAATTCCATAAAATATCCATGAATTCGAAGATAAGACAAGATAAGGTTGTAATATTATTAACCAATATATTTTAGACGAGTTTTGGTATTATTTTAAACCTTATCATTTTGATTAACTTTTTGTTAACCAATTTTAATTTTAACTATGGTATCGATGTTTTCAATATTAAAAGGTCATAATTTTTACTTATATGGTGTCAATTGAAGCATAAATTTGAAATTTGTAATATTTTAGACCATATTATAATTAATTTTTATTTTTTAAATATATTTATGATTTTAAACAATTTAATAAAATATCAATCCCATAAAATATCATTATTTTCAATTTTGATACTATTCACTACTTTGACTTTTAAAAATATCAAGATAACATTTCAAATTCAAACCAACTATTTTATTATATACTTAATATTTAAATTAAATCTAGATAATTCGTGGATCTCCTTAAATATTACAAATTATATTACTTTTAATATTTTTAATATCATTTATTTAATTTTTTTGTTAAACGAATAATTACTGCATCGACATTGTGTAGATATTTAGGGTAATTATTTAATATCTAAAAATTAAAAATAAATTACCATGAAGAAAATAAATCTTTTATATTTCAAAATATTATTTATAGTCAAACATATACTCTGGATAACCTCATATTAAAAATTTTATAGTTATTAAAAACATGAATGTGACATCTTTGACTTTTCTTTAAATAAAATATTATAAAGGCCATAATCTCATCCAAGTGGCCCCAAAAGGTCATAAATTTGACTATTATATGATTATAGTTGATAATTATTCATCCAATAAAATTAAGGTAAGTGTTAGAGTAATTTTATAGTCTTTATCATATTATTTTTACCCTTAATTACTCGATTTACCCTTTACCACAATAACAAAATTTACTAAGGTTTCTATTTCTATTGACCAAAAAATAAAAGTGTCATATTTACTAAATTTTGACTCAATGATTAAAAATATGGAATATATTTTTTAAAATTCAAGACATAGATTTTTTAGAATTAAATTTAAAATAAAACCGATGGAATTCAATGAAAAATAAATTTTTCAAAAAAAATCTCTTTTTAAATATAAAATATTTTTATACTAAATTCAAGTATAAAATCCACTTCAAAAACAATAATTGTATTATTTAAAATTAAAATTAACTAATTAAAATTTTAAAAAAAAAATCCAAAATATAATTTGATATTGTAAAAAATTTATAAGAAAATACATTTTTCAATAAAAATCATTATTTTTCCCTATTTCTTGAAAAACAATGATATTTAGAAAATTATAAAAAAAATTATTTGGATTGTTTTGAAATTGTGAATTAAAAAATGAAATTAATTTTTTCAAATATATTTTATATAACTTATATTAATTAATATTCACTCATAAAAAGAAGAAAAACTCATTTTTGAAGAAAACATTTTTTTGAAGAATAAAATGACTACTAAAAAATTTGTGATAATTTTATTTGCACTTACCAATAAATTATTATTGAGTTGGACCTTTATATTTATTTCATAAATTATTTTTTTCCTATTCATTTCCATCAATTTAATGTCTAGGTTATAATGAAAATATAATATTTTTCGGTTCATCTAAACTTGCTGCTGCGTGCAACACAAGCTATCAAAAAAATCAAATTATTTAAAAAATATATTTCATAAAAATCTTAGGATGTTACATTCCACCCCCCTTAAAATTAATTTTCCCTATAAATTAATCACTTGGATACAAGAAGATGATGATATTTATACCTCACCACATCCTCAGGTTCCCACACAGCTTTCTTAAAGTGGTGGTTTTGTCACAAAACATTAACCAGACGAGTGGTTTTGTTTTGTAGAACTTTATATTTATGATATAGAATCTCTACCAGCTATTCTCTATAAGAAATATCTTTCTCCAGTGGTATGAACTCTGAGTTTAGTACATGTGAAGGACCAGATATGTACTTCCTCAGAAGTGATACATGGAACACATCATGAGGTTGAGAAATATTTGGTGGAAGCGCCAAACGATAATAAATTGTCTCGATATGATAAAGTATTTCAAAGGGATCAATATAACTAGGGTTTAATTTGTCCTTATTTCTTCCATATAGAAATTCATAGAAATACCTCCTCACTAAAATCAAATTCTAGTTTGCGTCGATGATTATCAATGTAATATTTCTTTCAAATTTGTGTTGTTATTACATGTTTTTGAATGATTATAACCTTCTCTACCATCTCATCAACCTGTTCTTGTCCCAACCGCTTTCTTTCTACAAATTCTTTCTAGTAAATTGGATTTATATACTTCTTTTCATAAGGAGTCATCTGAATGCTCGGGTGAAAGCTATTTCTGTAAGAAAACTCAACTTGGGAGAGGTTTTGATCCTAACTACCTTTAAAATCCATAGAAAAATATTTTGTTATATCCTCTAGAGTTTGAACTATTCTCTCAGACTCAACATCTACCTGAGGATGATATACAGTGCCAAAACTCAATTCTATATCAAGATATTGATAAGGACTTCACCAAAAATTCAAGGTAAACTCTAGATCCCAATTAGATACAATTTAATATGGTAATCCATGAAACTTTAAAACTTAATATATATTCTGGCAAGTAGATTTAGAGATAAATATTCTCTAAATGAAGTGCGCTTACTTCATAAGGTGATTAAATACAACCTATAATTACTTCAATAGAAAAAAATAAGATAAAACCTAAAGGTTACCAATACCTTTAATCATATGTCCACAAAGTGTAAATGCATTCCTCCTTGAATATATTTGTCACATATAAAAAACCAAAGGGTTGTATTTCCATAAATATATCTTAAAATTTCCTTAATCTTGATAAACTCTCATCACATAAAAAACTCAAAAGGTGTATCAACTCATGATAGTATCCATAACTCCTATGTTAATCTTAAATGGAGGAATATACACTTCCAAGAGTTCACTCACCCTTTATTCCTTATACAATATCTTATCTTATACAAAAATAGTTTCATTAGAAGTTTAGGTTCATCATTTTTCTAATAAAATATCAAATGTGATTTAATTATTCTAGAATACATGTAAAATGAGATAATCACATGAAATTTCCCTAAAGGATGGTCAATAAAATTTTCATTGGGACCATTCATACAAAATCAATCATGAAACTCTCAACTAAGGAGGGGAGAATAAAGGTTTCTTAATTATCACGATTCACTTCATTCATTGTGATTGCATAAGCTTTCCCTTTGTCATTTGTCTTCAGAGTTTGTTGTGGATTACCATCCACATTAGTCATTGAATTGGGGAATTGATTCGCATAATGTCCAAATTTCTTTCACTTGAAACACTGGAGTGTGGCAGTGCATTATTTGGCACCCTCTCCTTCACTTCAATAACCATCCCATTAATCACATTTCAGTATTCACGGGCTTTATGACCCACCTTTCTACATTTAAAGAACCTCCCAGTTCCATTCAAACACCCCCTTGATGATTCTTACCACATTTCTGAAATTTAGAAGACTGAAATTTCTTTTCACCATATGATTTATTCGAGTTTTCATGAAACTCGATCTTTATTTTCTTATCAAAACCATGAGAATGGTGGGAATATCCAATTTCCATTTCTACTTTGTGTGCATATAGAATAATTTCTCCATTGCTACTAAAGTCTCTTATAGGTAATGCCTTTCAAATATTTGGTTTTATGCCACCAAAGAATTGATCAATTTTACTTTTAGGGTTGATAATTAAATTAGAGGCATACCTTGCAAGCCTTGTAAAATTTTCCTCATAGGTACCAATGGATTCGTCATCCTTTTGCTTCATCTCAAGAAATTACTTCTCTATAGTTATATGTAGAATATGAGTAAAGTACTTATTTAAGAATATCCCCTTAAACTCATCTCACTCAATGGATTTAGTCTCTTCCACTTCCTCATATTCTTGATAAGATTCCATTATTGATCTGCTTCATTTTCCAGATTATAAACAGTTAGGTCAACTTTTTCATGTCCTGAGCATTGAAGAACATAAAATTTTTCTCAATGGTGTTGATCCATTGCTTACTCACTAGTGGATCAGAAGACCCACTAAAAGAGGGTGGATCCTTCCTCACGAAATATTCAACAATACATTGTTCTCTCCTTTGATCATTTGGAAATTCAGAATGATTCATAGCCCATGAAAGTTGTTTGAGCATAGCTACAAGATTATGCATTCCAACTCCCATAATGTTTGGTTGCTTAGGAGGACAATCATTGCATTTTCCATCACACTCATAATTAACACAATTCCTTTGGATTCCATCCATTGACTTAAACTATAAATCATATCATGATAAACACTAATCATATTTGATAACAACATAATTCTGAAAAATCATTTATAGAATGTCTAAATCGTAAAACTTTTTTCTATGACACCTTAGGATTAACCTATGTTATTCATGATCATTATCAAAATTTTAGGATTTTATCCTGTATATAGTGCTATCCCTAGGGTTTTCATAAAAATTTTCTAACCCTAATCTTTAAATATTGTCCAAACCTTGTTCTAATACCAACTATAATGGCCCAAGCTTTTCATACAAAAATATTACATATATTTAGATGAATATTCAGTACATAAAAATATTGTCCATGCCAAAATCGTAAAGGTTTTGACCCTTTGGAAATTATATTTACAATCTTATTTTTTTGAAGGATCATAAGCATCTCCCCCACATATCTTTTTCATATATTAATCCTCTTAGGCACACCCTATCTAAACCTTTATTTATCACATGGGGAAGGAAACATAATAAAGAGTGAGCTCAGTTGGTCAATAAGGGTAAACATATAAGATATAAATCTATGATCATATGAAATAATAAGATAATAATAAGTTTATGTGATCATGAACATAACTTAAGAAGTTCATACCCAACCTATCATAGACCATCAACATGATTCATGGCATAAACATTATCATTTCAGAAAACATCAAATATAAGAGTGAGAGATCATCATAAAAAAATCATGACCCATAAGATCATGTCATTAAAGTGTGGAACTATAATAAATATAGAAAACCATTTCGTATGTAAAATTTAACAACCAAGACCATCAACATCGTAGATTAGGACAACTGTTTCCCATAGTGGATTAGGATGCACCTATTTCCCATAGTGTATCAAGCCCATCGATTTGTTTCCCATTGTTTTCTCATGAGATATAAAGCTTTACCCAATGAATTGGAGGGAGATAAAGGTATCACCTGTCACATAATGAAAATGATACATATGTGTGATACAAGAACATAAATCATTCATTATATCAGATCCCATGAAAATAAACGGGTTTTCTAAACATTTCATCATTGTATAACCCTTGGGAAAGTAATGAGATTCATAAATATCATTCCATCATAAACATAAACCATCCAGAGAAAGAATAAAGATGGTATATTTGGATAATATCTCCAATAAAACGTAATCAAAATTAAATAATTTTGTTTTAGATGAAAATGATTTTGAAAGATCTTTTGAAGTAATTTTTGATTAAAATATCATTTCCATTTTGAAAACAATTTTTTTGAAAAGTTATGCAATTAAGAAGTAAAAAAAATTATTTGAAAAGGATCTTTTATGCATGTATATGAAGTTTAAAAACATTAAGGTGTAATGATAGTGGGAAAATCCACTCATGCTATATAATTTAATAAAACATTCCTTCTGTATTTTGTTGAAAAAGTCACAAAGTATATTGTTTGGAAAATGATAAAAATATTCCTTTCAAATCGTTTTTCAAAAAATTAAAACATGCATAAAAATGAATTCAAATAATTTTAGGAGAATAGTAAAATATTTTTTAATTTATTTTATAAAACATGGATATATAAGAGAAATATTCCATAGTTGAGACTTAATCATAAAAATCTCGAATTATGATGAGATTGCGAAATAAACGCTTAGTTTAAGTATTGCATTTCTTCGTTCATGTTCAAACATATTGTATAATAAATATGGATTTATTATATATTTATTTCATATACTTAATTATATCATACCATTTATTATTTATTTATAACATTTTATCACCTGTTTATTAATAATTTATTATTAAAATCACTATTCTGGGTGATAACTGCTTCGTTTTCCAAGCATGTTTCAGTTCGGTGGTCTTGGTACTTATAATTTGATCATGGTATCATAATTTACATAATGATAATAATGGTATAAAAATAATATATAATAATTATATACATATTTATAATTATTCATATAAAGTAGAGATAAAAAAATGAATTACACCGTTCATGGAGACGGTAAGTCATGCGTACGCATGAACGCCGTTTTCATTTTTCGATTGATGGAATGAAAGAAATTTAAATAATAATTCATATTTATAAATCATTATTATATCATATATATAATATATATTCATTAAACCCATCATAATAACCACCCATAAAAGATAATGACGAAAAAATAACTTGTATCATTACGTGGAGATAGTTAGCCGTACGTATGCACGAGTGATAATTTCACTTCTTATTGATGCAAAAAAGGTGTATAGTGGTGTTTACATAATCATAATAAAATTTTAGAATATCAAGGATACTAAATTTATTATTTTATGATAAAAATAATAGATTTAGAGGAGTTAAGAAAGAGTAGAAAAATAATCTGATCGGTTGGAGTGATTACCTCTTCTTCAAAACGTCTCCTTTAGATCTCCTCTAAAGGCTCTAGGGTTAGTATTTTGAGAAGTCCAAAACCTCTAAAATGTGTCTAGGGAAGTTTAGAAAATAAATTGATAGGTGATAGTTGATCTATAAGGATAAAATTGGTGTAAATAAGTGAGGAAGGAGGTGCCCTTTTATAATCGGGGTGAGAGACACTTTTGAAATTTCTCATAAGATTAATTTATAATAAATTCATTTTCTATCCAAATACCACCAAATAGTCATGGATTCTAAGTTAAGCTAAGATAAGGTTGTAATATCATTAACCAATAGATTTTAGATAAATTTTGGTGTTTTTTTTAAACTTATCATTTTAATTAAATCTTGGTTAACCTATTTTAATTTTAATTATGGTAACAACACTTTCAATGTTAAAAGGTTGTAATTTTTACTTATATGGTGTAAATTGGACCATAAATGGGAAATTTATGAAATTTCCGACCATATTGTCATAACATTGTATTTTTTTTAAATATTTTTATGATTTTTAAATAATTTAATAAGATATTAATCACATAAAATATCATTATTGTTAATTTTGATACTATTCACTACTTTGACTTTTGAAAATATTAAAACATGTCAATTAGAACTAGCTATTTTATTTTATCCCTAACTTTTCAAGGCCATCTATAAAATTTATGGACCGCCTTAAGTGCCTAAAATTATATTAATTTTAATATTTCTAATATCATTTTTTTGTTAATTGAATAATTACTACATCAGTGTTGTGTATGCATTTAGGGTAATTATTTAATTCATAAAAATTATAATTAAATTATGCCGATGAAGATAAATCTTTTAAATTTCAAAAGACTATTTATAGTTTAACATATCCTCTATATAACCCTATATTAAAAAATTTATAGTTATCAAAAACATGAATGTGACATCTTTGACTTTTCATTAAATAAAATATTATAAAGGTTATAATCTCATCCAAGTGAGCCCAAAAAGTCAAAAATTTAAATCTTAGATGATTATGGTCAAAAATTATTTTTCCAATAAAATCAAGTTAAGTTTTGGGGTATTTTATAGTGCTTATCATATTATTTTTACCCTTAATTATTCGATTTACCCTTTATTATGGTACCAAAATTTACTAAGGTTACTATTCATATTCACAAAAAATAAAAGTGACTTATTTACTAAATTTTGAACTACTAATTCCAAATATGGAATACATTTTTCAAAATTCAAAACACATAAGGTGAAAATTTTAATTTAAAATAAAACCCAAAACGCAATAAAAATGGGTTTTATCAGAAAAATGTTCGTTTTAAATATAAAATGTTTTTATATGAAATTAAAGTATAAAATCCACTTTAGAAACTGATTTGAATTATTTCTAATAAAAATGAACTAATGAAAATTTAAAACAAATCCAAAAAATAATTTTACCTTGTAAAATTTAAAAAAAAATACAGTTTTCAATAAAAATCAGTATTTTTCACTATTTCATGAAAAATATTTTTTTTCAAAAAATTCTAAAAAAAAAAGATATATTTTCGTAATGATAAATTCAAAAGTGAATTTAATTTTTTCAAATATATTTTCTATAACTTCTAGAAATTAATATTCACTCATAAAAGGAAGAAAACCTCATTTATGCAGAAAACGTATTTTTAAAGAATATAACGTCTTTACTGAAAATTGTGTTATCATTTTATAAGAACTTACAAATATATTCATATTGAGTTGTACCTTTATATTTATTTCATAAATTAGTTATTTCTATTCATTCTCACCAATTTAATGGATATGTTATAACAGACTTGTAATATTTTAATAATATATCACAGTTCGTCTAAACTTGTTGTTGCGTGCAACACAAGATATCAAAGAACTCAAATTATTTGAAAAATATATTTCATAAACATTTTAGGGTGTTATATCCTATGTTAATAGTGAGAAATACACAACTTCAAATTGTTCTGTGAATTGATTCTAGATAAACTATTATTTGTATTGAGTATTACCAAAAATTTTATCCTAGTATTCTGTTGGACACATTGAGACATTATTTATTTTTAAATTAATGTTGTTATGACATTACATACACTACTAAAAAAGAGGACTTTAATAGTTATAGAATAGGACTTTATCAGTGTGGTTAAAAACCCTAGGCTTTTATTTGTGCTTTTAGAAACGCTGATAAAGGGGCATACTATAGTGTGATGTTACAATAAACTGCAACACCAAAAATATGTCATAATGTAGTGTTACATAACATCACATTGCATCACTAGAAAAAACATTATAAATTAGAAAAATAAGATAAAAATATAGAATTTAAATGAAATAAAATTTACAACACAAATACAAGAAAAACATTATTATAGAGAAAAATAACGCACCTGTATAAAAGAACAAACCACCACTGATCGAGAAAAAGAACACACCTATATAAAAAAACAATTCTTATGTTAGTAATAATATAAAGAAATAAATTAAACAAAAAATATTAAATTTAAACTAAACTTTGAGTCATACTAGGAACACTGTGTATCAGATTAAGTTGCAATTGATTCTTGCACATCCCACCATTTATTGTTCATCTTTAAGCATTATCTATGTGAAAATTAAATAAATAAGTATAAGATAAAAATGATAAGGAAATTAATTGATTAATATCAGATAGAATTATGAGAAAACAATTTAGGTTTGTTTGCTTGGTTTTAGAAATGTGATGTGTGTTTTAAACTAAAATGACACTTATATATTGAAAAGATGCACTTGGAGTCATACCGATCACAACATGTGTCATATTGAGGTACAATTGATTATTACATATCTCAAATGAGTTATGTATTGTTTTCATAAAATATAAAAACAATAATAATGCGTTTCCTTGATTTTAAGTTAGTAACTTGTGTTTTTTTACTAAAATTTCATTTTAAATTAGAAATAATACTTCAAGTCATATCAGTAAAATTGTGTGTGGGTTTTACATGAGACTGGTTACTACATGTTATAGATAAATTATGAATCATTATCCTAAATTATCAAGACAATCCAAATGTGTTTGCTTTTTTTTTCAGTGAGTGACACTTTTTGAACTAGAATGTCAATTTTAAATTGGTAATAGACACTTTGAGTCATACCGGGAACATCATGTATCAGATTGAGGTGAGGATGTTTCCTACACATAAAAAATGAATTATGTATCATTTTACTAAAGTATCAAAATAATCCTAATGCATTTACTCAGTTTTAAGTATGTCAGTTTTCTTTTTTTTTCTAAAATTAATGTCAATTTTAAATAAAAAGATGCACCTAGAGTCATACTAATCACACTGTACATCATATTGAGGTACGACTGATTACTACACATTCCAAATAAATTATGGATCATTACCTAAAGTATCAAGACAATATGAATGTGTTTTCTTGGTTTTGAATACCCTGTTTGTGTTTTTTACTAAAATGTCATTTTAAACTAGAAATACACACTTTGAGTCATAGCAGTCACATAATGTGTGAGTTTTATGTGAGACCAATTACTACACTTAAAAATGAATTATAAATAATTTTCCTAAATTATCAAGATAATATGAACACATTTTATCAGTTTTCAATGAATGACACTTTTTGAACTAACATATCAATTTTAAATTGATAACAGACACTTTGAGTCATATTGGTCACATCGTGTATCGAATTGAGGTGTGGGTGATTCCTACATATCAAAAATTACTTATGGATAATTTTCATAAAGTATCAAAATAATCCGAATGTGTTTTCTCAGTTTTGAGTATGTTAATTGTCTTTTTTACTAAAATTAATATCAATTTTAAATAAAAAGATTTTTTTTGAGTCATAACGGTCACACCATGTATCAAATTGAGATTAAGATGATTCATACATGCCCCAAATGACTTATAGATAATTTTCCTAAAGTATAAATACAATAAGAATACGTTTTCTCAGTTTTGAGTATGCCACTTGTGTTTTTTACTAAAATGTCATTTTAAATTGGAAACATGTACTTTGAGTCATATCGGTCACATCATGTGTGAGTTTGACGTGAGACTAATTCATACACATCAAAAATTAATTATTAATCATTTATATAAATTATCAATAAAATCTAAGCGTGTTCACTTGGTTTTTAGTGGGTGAATTTTTTTGAACTAAAATGTTATTTTTAGAGTGATAACGTGCACTTTGAGTCATATCAGGAACATCATGTATCAGATTGAGGTACGAATAATTTCTACACATCAAAAATGACTTATTAATTATTTTACTTAAGCATCAAAACAATACTAATGTGATTTTTTGGTTTTGGGTATGTTAGTTGTCTTTTTTACTAAAATTAATGTCAATTTTAAATAAAAAGATGAACATGGAGTTATAACGGTCACACCGTGCGTCGTATTGAGGTGAGAATAATTTATAAACATCTCGAACAAATTTTAATTTTTTTTCCTAAAATATTAAAACAATACGAATGCATTTTCTCAGTTTTGAGTATGCCATTTGCGTTCTTTATTAAAATGACATTTTAAACTGGAAACACGCACTTTGAGTCATACTAATCACATCCTGTGTGGGTTTGATGTGAGATTGAGTCCTATACATCAAAAATGAGTTATGAATTATTGTATTAAATTATAAAGATAGTCTGATCATGTTTTCTTAGTTTTCATTGAGTGATTTTTTTGAACTAAAATGTCATTTTCAAATTAATAATAGACACTTTGAGTTATACCGGGCACATCATGTATTAGATTGAGATGAGGTTGATTCCTACACATAAAAAGCGACTTATGGATCATTTTCATATAGTATCAAAATAAAACAAATGTGTTTGCTCATTTTTTGAGTTTGTCACTTTTCTTTTTTACTAAAATTAATATCAATTTTAAATAAAAAGACACACTTGGAGTTATACTAGTCACACAGTGCATCATATTGAGGTGAGGATAATTATTAAATGTCCCAAATGAATTATGAACCATTTTCCTAAATTATAAAAATAATCATAATTCTTTTTCTTAGTTTTGAGTACGTCACTTATGTTTTTTAATAAAATTTCATTTAAATTGGAAACACAAACTTTGTGTCATACCGGTCACATTGTGTGTTGGTTTGACGTGAGACTGATTCCTACATGTCAAAAATGAATTATGAATCATTGTCCTAAATTATTAAGACAACCTGATGGTGTTTTCTTAGTTTTCAATGAGTGAATTTTTTTGAACTAAAATGTCAATTTTAAAGTGACAATAGATACTTTAAGTCATACTAGGCACATCATGTATTAGATTGAGGTGCGGTTGATTCCTACACATCAAAAATGACTTATGGATAATTTTAATAAAATATCAAAAAAATCTGAATGATTTTTATCAGTTTTGAGTACATGATGTGTGTTTTGAACTAAAATGTAAATTATAAACTAAAAACATACCGTTCAAGTCATACCGGTCACACCGTACGTCGGATTGAGGTGAAAAAGATTGAGTATGTGATGTGTGGTTTTCGTTCAACCCTATTCACCAATCTAGAAAGAAAGAAATGTTTCACTTGGATGGAAGAAGAAACCCCATGCTTCTTGAAACACCTCATCCAAAAGCACTGTGTTCTCTCTTTTCTATCTTGTTGCAGATGATTGAAGAAAAAATATGACTTCCCAAAATATTTGTGAAAAAAAGATAAAAATGATAAGGAAATTAACTTAAAAATAGTGGATAAAATGGTAATATAATTAACAAAATAATTAGTAGGAATTCACCTTTTCATGATGGTTATATACATTGTTGACCCATTTCCTTGTTCTTGTTATCGTAGTTGCATCCTAAAAGTTCAATATCTCACGAGCATGAGTAGTTTCAAACAATCCACCCCAACTCAAGAAAAAGAATCCAAATGTATAATAAAATAATTCTTATTTTAGTAATACTATAAATAAATAAATAAAACATAAATATGAAACAATACATTAATAAAATTCCAATTTTAAACTGAAGCCACACAATTTCAATTATGCTGGGTACAAAATGTATTGCTTTGAGGTATGATTGATTACACCATGTCTTTTTATCCTATAGTGTATTAAAAAATTTGGGTCATCTAACAATATTAAATTTTGATAACCCAGAATGTTGAATGCATTGGAGAATAAAAATAAAATTGCATCATAATGAGTGAATCATCCTTGTTGAGTGCATGATCATAGTATATGAGTAAATAATCATTGATGACGAATTCATTTATTCCTATAAAACATTAACCATTAGCATAAACCTATCAGAATTCATTGATTGAACTAAAATAAATATTTACACATGAGTTTTTATGGAACATAATAAAATTTATCTTACCCTTTCATCATCATAGAGAGTACAAACTCTATGATATACCATTTACATTATTTGATGAAAAAAACTCTAGTGTGACCCATTATGTATTTTCAGAAGGCACTAAACTCCATTATAAATTGTTTAACCCTTCTTGATAGTATTAAACATCAGTATAATCCTTTATAGCATCCAAAAGACACTAAAATATAGTGCATCTATGAAGTCTTCTTGGATTATGCTATAGATTAGTATATCATTTTCAATATTATTGGTGATGATAAACTCTAACATAACATCATAATTATTTGTTCATAAAAATGGTAATATCCCTATTCTCATGTATTATTTATTAATAATGATGATGAGTTTTTTATTAGTGAGCTTGTGAACATGGATCATTTTACACAATTAATGTTACTCGTATGGATTTCACAAGAATTTTTGATATTATATCTTGCATATAATTGATTATTTAATAGACTAAATAATTCCACCACCCACCCAAGTGAAACCAATATATTATTATTTTATGAAAATTCATGATTCAGTCGATGAAATTTTGTATTTATTTATTTTTCTAGAGGTTTTGGATCAAGTTACTAGCTTCTTTTTCAAAGGGGTCTTCATTTTAATTTTTGGTGATTCACAGTATCATTTGAAGAGGGTTTTTTCATTTTTGGGGATTTCTTCATAAGGTAGTTTCTTTTAATTTGATTTCATGTTTCCTTTGACACAAACCCTCCTCGATGACCATGATCTTTCAATGATGGTTGTCCTCCAATAGTTCTCTCATACACCTGCCAGCTTCAGTAGTTGATTACACACATATTTTCATTATATATTATGTTTAATAAAATAATTTTCAAAAAATTACTCTTGAGTAAAAATTATTAGACAAGTAAACAAAAAATATTAGTTAAACAATTAGTAAAAAATATATACAAAGATAAAAATGAATAAGACATTTCAATGGTTAATGAACAATAAATTATCTATTTTCAAAAAATACTCTAAAAGACATAAATTATATACTCTTACATATCCTATACGATCTAAATATTGTGAAATTAATATAGGTAAACTTATCTTTAAAGGAAATCATGATGTAATTTATATATTTAATGTGAAACTATTTATTATATCTAATTAGAAAAGAAACTAAGGATAAATTTGTTTCAAATACAAAATAAAACCTATCACTTGTTATTTTTAAAAAATATGTTTATCCCATGTATACTCTAAACCTAATCATATTAAAAAATAACCTAAATGAAATTTTAATTATGGATTCTATCACATTACATTTCAAAAATATAATTCACTTTCCATCACAACATACCACCAACCACAATATAATACTAAAACATTTTTCAACCTCATTGCATAAACCATACCAGGTTCTCATGAAGGCTAGCAAGTTAATCAAACATATTTCAATGATATAAAACAATAATAATTTAACATGAAATCATTAGACATGCAAATAAATAAATGGTCGTAACACGTTCATACTTCAGTTAAATAATCCCAGCAAACACTTTTCCATTTAACCGACTTGAATTTATCAATTCATTTATGGTAAAAATCACCGCAATCATAAATATAATATAATAGTGTTAAGAAACACTAAATTTTCTAATATTTTACACAAGTTTAACTTAAAACCTTTAATAATTATTTCATGTGGTATATCATCATCTCATTATTCAATAATAAATTCAGCATATGAAATTATATTCATATTTATATTCAAAATGTGTATGAACAAAAAAAAAACAATCAAATGAAAGAAAATATATAGACACCACCATAAAATTCTATCATTTTATGACATAGGAACAAACTCCATTTATTCATTCAACTATATCACCTATGTGACACTAATCATCCAATATTAATTAAGAAAAAATCCACATCTATCATTCTATGAAATTTTATGAATATGATTTCTTCAATAAATACACATGTATTCATAATTCTTCTTATTGTCTTAAACATTTTTTCATCTTCATGTGCATGCCATACTGTGGAAATAAGATTCAAACAATGAAAATCCACACCATCTAAAAGGTAATAAGAAATAATAATGAAAACATTAATAAAATCACCATCAGTTGCAAGAGATCACACTTCCCATTTTCATTATTTAAATTTCTAGGTTGTTATCTTTATATAGTTGGTTACTTCTATTTACGTAGTGAATACTCAAGTATGATAATTCTACACTGCACATAAAATATAGAGAGATTATGGATCCCATCCCCTACCTAGTTTTTTGTGTAGTCGCAACAACGAATAGATATGCAGTTTGTAGTGGTCTCGTATGAAGCTGGAATGAGTTTACAGAGTAGGGGTGGTATTGTGTAGGTATAGGTAATTGAGATAGAGAGAGAGATGATATGTTCACAACACCTAGGATATAGAAGGAATTCACTTGAAGTTGAGAGTTGGGACTGTCTGAAAACTCAAATTATTTTACTCAATCATACACAAATATGGTTTTAGTAATTAGCTGACTTCCTTGGTTCTTCATGAGAGAAGAGAAGTAGGGTTCACCATGGTCGAGAACAATGCAAAAAATGCAAACTGTGGAACCTAAACAAGAAATCGACAAGAGAGGAAAATGAGAAAATAACATACCTTGGATTCTAGCCTTGATTCATCTGAGAGAACGTAGAGGAGCATCAACAACATGGGAGTACTGTGAGAGCTTGAGAATTGGGATTAAATCAGTCGTAGTTAGGGTTCTTTAAATAGGTTGGGGACACTTTTATCAGCGCTTGCAAAAAAACACTGATAAAGATCACTTTTATCCACGCTAAATTGATAAGCGCTAATAAAATTCATCTTTATCGGTGCTAAAGTTTTAGTACTGATAAAAATTCCCTTTACCAGCACTGATAAAGGGTTTTAATTATAATTATAAATAAAAAAATTGTAAATATATTTATATAATTATTTATATTTATTATAATTTTATAATTATTTAAATATATAATTATTTATTTATAATTAAATAATTTTTTTTAAAAAAATAATATTTTTCTATTTATAATTATAAATATAAAATTTTATAAATATAGTAAATATATTTATAAATAAATATATTTTTAAATATATTTATAACTATTTATTTATAATTATAAATATATTTATATCATTATATATATTTATATAATTATATATATATATATTTAATAAATATATATAAATAGAAATATAGTAAATATATTTATTATTTAAATATATTAAATATAATTTTATAATTAAAAATATATTTATATCATTATATTCATTTATATAATTATATATATATATATATATTTAATAAATATACATAAATATAGTAAATATATTCATTATTTAAATATATTTATTATATTTTTATAATTATTTGAATATATAATTATTTATTTATAAATATATGAATACTTAAAAAAATATTTATATATTTATACCATTATATATATTTAATATATATAAATATATATAGTAAATATAAATATAAATATGAATATAAATATGAATATAAATATGAATATAAATATGAATATAAATATGAATATAAATATAGTATATTCATTAATTAAATAAATTTATTATAAATTTATAATTATTTAAATATATAAAATTATTTATTTATAATTATATAAATACTTTAAAAAGAAAAATATTTATTTATTTATAATAATAATAAATATATAAATTTATAAATTTATAAATTTTGTAAATATAAATTTATAAATATATTTATTTATAAATGTTTATTTACAAATATATTTTTAACATTATTAGTGAATATATAATCTTAAATACATGCATTTTAAAAATGAGTGAAAATGAATAATTAAAAATGAGTAAACTTTAAAAATATTGAAAAAATGGATAAGTTTTATTAATTAAATGTAAATTATTAAAAAATATGGATTTATATTGAAGTAAATATTAATACATATAAAAATACTAAAACATAGTAAATAAATATATATAAATAAACAATAGAAAATGATTAAAATAAAAAAATAAAAAATAAAAAATTAAAAGTATTAAAAATGAAAAATAATACCTAACTATAACAATATTAAAAATAAATAAATAAAAGAGACTGATTAAAAGCATAATATATTAAATGTATCATGTTATAATGTAATTCTAAAATATACTAAAATTTGAATAAATGACATAAATATTGGGTGTATGTCTATATAAGATTTTATTAATTGCATAAATATTTGTGTGTTGTATATTAAAATGCATTAATTACGTATATGTATGTGAAATCAATGTAATGCATGTTTGATGTATGTTAAATTGAAAAATAAAACAATATTAAAAATGAATAAGATAATAAAATGTTTTTAATTATTACATTTTATTCATTTTCTACATATTTATATTTAATATATATTATTTATTACTATTTATAATATATATATATATACATATGTATTAAACTTATTCATTTTTATTAATAATTTTTTCATTAATAATTTTTTTAATAATTTTGTAATTTATTCATTATATATTTTTTTGTTTAATTATTACAATTTATTCATTTTTATTTTTTGTTTTATTATTAAAATTTATTCATTATATATGTATATATATTTAATATATACTATTTATTAATATTTATAATCTATATATATGTATATTAAATTTATTCATTTTTATCAATAATTATTTAATTAATAAAATGTTTAATATTTTTCTTAATTTACTATTTTTTATTTTTTATTTGTTAAATTATTTTATTTTATTAAATATCTATATATTTAATATATACTCTTTATTAATATTTATAATTTATATATATGTATATTCAATTTATTCATTTTTATCAATAATTATTTAATTAATAAAATTGTTAATATTTTTTTAATTTTTATTTTTTTAATTATTTCATTTTATTTTGGACCTTTATCAGTGTTAAAAAACCATTGATAAAGGATACCCTTTATTAGTGCTAAAAATAAAGTGCTGATAAAGGATATCGTTTGTCATTGGTAAATAAAAGCGCTGATAAATGTTACCCTTTATCAGCGCTGATAAATGGTATTTTTTATCAATGATTTTTTAGCGCTAATAAAAGGTACCATCTATCAGTGATTTTTTTTAGCACTGATAAAGGACACCCTCATCAACATTTTTTGCTAGCACTGATAAATTTCAACACTGTTAAATGCATGTTTTGTAGTAGTGATACTTAATTAATAGTCCAATTATACTTGAATCACTAATATCCAATCGAATATCAACAATGAATGATGAATATAAAAGGTAAGACTCGCACCCATTTGTGGCTAGATAATTCTTTGTGGATGTCAGAGATATGCCCATAAAGATTTAGGCTTGTTGAAGCCAAAATAAAAAGGGACTATTGATATACTCACTTATTGAGTTGTAGACAAAGTAACATCTAGAAATAAAGGTAAGATACAAATATTTTTGAGTTAGTTTAGTTTGACAGTGTGAAATATTCTAAGGAAAAACTAGAGGTAAATTCTTATACTCTAGGAAATTCCTTGAAGAAATTTTAGGAATGTTTAGTGGAAAAAAGAATTCACTTGGTAAGAAGATACAAGATCCTATGGGTGATTTTTTCAGGGTATGTCTTAACCAAGTATTCATTGATAATTTAAATGTACAGTGTGTAGGTTCCAGGCATGCGAAAGCACCTTTGATGACATGACCAACTCGACTTTTTAGTATTAATTTATGAATAATCGTTGCTATCCATGAAAACACATCACATCCAACAACATTGATGACCTGTTTTGTCAAGACCCATCCCTCGGGATCCATGTTGTGACTACCCCAAGCCCGCCTATGATAGGCTAGGGGTTGATGACTAGAATTGAGTAGGCGTATCCTACAAATGTGATACATTTCCCTAAGAACCTACACACACACACCCATATCCAAGCCACATGGTTGGAGAGTAAAAACACTAAGTAAAGAAAATGCATGCATACCACTACAACCCAACAACATAGTACGACATAAAATAAAGCAGTAAAGTGAAACCGGGCCAGAACACAAGCCCAAAAAAGAAAGACAACTGTAAAGTCTGACCTACAAACAAGGGCACTGAAGCTGTTGTAGGAAGCTGCCGGAAACACCTCAGCTCGTCTGATCTCACAAGGCACTGTCTGGTCCTGGTCCTAGTCCTGCTCCACCTAGGACTCCACCAAAGCATCGATCAACTGCACAAGATACAACACGTGCGAGCAAAGATCATGCAGAGGTGAGTAAAACAATACGCAGTAGGGGACCCCAAAAACCACAAAGTAAAAGACCACAAAGGAACACCATCAAGAAGGTGAAGTCATCTCAACACAGGTATATTTCAATAACACATATAACAAGAACATCTAGGTATACTCGTAAAGGATTCCAAGACACAATGTCTCATCCACTTCTATCCATATGGTTCTGCTCATAATATGCTCGATTCTGGGAGATCCCACTCCTCGAGCTATCTGATAGTAACCACATAGAAAAAGTCTACCAAAAGTATCTGAGATAACATCTGGTCTCGATATATCATGAAGTTTCCTTGATATTTCTTGTCTCACTGAGACAAGGAGTCTTGATATCGCAACGAAATCCTTGGCCACAGGATTTTGCTCAAGGCACACTCATTCTGGGAGAACTCGCTCCTTGAGCTATGAAGTCATCAGAGACCCATGCAAAGTGGTATCGCTTCTTTGGGACCCACCTAAAGAATACACATTGAGAACTACCTGAAGTAAACTGATTAGGTCAAGTCATGAAGGAAGGAAAGATCTCAATACACAGATAGGGGGTCCTGCACCCAGGGTTCACTGGAGGACATCCTAGCCCTATTGGAATTGTCATCCTAGATAGGGGATGGGTGACCATGTAAACATTGGTCACACCCATGCCACAAACCCTATCTAAGGTACCATGAAGAGAAGTGAGGATCGACCGGGCCTCTCAGTGCGATATATGCTCCAGCCCGCAGAGTCGCTGTCGAAGCTGGGCTGAGACAACCCACTTCGAAACATGGGTCATCCTCTATGATAGGAATACGATCCTGTATAAAACCTTCATAGAGACTACCAAGGGTCGGATATCTATCTTTATGGTCATCCTCTATGATGGGATCATGATCCTACATCGATCCCTCATAGGAAAGACAAAGAGAAATCCACCAACCCATGCTGGTCCAACTAAAACCCCACCAAGCCATCTCAAAAGGACCGCCTCATTTCAAGGGTCCCAACGCTACAGAAGGATTGTCAATCAGACCTATAGTTTGAAAGATACATGCATTTTAATGAAAAGGGGTCGGTGGGGTCTGGGTCCGGTCTAACCTGGTTGGACCGACTTGACCCGACCTGGCCCGGGGTCCGTCGACCCAACCCACGAGTCTGACCCAACTTGACCCACTAGGTATGACTTGGACTGGCTGGGTCGTGGGTTCGACACACCTTGGTTTGGCATGGCCAGTCGGATCCATCCCGGACTGCTGTGACGTAGGACGATCTCCTCCAACCTTAGATGCGGCAATCCTGCCACATCCCTCCTCGTCACGTGGCCGACACGGCTAGTCTCCAGCTTTTAGACGCCCGTGGCTTGAGCCGTGGGTCCAGGTTACCGCCACGGCCGAAGATACGACCTTCTCCATGCAGACAGACATCACCACGGTGCACCACCATGGCGCACTACCTCTACCATCCAGCTCGTGGCCTCCGCCGCCGGTTCCGATGTGTCAGGGGAATTTTATGTTGGCCACCAAACACGTTCTGGCGGTCCGTTATTCGATCCTAAAGTACACCTGTGACCCTCGTGTTGTGTTCTTCATCGCCATGGGTTCAAAATCACATCGTGAACCACTTCTCAAAACAATGCTTGAATGGAGGTATCTACTGCACCACCTCGATCTGTTTTCCACCACCATCGTCGCACCTCCTTCATGACACCACAAGGTTGGATCTTTGATTTGGGATCGTTGCACTAAGAAACGAGTATGCAATGATCAATCGTTTGTCAACCTGTGAAGAACACAAAGAACATGGGGGAGAAAATCACATTAAGCAACTCGAGGATCGAACCTCAACTGCTTTTTTGATTTGTCCTCGATCTGATCCGTTAGAAGGATCAATAAAAAAATCAAAATGGAAATTTCAATTCCCCCGAAATCATCCCACAATTAAGAACCTCCCACGAGAACGACCAGACCACGGGTCAACCTGATCGTGGGTTGATCCATGTTAATCCATTAAATCCAATAATGGGGAAATACATTATTTAAATAACAACCACTACGTTTATTTGGATTTCTTGAAGATGTAGATTGAAGTTGCATCACCCTGTTGATCCTTGTTCCGTTGGCATTTGTCGATTCGTCACCTCTTGATCGAATCCTGACCTCCGACCCATCATCTCTGACAAGAGATCCTCCTCCCCCTTAGGATAATTCTAGAGTTCTAGAGGAATTCTCTGGCATTATGAATTCTAATGCTGGACCGTGTCCCTGATTTAAGGAGGAACACGTTAACGCATTTTAGCGTTACTATTTTTCTTTGAAACAACATCGCCATGCTGCTTCATTTATGAAAGGAGAACGAGTTGCTCCCTCACTTCATCACTGCGTCTCCACGCTACGAAACGTAAAAAGGAAATAAAAATAAACTTCTTTAAGTTTATTTTATTCTCCTTTAAAAAGTCCAAAAATTAACTTTTACCCTCAACCCGCGCCATTCAAGGTTATGATCCGCCCAAAGAAAGCACACCCTCATGATCTCAACGGTACTCTCAGATTTCCAATCCAAGTTTCCATTTATGAGTTATACGGATTTGAAAAATAAAATAATTCTATTTAATTATTTTATTTACGGTTACGTCCCAAAAGCTACTTTCCATAGTTGGCCCGCGCCGACCAACGTTAGGCTCCACCTAAGAAATGAATGCCCTCATGAGCTCAATAGTGGTCTCATATTTTCATTCCGAGTCACCAATCATGAGTTATAAGGACTTGAAAAAATAAAATAATTTTATTTACGGTTATGCCATTTTAGAGTTTTCTCACTGGAGACCCGTGCCGACTAAACTTAAGTCGATCCTAGGATAAATACACTACTCTAAACACAACTATGCCCTCAAATTTCTGATTCAGGCACCCATTTAAGAGTTATTCTACTTTTTCAAGAAAAAATGCTCATGCACGCTATTTAAAAACTTAACATTTTTCAACAGATCATTCTGGGAACTCCAGGCCCTAGAATCTCACGTCATCTATGCTCTTGGTCTCATAATTTTCCCAAGAATTTTCTAAAAATAAAACCGGGAAAATATGAGTCATTTCATGGTTGACTAGATCTCATTGAATTGTCATTGCATTATAGGATCCAAGTGCATAATCTCTCTAGCAGCGATCCACACGTGCACCACAATCTCTAAACGTCGCCACAAAATCCCTCTACTTCACACTAAATTGAGGATATAAGTTATAAATTACCAATAAAACTTGTCATGAACTATGTTTTCTACTAAATCTATGATATGGATTCATTCCATCCATGCACAATCCATGTATGAGATTTCTAACTTCATTTTATAAGGTAGGAAATTGTTGATCAATTTTTATTCACTATGGAAAATACAACAGATGATGTAATTTTTCATCAGATATTTGTTCATATAAATGTCATCTTAACATTTTTTCATCATTTTAATCTACAAATAAATGTTTTAAATGAATAATTATAGGAAAATACCAAATTTCCATTACAGGAGTCTTGGTAAATATTAAATCAATCTGTAAATTTTCTTTCAACTTATGCCATGATGTTCCACATTTAGGAAACTCTAATAGAACTTCATATTCCATCATATATAGTACACAATCATTTGAGTATATGTGTATCTTCTTATACCCCAAACCCATCGAGAATAATATTTTCCTCGTATTATAATGTGAATATAGAAGATCATTGTCTTCAAGAAGCACGTCTTTCAATAGTTGTAACAACTTTGTAAAAATCTTGTCACTCTATCCATTTTTATCCCTCAACTTAATGAATCTTAACACCACTAATAAAATCATAAATTTCATACAACCTCAGTATAATGGTTTTTTGGAATCACCATATCAACGCTCAATCATTAGTGCTTTATAAGTTTCCTATGCTTCAATATCACAAATCATTTTTTCAATTTGATATGATCATCAAAGCTTTTTGAGTAATCTCTGTTTCAATATCACAAATCATTTTTCAATTTGATCAGACTTATCATATTGAAAATATTTATCATCAATATATTTTGAATTCTACTCAATTTCACTATGCCATATCCAAAGACTGTAACTCAGATTAAATCCACGGCAGATTACATGATATTTGATATTTATTTTTTTTCAAATTTTTCATATTTAAACATTTCAAGTATGGATAAAACAATGTCATTTTTTGGAACATTTTGTCTGGAAAAATTCAAAAAATCATAATCTTCTTCCTCATATCCATTACTTGTTCGTCTTGTATTAACCCAACTATGACTCATTATCACATATTGTAAATTTTAAATATTAAATATAAGTTATTGTATATTGAAATTGAAATTGAAATTTATTTTTATAAATAATAATACAAACAAAGAAACTTAAAATATTTCATAAATAAAAGAAAATCAAAAAATTTCATAAAGAAAATGATTAAAAAAAAGAGACTTGTATAAGAGTACAAATCTTATCATGGACTTTAGAACATTGACCAGTAATAAAACATAATTTTTCATTACTTTTATTATGTATTTTGGTAATTATGTATAATGTTTTCTTAATATACATGAAAATATCATAATATAAATGGTCAAATGATCTCTGATTTTAATGAATTTTTATATAGATTTAACATATTTAAAAATAATCTACACACATGTTTTAGAGTTGGGATATAATAATTTATGAATAATTTTATATGTATTCCAGAAAATATAAAAAAATATAAAATAGGATAGTGATAGTGTCATGAAACAAATGATATAGTTTTAAAATATTTCATAGAGAAAAATTATACCATATAATAAACAAAAATCCAGTGACAACATCATGAATATTATTTTATTCACATATAAAAAACAGAAGGATAATGTTTTATATTGTTGCATATAATAATTTTTCATAGTGACCATATCATTTATAATATTTTATTCACATTATAATGTTTCATAGTAAAAAATTATACCATATAATGCTTGACACACCATGAAATAGACTTAAAACATGATAAAATTATAAGTAAAATACACCTCAGTTTTCACAAAAAATCCAAAAATAAGAAGATTCAAATTTCACAAAATACAAAAATTGGAGAGAGACAACAATGGAAGAAAATGATGATAGAGAAGTAGGATGATGAAGGGGATAAGTGTATGGCGATGATAGCAACAATGAAGAATGAGGTCGATGACTAGAATAACGATAACGAGGAGGAAAAAGAGAGATTGGGGGTTAGAGGTTTTGAAGAAGAGAGATAGGGATCATATTGGGGGAAAAATAAAAAAGGCCTTCTAAAATTAAACGTTAGTGCCTACTAATTATTTTTTTAAAGGCTTTTTACATTGGTTATTTTATAACTAATGTAGAAAACATTTGTTACCTCAGTTATATTAGAGCTAACATAACAAATTGAAATTCTATGTCAGTTATAGAATAACCGACATACAAAATGAATCACATAAAATACTTTTTTTAAGATTTTATACATTGGTTATAAAAAAATTTACACAATGTCACGACCTGTCCTCGGGGCCCATTCCGTGACTACTCCAAGCCCACCTTCCATAGGCCAGGGGCCGGAGACTAGAACCAAAGGTGTAAATCCTGATAAAAAGGGAAGGAATTGCCTTTAAAAAAGTAAAGAACACAACATAGTACACAACTGAAGCAAGCACTAAGTAAACTGAGTACAATAGTAAGTGCTGGAAAGTAAATGGGCCAGTATACAAACCCAACTGAAAGTATAGTACAACTGAAAGTCTAGTGCAACAACAGTAAAGTAAAGCAGCAACCACCGAGTCATCCTCTGGGAATCCCACCTGAAGGGTGGGCACATATAGTCTCTCCCAGCACCACGTGTCCGTCCGTCTGCTCTATGTACGTCACACCAAGTACTCCACCTCCGGGTATCGTCCAACTCTACAAGCCTCTACCATGATCAGCGTTGTTCGTCGTCTGCATCCAACACAACGTAGTGCGGGCATTTCCCGTGCAGGGGTGAGTATAGCAATACTCAGTAGGGACCCCGTGACTCCCAAAGGTCTCCCAGAATCCACAAAGGATAAATCACAAGGAAATTTGCAATCACAAAGCATCAACCCACTCTACTTAGGTATATGCCCATACATATACCTAAGTCATCAATCCCAGTTCGACTCCTACTCTCGAGCCCAAGCACAACCCAGTCCACATAGGAAGGAAGTCAATCACACCGTTGGTAATGATTGAAAGTCAAGACTTAGCTCACATAGGTATACATATTTCATATAGTGATAAAGATGATTAGATGTAGTCACTGATTCATCTAAGCTGTCGGACCCACACAGGATACAAGTCTAGCTAAGCCGTCAGACCCACACAGGATACAAGTCCAGCTACTCTACCGGACCCACACATGATACAAGTACAGAGGTCAATATTGCCAGAGCCACACAAGATACAAGAATAGTATTCGTCACCGTTGAACCCATGGATGATTCCAGTATGGTAGTCGTCGTTGTCGAACCCATGGAGGATTCTAGTATAGTAGTCGATGAAGTCGCAGCCAACTCTAGGGTTCCCGCACATAGCACGCTCGATTCTGGGAGGGTATGATCTCCGAACAAGGGGGGTCAATACATCAACTATCACGAAGTCTAGAGTTGATATATCCCAAAGTTCCATCTCGATAAAAGAAAACCAACGCGATAGACGGTGCGTCAATTAGACGCTTGGTCTGAGAGTTATTGGTTTTTCCGTTTCAGGGGCCCGATTGGTTTTTAAGCTAAAACCAACACAAAAATACTCCAGCTTCATCCAAACCTCAAGTTTATTATTCCAAAATAACCTTACCATCAAAAGTAATTCAACGTAGTTGACGGGACGTCAATCGGACGTCCGTTCCTTAAGTTATAAGCGTTTCCGCTCCAAGGGCCCATTTGGTTTCAGGTTCGAACCAACCCGGCCATATCCAAACTTCACTGAAACCTCAATTGCAATATATTGAAATGACCTTCCCAATCCAAGGATTCCTTCGCAACTGGCAGTGTATCGATCGGAGATCTGTAGCTCAAGTAATGGGCAAAAGACCGAAAAACGGTTCGAAATGGTGGGTCTGGGCCCGGTCCGACCCAGCCCAACCCACCCTGGGTCGACCCGACTCGGGTCCGGGTCCAGCCTGGCTAGGCGCGGTTCGGCCCGGCCGGCGAGGCCCGATCCGCATGACCCAGCCCGGCCCGGCCGGGGGAGGGGGGTGTGTGCTAGCTCGGCCAGCTGGCCGAGCGGTGGACGTGACCCCCGGTTTCGCGAACACAGCGCCAGGCTAGTGCCGCTTGTCTCCCAGATCCTGTATGGCTGCGGGATCCTCTCCTCGCCGCTGCGGCTGGTGCTGCGACGGGCTTCTTCCAGCAGCGCCATGCCGCCGCGGTCTTCCACGGACCACCAGAGTCATTCCGGTGGTCCGTTTTTGCTTCCATCTATGACTACGGTCGTCTCAGGATCCGAACTTCACCGCGAGGTCTCCAAATCACCGTTGCGGTCCTGTTTCGTCGTCGCCAACATCCCACGCATCAAGAAAAATATGGTGATGGGTCCAGAATTATTCGTTAGTCTGTAACCACCGCGTTAGTGGTTCAAATCATCACCCTACAATTAAATTCCATGCTCGAGGGTATGAATCACATAAATGAAATATAAAAATCCCCTTACCTTGTAGTTGACGTTGTTCATCGTTGAGCCGTAGAAGACGAGCGTCATGGTTGCCGAGCGTCGCAGAAGAATAGTGTCTTCCTTTCAACAACGGAGGAGCAGTCGTTGTTGTAGGCGACGTAGGCTCCTTGACATCGAGGTGCGTCCGAGTAAGAAGTCCTTCGTGTTCTTCGTCAGGGATGTTCTTCGTTAGAGAAGGTCCACCTCTCTTTAATTCTCTAGAGCCCTTTTTCCCACAAGTGATTTGCCAACACAAAGAAATAAGGAGGCTCTCCATTAATATAATTGCTATGAAATTCATATATTAATTCAAAAGACATCTCATTTAATTAATGCTGACATTAATTATATGATTTGGAATATTTAATGGGAAGAGGGAGGTGGGAAGGCTCCACCATCAATGAAGAGTTGTCAAAGAAAACAACAAGGAATTAATGGGGAGTTGAGGAGAGTTATGGGGAGATGAAGGTTGGGCTCGTGTGGGCCCCACCTCACAAATATCCACAATTGGGAGGAAATAACCAACCCACAAAATAAAATTGTGTACCACACAATTTTATTTAGTTTAATATTAAACCCCAAAAATTAACTTTCGACCCGCCTAAAACGCAACTACGGTAAAGGTCCCCTTAAGAAAATACCGGTGTTGTGAGTTCACCGGTGCCCTCAGATTTCAATTCTGAGCACTGCTTCAAAAGATAGAAAAACCCACTTGTTCGTTCACTGAACGTACCTGAGCTAATTTCAGAAAATTATTCCGGGCACACCGGGCCTCGGAATCATGTGCCGTCAAAAAGTGTGTGCTCGTAAAATTCCAAAGAATTTAAGAAAAAAAATTTCCTTGAAATTTATGGGTCTTTACATTACTCCCACCTTAGGGTTTACATCCTCATAAAGCTACAACATACACTAGGGAAACAAAAAGGGGTACTGAGCCCGCATCTGAGCCTCCCGCTCCCATGTGATCTCCTGAAGGTTCCCATGCTGCCAGCGAACGCGCACTATAGGAATCAAGCATCCACGAAGGACCCACTCCTATCGATCCTCGATCTCCACCAGAACCTCCGAGAATGTCGCCCCGTCATCAATTTCCATCTCCCCATGATCGATGATGTGGGTCGGGTCGTGCACGTATCTCCTTAGCTGAGATACATGGAAGACATCATGCACCCGGTGCAACTGAGGTGGAAGGGCCAGGCGGTAAGACACCTCGCCTACTCTGCTAAGGACCTGTAAAGGTCCGATGAATCATGGAGATAACTTGCCACCTTGTCCAAATATCTGTAGTCCTCGTCGAGGTGAGACCCGTAAGAAAACGTGGTCGCCATCCTCGAACTCCAGTGGTTTCCACCTCCTATCAGCATAGGACTTCTGTCTTCTCTGTGTAGTCTTCATCCACTCCTGGATGATCTACACCTTCTTCATCGTATCCTGAACCATCTATGGTCCTATAAGTTCTAACTCCCCTAGGTCAGTCCAGCACAAAGGTAATCTGCAAGGTCGGCCGAACAGTGCCTCATATGGTGCCATCCCGATGGTGGAGTGGTAGTTGTTGTTGTACGCAAACTCCACTAAAGGTAGGTGATCCTCCCAGCTACAGCCAAAGTCAAGGAAAAATGCACGGAGCATCTCCTCGAGTGTCTGAATGGTCCTCTCAGTCTGGCCATCCGTCTGAGGATGGAAGGCGGTGCTCAGATGCAGCTGCATCCTAAATGCCTCCTGCAACCCCTTCCAAAGCTGGTAAGTAAAGAGAGCATCTCGATCAGAGATTATAGTCTATGGCACACCATGAAACCGTATGATCTTTTGAACATAGAGGCGTCCCAAGATCTCTAATGATCCCTGCTCTCTGATCAGTAGGAAGTGGGCTGACTTGGTGAGTCGGTCTATGATCACCCAGATGGAGTTGTGTCCTCTAGAAGTATGTGGAAGCCCCATCACGAAATCCATGGATATCCCGTAACACTTCCACTACAGAACCTCTAAGGGCTGTACTAAGCCTGCTGGTACCTGGTGATCCGCCTTCACTTGCTGACAAGTGAGGCATCGTGATACGAACTCTGCTACAACCTTATTCATACATGGCTACCAGTGCTGTCATCTGAGGTCCTGGTACATCTTCGCCACTCCTGGATGTAACGCTAGAGGGGAAGTGTGAAACTCCCTTAGCACTTCCTCTTGTAGTGCAACTGGTACCATGGTACATCCCATGAAGAGGATGATGTGCTCTCCTCCTTCAGAAAATCCATCAGGCGCCTGCCCTGTAGAAATCTGAGCATGTCTCATCTCACAGTCAACATCTCCACATTGTGCCTCTCTGACCCACTGAAGTAGTGGAAGAGTGACTGTGAGAGACTGTAGAAAGGATGCCCCATCTCTATCCACGAAGGATATCTATAACACGACTAGATACTCCATCACCTCCCCTATCAACTGTATGCCCGATCTCCTGCTGAGAGCATCAGCTACTACGTTCCCCTTTCCAGGAGTATAGAATATCTCAAAGTCATAGTCCTAGAGGAACTCGAGCCATCACCACTGTCTCAGGTTCAGGTCCTTCTGCGAGAAAATGTACCTGAGACTCTGGTGGTCAGATTAGACTGAAAAGCGCTCGCCCATCAGATAGTGCCACCACATCTTCAGGGCGAAGACCACTGCTGCTAACTCCAGGTCATGGGTAGCATAGTTCTACTCATGATTTCTCAACTATCGTGAACCGTAAGCGATCACTGCTCACTCCTTCATCAGGACACACCCGAGACCGGTCCCTGATGCGTCGCAGTAAACTACGTACCCTACACCCTCCTCTGGTAGCCTCAATATGGGTGCATTGGTCAATCTCCGCCTCATCTCCTGAAAGATCTTCTAACATCTATCTGACCACACGAAGAGTTTCCCCTTCTTCATCAAAGCTATAAGCGGTACTGAAACTCTGGAGAAGTCTGTCACAAATCTCCTATAGTACCCATCTAGACCTAGGAAACTCCGCACCTCCTTCACGCTCCTGGGTGGATCCCAAGCAAGTACTGCCTCGATCTTCGCAGGATCCACAACAACTCCCACCTCCGAGATGACGTGTCCCAAGAAGTGAACCTCTCAAATCTAGAACTGGAACTTCGAGAGCTTACTATAAAGCTGGTGCTCTTGGAGAGTATCCAGTACAACCTGCAAGTGGTAGGCGTTCTCCTCCTCAGTGGTCAAGTAAATCAGTATGTCGCCAATGAAGACTATGAAAAAATGATTGAGGTAAGGATGGAAGATCCTATTCATGAGACTCATGAACACTGCTGGAGCATTGGTCACACCAAAGGGCATAACCAAGAACTTGTAGTGGCCATACCGACACCTGAAGGTCGTCTTCTGCACATCCTCATCTCGAACTCTGAGCTGGTGATATCCTAACCTGAGGTCTATCTTCGAGAACCATCATGCTCCCTTGAGCTGATCGAAGAAGTCATCAATCCTCAGAAGTGGGTACTTAATCCTTACAGTCACCTGATTCTAGCGATGGTAGTCGACACATAGTCACAAGCTCCCATCCACCTTCTTGGCAAACAAAATAGGAGAAGCCCAGGATGAAACACTGGGTCAGATGAATCCTTTTCCCTGCAAGTCCTCCAGCTGTACCCACAGCTCACAAAGCTCAGCGGGAGCCATCCGATATGCTGGGGTAGATATCGGTGCTGTCCCGGGGTACAGGTCTATGTAAAAGTATACCTATCTATGAGGAGGTAGTCCTGGAACGTCGTTAGGGAAAACGTCCGCATAGTGATCCACCATAATAGAAAAACTCGGACTCCGTACATCAACTGCTCCGAGGATGAGACTAGCCAACTGATGTGTGATCGGCTGCCCTCTCCTCTGTGTAAGTCCATCCTACACTGAAAATGCTCGCTTCTCGCTAGTGAAGGTGAACCTGCTCCCATCCATGTGGATACATCGCACCTTGTGCCTAATACAGTTGATCTAATAATGGACTGTAGATAACCAGTCCATACCAAATATGACGTCGTACGGCCTTGACGCCGCTACAAGAAGATCCCAGCCGAAGATCTCGCCTCCTAGAGTAAGCTCACACTGCAGGCACCCGTGCATAATCGTCGAGTCTGCTCCCGTAGGAGTCTCTAGCCGTAAGGGTCGAGCCAACGACTCCGTCAGAATCTCCGAGCTCCGAACAAGGGCAACGAAAATAAAAGAATGACTCACACCTGTATCTATAAGAACTGCAGCAAGGGTGGAGTAGACATATATAGTACCTCAAATCATCTTAGGGGAACCGTGGTCATAAGCCTCCACTGCCTAGAGCTGAGCCTGCCTCTTCCCGCTAGCTTCCTGTGGTCGGAGTGGACCTCCTGGTGGTGGTGGTGGTAGAGCCTCGAAGTGTCATCCACCACCTGCTGCTTGGCTGACTCCTCTGCCTCGTCCACCTCCTCCCTATGGATCACCATGGTCAAACCTCTGCCTCTTCATGGGAGGTCCCTCCATTGTATGCTGCTCGCCTGCACGACAGGTTGGGCAGTCACGAGCCATGTGGCCCAGCCCGCCGCATGCATAACACTGTCTGCTCCTCGTAAGGCTGGATCTGTTTCGTGTGCCCCGCACAACCGAACCTGTATCTTGAGGTCTCCCACCTGATGGCCTGGTCTGCTTGGACCCCTGTGACATCTTTCTACTGCTGGATGTAGAAGACTCCGCTACGTGTCGCCCTGCAGTGAGTCTCGCTGCTGGTGGCTGCTCAGCGAGAAAGCTTTACACTAAAAAGGCTCACTCCAACACCCCTGCCTCCATCGGGATGCTGAGGGGAATCGTCGAAGCCCTGATCTTGTTCCTCAGTCCCTATTCGAAGGTCCGGTCCCTAAAGAATGGGTCCCGTACCATATCCGTGGAGTAGCATGAGAGGTCAGTAAACCTCACAGAGTACTGAGCTACTGTCATACTGCCCTGCTGCAGATGTAGTAACTCCTGAATCCGCACCACACGAAGGGTGGCTGGAACAAACTCTGAGTGGAAGAGACTCTCGAAGTCTGTCCAAAGTAGAGATGCCTCATCGTGCACCTGGAGAATCAAGCTCCACCATCTACCTGCTGCTGCGTGCAGGAGACTCGCGGCAAGGATCACCATAAGGTCGACTGGTGTCCCTACCAATATGAAGACTCTAACGATAGCCTCCATCCAATCCTCGGCTACCTAAGGGTCTGTCTCTCTGTGAAACTTGGGTGGCCTTTGTCGCTGAAACTCGTGAAATGCACTCAGGAGGTGTGCACTCTCTACTGATGGGGCTGGTATCATTGGTGGTTCAGTGGGTAGTGGTGTCGCTGGTGCCTCTGTTGTGATGGGTCCCTGCACCGAGGCCTCGTCGCTCGGTGGGATGCCATCTCGCACGTAACTAGGAACCCTGGCTGGCTGCCTTCATGGGGCCATCCTGAAAAGAAAAAGGTGAACCATGGTTAATATAGTATACCTGGTGAGCTGACACAAAGTAATCACAAAGAAAACTTTTGAAAGGAAACACACACGCAATCAGTGTTTTCGTTCACTGAGTCAGAAATCGGAGGTCAGGGTCATGGTGTATGGATACGTTGGCCGCCACACCAACACTGGACTCCCTGGACTGAAAACCACAATCAATACTCTAAACACTATTGTTTCATAGAAAGGAAAGATCAGAGTCCTGAGTTCTGCGGTAGAACCAACTCCTCTGATACCAATTTGTCACGACCCGTCATTAGGGCCCGTGCCGTGACTACCCCAAGCCCGCCTTCCATAGGCTAGGGGCTGGAGACTAGCACCAAAGGCGTAAATACCGATAAAAAGGGAAGAAATTGCCTTCATAAAAGTAAAGAACACAACAGATTACACAACTGAACCAAGAACTAAGTAAACTGAGTAAAAAAGTAAGTGCTGGAAAGTAAATGGGCTAGTATACAAACCCAACTGAAAGTACAGTACAACTGAAAGTCTAGTGCAACAGCAGTAAAGTAAAGAATAAACCACCGAATCGTCCTCTGGGAATCCCACATGAAGGGTGGGCACATATAGTCTCTCCCAGCATCACGGGTCCGTCTGTCTGCTCCGTGTACATCACACCAAGTGCTCCACCTCCGGGTACTGTCCATCTCTACAAGCCTCTACCACGATCAGCGCTGTTCGTCGTCTGCATCCAGCACAACGTAGTGCGGGCATTGCCTGTGCAGGGGTGAGTATAACGATACTCAATAGGGACCTTGAGACTCCTGAAGGTCTCCCAGAATCCAAAAATGATAAATCACAAGTAAAGGTGCAATCACGAAGCATCAACCCACTCTACTTAGGTATATGCCCATACATATACCTAAGTCATCAATCCCAGTTCAGCTCCTACTCTCGAGCCCAAGCACAACCCAGTCCACACAGGAAGGAAGTCAATCACATCATTGGTAATAATTGAAAGTAAAGACTTAGCTCACATAGGTATACATCTTTCATATAGTGATAAATATGATCAGATGTAGTCACTGATTCATCTAAGCTTTCAGACCCACACAGGATACAAGTCCAGTTAAGCTGTCGGACCCACATAAGATACAAGTCCAGCTACTGTACCGGATCCACACAAGATACAAGTACAGATGTCAATACTCCCAGACCCACAAAAGATACAAGAACAGTATTTGTCTTCGTCGAACCCATGGAGGATTCCAGTACGGTATTCATCGCTGTCGAACCCACGGAGGATTCCGGTACAGTAGTCGATGCAGTCGCAGCCAGCTCTAGGGTTCCCGCACATAGAACGCTCGATTCCGGGAGGTTCCGCTCCCCAAGAAAGAGGGTTAGATACATAAACTATCACTAAGTATAGAGTTGATATATCCCAAAGTTCCATCTCGATAAAAGAAACCCAACGCGATAGACGGTGCGTCAATCGGACGCCCGGTCTGAGAGTTATTGGTTTTTCTGTTCCAGGGGCCCGGTTGGTTTTTAAGCTAAAACCAACCTGACCGTACTCCATATGAATCCAAACCTCAATTGAAGTATTCCAAAAGAACCTTTACCATCAAAATAAATACAACTTAGTTGAGGACACGTCAATCGGACGTCCGGTCCTTAAGTTATAAGCGTTTCCGCTCCAAGGGCCCGGTTGGTTTCGGGTTCGAACCAACCCGGCTGTACTCAAACTTTTCTGAAATCTCGAGTGTAATATACCAAAACAACCATATTGATCCAAGTATTCCTACTCAACTGACGGTACGTCGATCGGAGTTACATAGCTTATGTTAGGGGCAAAAGACCGAAAAATAGTCTGAAGTGGGGGGTCTGGGCCCGGTCCGACCCGGCCCAACCCACCCTGGGTCGGCCCGAACCGGGTCAACCCGACCCGGTGGGGAATGGTCCGGCCCGGCCGGCATGGCCCGGTCCGCATGACCCACCTCGGCCCTACCGGGGGGGTGTGCGGGCTCGGCCAGCCGGCCGAGCGAGGGGCGCGACCCCTGGTTCTGTGAACACAGTGCCTGCCTGGCACCGCTTGTCTCCCGGATCCCGCGCGGCCGCGGGATCCTCTCCTCGCCACTACGGTTGGTGCCACGGCAGGCTTATACTAGCGGCACCGCGCCACCGCGGTCTTCCAAAGGCCACCAGAGTCATTCCGTTGGTCCGTTTTTGCTTCCGTCTGTGCCTACGGTCGTCTTGGGATCCGAACTTCACTATGAGGGCTCCAAATCGCCATTGCGGTCCCGTTTCGTCGTCGCCCACATCCCGAACATCAAGAAAAATACAGCGATGGGTCCAGACTTGTTCGTTAGTCCGTACCCACCACATTAGTGGTTCAAATCATCACCCAAAAATTAATTACCATGCTCAAGGGTATGAATCACATAAATGAAATATACAAATCCCCCTACCTCGTAGTTGACGTTGTTCGTCGTCAAACCGCGGAAGACAACCATCGCGGTTGTCGGGTGTCTCAGAAGAACGGTGTTGTCCCATCAACGATGGAGGAGGAGTCATTGTCGTAGGCGACGTAGGCTCCTTGACGTCGAGGTGCATCCGAGGAAGAAGTCCTTCGCGTTCTTCACCGGGGATGTTCTTCGTTAGAGAAGGTCCACCACTCTTTAATTCTCCAGAGCCCTTTTTCCCACATGTGATTTGCCAACGTAAAGAAATAAGGAGGCTCTCCATTAATATAATTTCTATGTAATTCATATATTAATTCAAAAGAGGTCTCATTTAATTAACGCTGACATTAATTATATGATTTGGCACATTTAATGGGAAGAGGGAGGTGGGAAGGCTCCACCATCAATGAGGAGTTGTCAAAGAAAACACCAGGGAATTAATGGGGAGTTGAGGAGAGTTATGTGGAGATGAAGGTTGGGCTCGTGTGGGGCCCCCTCACAAATATCCACACTTGGGAGGAAATAACCAACCCAGAAAATAAAATTGTGTACCACACAATTTTATTTAGTTTAAGATTAAACCCCAAAAATTAACTTTCGACCCGCATAAAATGCAACTGCGGTAAAGGTCCCCTTAAGAAAATATTGGCACTGCGAGTTCATCGGTGCCATCAGATTTTAATTCCAAGCACCACTTCAAAAGATAGAAAACCCGCTCATTCGTTCACTGAACGTACCCGCGCTAAACTTCAGAAAATTATTCCGGGCACACCGGGCCTCAGAATCATGTGCTGTCAGAAACTGCATACTCGTAAAATTCCAAAGAATTTAAAAAAAAAATTCCTTGAAATTTATAGGTCTTTACACACAAAAAATTGAAATTCTATGCCATTTATAGAATAATCGATGTGGAATCATTAACACGATAATGTTCTATGCTAGTTAATAATAATCGACGTAAAAAATGCATCGTATTAAACACTTTTTGTAAGACATGATCATCTTAAATGATTTTAAGGGCCATTTTAGGTATACCTCTATATTTTTAATATGTGAATTTGTCATTAAGCTTTCCCTATTTACACATGAATCACCGAGTATTCTTCTAACAAGCCTAAAAATAATTTTAATTTAGTCTCCATCATCATTTTATCAATCAGTGCCACTCTAATTTTCTCTCACCTACAATCATTTATAATACTATCCATCTTAGTATTTCCACATGTTCATTTTTACATTTTCATTTTTTTACCCCAATTTCTTGATCAAGACGTCCTGTCAAAGGCCAACACTCACTACCATATAAAATAGTTGGTCTAATAATAGTATTATAAAATTTACTCTTCAATTTCAAAGGAATTTTATGATCATAAAGCACCCTATAATCCTTTTACATTTCATCCATCCATTTTGACTTATATGAGATGCATTTGTATTAATATCTCCATCACATTGAGAAACAATCCTAAATATAAAAAATGATCAAATTTTGAAATAAAGTGTTCTCTCAATCTCACATTCATAACATTACTAGACAATCTTTTTTTAAAACAACACTTCATATATTTTGTTTTATCCTTATTAAGACGAAAATATTTCAATTATAAAATCTCACTACTACAAATATGGCCTTTATAAGTGCTAGAAAATGGCATTAACAACGCTAGAAAAGCACTATTAATCAAGAGGAAGATGGGGGGTCCCTTTTATCAGTGCTCAGAAAAGCGCTGATAAAGGCTCCTTCTATCAGTGCTAAAAAAACATTGATAAATGACTCTTTTATCAGCGCTTTTTAAAAGAACTGATAAAAGACCCCTTTTATCAGCACTGATAAAAGACCCCTTTTATCAGTGCTTTTAAAAGCGATGATAAAAGTTAAAAAAAATATTTTTACAATTCAGGGAGGGGATTCAACAACACTTGAAGCCCCCCCTTCAACAACACCCCATCCCCACCCCAGCCCACATGCACCAGCCACCCCCAGGCCTTTAACAACACCCTACCCCCTTTTACAGTGCTAAGCCTTATTTCTCACCCGCGCGCACGACCTATATCCCCTAGGATTCAAACTCATGACCTGTTGCCTATAGCGCCTAAGCTTTTACCACTCCACCATATTATTTTTCTGTCCATTTATTAATATATCTATTTATTTATTTTTATATATATTTAGTTATATTTACTTGTATATTAATATATATATATATTAACATATATATATATTTAGTTATATTAATATATATATCCATATATTAATATATATATATACATATCCATATATTAATATATATATAGTTATATTTATATATTAATATATTTATTCATATATTAATATATATTTATAAGATCAGTTTTAAATACATTTACAAAATATTATTTTTTGTGTGTGTTTATAGATAAATAAATACATATATACAACACACACACATATTATATGTGTATTTTTAAGTATAATTATACATATTTATATATATTTACAAATATTATATATTAATATGTATATACATATGTTTAGAATATATAGATAATATATATCAGTTTGTCAATATAGATGCACACAAATATATATATATACACACACAAACACATCATATAGTTATATAAATATTAATATATTTTTATTTTAAATAAAATTGATATAAGTTTTTTATTTAGATAAGCCTTATATATTTATAAATATACTTTATATGTAAATATGATTAATAATTTATTTATAAAATTAAATTTTTATGGGTGAATATATAAAAAATATGTATATATTGTTATATAATTGATTATAAGTAACATTACATTGTGAAAAATGATAAAATTTCAAAGAAATAATATTAATATAAATGTAACCCCTCAGAATAAATTCAATCCCCAGTGAAAAAGGTCAAAAGACCCCTTGAAACGAGGCTGAAATTCCATTGAATGTTAAAAAATTTGGGTATGCGGACTAAAAACCCAGTTTTAAAGGACTTTTGGACCTTTTTGGGCCTCGAAAAATATGATGGAAGGTATCCTTTAATCATTATCACGTAGATCTCATCACAAGATTTGATTTGATATGATGTAGATCTCAAATGGACACCCGGATCAAAAGTTATGGCCGTTTGAAGTTTGAGTTACATTTTCAACTTATTTTAGATATTTTATTATTATTTTTGATATTTTTTATGTTGAAATTGTTATTAAATGATTATTAGTCGATTATAATTAGAAAATTATTAATTAATAATATTTTTAAAAATATTTTAAATCCATTTTCACTAAATGTTTTATATATTAAATGTAATAATCTATTTATATACTTATCTAAAACATATTTAAAAAATATATATTATATTTATATCAATATAAATATACTTATATATCAATATATTATTTTTCATGATTTTTTTTGAAATATACACTTTATCAGTGCTAGTGAAAAGCACTGATAAAGCCCCTTCTTTATCAATGCTACTAAAAAAGCGCTGATAAAGGGGTCCCCTTTAATAACACTAAAAAAAGCACTAATAAAGGCACTTTTAACAACGTTTTTTTTAGCGTTGTTAAAAGTGCCCTTTATCAGCACTTTTTTGAGCGCTGTTAAAGGGTGGCACTGTGGAAACCTTGTTTTTTGGTAGTGTCTCCTTCTAAATATTTAAAATTAAATTGATATATAATTTGAAAAAATCATGAATTAGGTATCTAATCTTGAATATGGTTAATAAGTTAAACTATTTATAACTTTTTTTTAAGACTTATTAGCTTAACTTTACCCTATTATGTTTTGAAGTATTATTTTAACCATCAAGATTATAAATTCTATATCGTGCAATTTTTTTCTATATAAATAAATAAATAAATCAAAATTTTTGGAACCTGCCAGTTCCAACTGTCACCTATAGACATGGGGTCCCTTCTCAAATCTATTCAAGAAGACGCCTTCTTTAAAACGTCATGCTTCGCCCCCCATCTCCACCACCAATAACGGAACATCAAGTCATCCATGCAAGGTACCAGGGGTTCAACAAATGTGAAGCAGAAAGCTAATCAATGTCGTACGATGATGTGGAGATCAAGGGTATGGAATGGAATGAGGAGCTTGATGTCTATATGTATCCATTCCCCTGCGGATACCTCTTACAGATCATGAAGAAATACGTCGAGTAGTAGGCCTGATGCTTTTGAACCTCCACCTTTTTCTCACATGGGAGGTGAACAATTATCATGGATTTAATTAGGGTTTCTTAAGAAGAAGAAGATGAAGAAGAACATAAATAAACATTTATATCCACTGATGAGTTTTCTAAATTTAGCAGGGAAAAAATAATGCAATCTCGAGATCTATCCAAGAAAGGTTTGAAGAAATGAAGAACATAAATAAAAATGTATATCTTTTCTTTTTTGATCCTTGCATCTTCTATGATCTTGATGATGATCACTAAGCATCAACCAAAGGACTCTTGTCTTCATAGGTAATCTAGCAGCCTAGTGAATCATGTCACAGTTTTGAACCATAAGACCTCCCATATTCACCATGACATGATAGTACATCAATGAGTAAACGAGAGAAAAAAAGAGAGATTCAACTTGTTTTAAAAGGTTGGGGTCAATCCCTCTTTACATGATCGAATCTATATTAGAGTTGGTGCCATAGAACTAACTTCCATGTACTTTATGATTAATTTTATTCATTTTTTTCTTTGGTGTCTCTCTATTTTGGTGAAGGCCTAAAAGTAATTATTTTTCTAGAATTATAGATCATAAAAAATAAACTTCCTCGAAAGAGAAGTCCCTTTCTATGGATTTAAGAATATGCCTTGTTAAATCCTCCATTATTTCTAAAATTGTATAAATGTCCTCTCGAGATTCTTAACAGCCTCAATGTCTGCATTAAATTTTTTGTTTGGATCAGAAGAACTATTGAAAGGAAGTTAGATACCATTCCTTGGGATAAATGTTGTATGCCTCTTGCTAATGATGGCCTGAGAATCAAGAATATAAAATTAGTTAATGATACTTTATAGGCTAGGTTTACTTGGAGCCCTCTGAATAATAATTCCATGGATCTCAATTTTATTAGCGCCATATTTCTTTATAAACCAAATAAAGGAAATATACACTATATTGATTCATATATTTGGCCGACCCTTAAATATTTCTTTTCTAGTATTATGTATCATTCTAGATGGACCACTAATAGGGAGTCTTCTCTCAATTTTTGGCTTGATAATTGGAATGGTTCTTATCTTATTTCCATTGTATATTCTCAACATTTATCTATTGATACTCACACCAATATTAATGACTTTTTAAATTCAACCAGACTAGATTTTTCTGATAATATCAACAACCTAGTTAACAATTACCTTTCCCCTACTGATGGTTTTTTTTGGTTTGGAAACCTACTTATAATGGTATTATTGATTATAATCTTTTATATTGTCACAATTTTAGCGGAAAAAATTATGATTTTACTTGCCTAAAAATCTTTGATAAGCCTTGGATCTGGACTTCTCATTTTTCTCTTATTTGGAGGATTTCCCATAATAGGATTCCTATTGATGTTTGTCTGCAATCTTTTGGTATGAAACTATATTCCAAATGTCATTTATGTAACCAACACAAATAGGATGCCAACCATCTTTTCTAATTCTACTCTACTACTTCTGCTTTATGGAATTACATTTATGATCTTTTTGATATAATATTACTAGAGTATGATTCCATTCAATATCAACTCCAATGATGCATATATGCTGTCTTATCACCACAACTCAAGAACCTGTTCATTACAGCAACAGCCGAACTGATACATATTATATGTTTTGACAGAAACTCTTTTATATTTAACAATACTTCCTTCAAATCTAATGAAACTATGGTGAAAATCAACACTGCTATCAAGAAGGATAGTTCCCTATAATGTGGTTTCTACCACAAATTCATTAGGGACTTCTCAGTACTACATAGACTGGGAGTTTCTGGGAATTACAGCCAAGCTAAGGGTACTTTTTAATTCGTCTGGCAATCCCCACTTCTAGGTTGGATCAAATTTAATGTTGATGGTGATTCAAAAAGAAACTTGGGTCCTTCAGGTTGTGGAACTATCCATCGGGAAAACAATAGAAAAATTATTAGAAGTCTCTATGGAACCTGTGGCATAGAGTCTTCCTTGGAAGATGAAATGCTTATCTTCATCAATGCAGTCTCATTTTCAAGGAAAAAAGGATGGACCAACCTTGGCTCGAAAGTGACTCTACCACCATTTTTCAAGTGGTTCGTAATTGCACGACACATATCTCATGAAACCTCACAACTAGATAGATATAGTGCTTGATTTTTATATAAGGATCCAATCATATCATTACCCATGCTTTATGAGAGGTGAACTTGGTGGCGTATGGGCTTTCCAACAAAGGAGTCAACACCAACATCACCAGGTCATATGATCTTCCTCCAGATTTATTTTCTTATTTTGAAAAAGATTTCAATAAAATTTCCCCTTTTATACTTTTGTAATTTTATTTTCTCTAATTAATGAGACTTAGTCTTTTATCCAAGGCATTAACTTTATAAAAAAATTGTATTCATTGTTTTGAGTATTAATAAACTTCTTATCACATCATGTTTTTTTTCTATGTGACATAGTATATGATAATGTTCTAAGAGTAACCGTCACAATAAAATGTGATAGTGGTTACCCGCTAAGATGAGATCCCAGAAGTTCCATGATAGTATTATTAAATATATTCTCTATATTTTGATGACATCATTTAAGTTCTTGCACATGGACTTCAATATCTTTGTGAACTTTGATGAACGCTGTCGCACATGCTCTCAAAAATAATTATTTGTGATTTTATTAAGTGCAATACAGTGGATGACCTAGGTTTTTCTCTCAAGGAGGGAGTGAATTAAATAAATATTAATAGGCTTTAAGTAAGTAAGAATATAATTCAAAATAAATGAAAAGAAATATTGGGGGTTTGTTTTGTGACTTTTTGAACAATAAACTAAACAAGAAAATGAGAAGCAACAATCAAGAGACAATTTTTTTAAAAAAAACTTATATGAGAAGACGTTGTTGATATAATCTAACCCCTTAACCATTCATTTATCATTATACCATATAATTATAATTCATTCAATTATGATCCAATAACCTTGTTAACCTATGAACCCTACAAAAATTAACAAAACCTCAAATATTTGTGAAAATGAGCCCTAGGTTAACTTCAGGACCTCCAACCATAGAACCCTACTTTGATTGTGATCCAAAAGGCAAATTATGGTCAGTTTTCAATTAGGGAAGAATATCATCCTTATATTTTATAATTAATTGAGTTTGAGGATGATATTCGAACACTAAAATTCTATCCCAAGATGATTGGAGTTTGCGGTTAAAGTTTCACTCTCATGATTTACACAAGTCTAACCACGCAGTCGAGTGTAAATTGATCAAGTTACATAGAAATTAAAACTCATTTAATTGATAAAAATTTATGAATTATAGTATGTTTATGGATTCAAAATAAATTAATGAAGGGAGTATAGATTAGATCAACTACAAATGAAATCACTCTTCTATGGGCGGAGTTGTCATCGTGGAGACATTTTTCATAAGAAGTGGATTGAAATGGGAACAACCAATATCATCTCTACTCTTAGATTCCAACCCAAGAAGAAAAAAAAAGAATATTTAAAGAGAAAAACATAGAAGATTAATTGAATAAAAATTCAAGATACAAGCATGAAAGCAAATAAATACAACGAGGAGGTGGGAGAGGAGAGCCTTCTTAGAAGAGAAGTTTGCACAAGGCCTTACTTATTCCAAGAGACGTGAGGGGTTCCCAAGAGCCACAATTTTGTAAAAACCTTCCCAAAGCCTTGAAAAACCCTCCCTAAGAGTGAAAGAATCCTTTAAATAGGGTTGGGTAGGGCTAGGGTTACAAAACATTTTTAAATGTGAAAGGGAAATTCGTCCAAATTATTTAATCCTACTTTCACTGCATAGTTGACCTCCAAAACCTACAAATTATCTGTCCTTCTAGAAAGACGATTTGTTCATAATCATTTCCCCAATATTTCCTCCAAATTTGGACCCAATATAAGTCCTGATGTAGAATATATGGCCCAAATGGTGAAGTGATATTTAATCTGGATAGTTCAGTCCAACTTTGTCTTCATGTCCCATTTTCTCCACTCAAATGCACGATCCAGCTCCCATGTCCTAAATAGAATTTTTACCACATTAAGTTAGGAACACAGTTACAAAATTTTACATCAAAATAATTTACAGAACAATATTTATACCCATAATACTATAGTGAATTTTAAAAGGTTAAAACATGAATTTCAATCGGATTTTCAAATGAATGATCTAATCCCAAATATTCTATAAATTAACATATTTAGAAAAATTTGAGGAAATTATTTCATTTATTATCAATAAAATTGTGTTTTATCAACTCCCCCACACTTACCCTTTTGAACTCCTAGGAAAAACCTCATATCATGTATTAGAGAAAATTGTCACAAGATATGCATGTTCATATTTCTCAATCCATGGTGGAAATGTAGGCAAAGTAAGAATCACATAAAGAGTCAATATAAACAAATTTTAAAGTCATTGTTTTATAAATTGCATCACAACAAAATCCAGTGATATTCATAACACTAATAATAGTGAAATAAGTCATGGGTCTACCATGCCACTAATTCTCCATGTGTGTGTGTGCCAACCATTCCAACCACATAAATCTGCCCTTTATTCAATATATTCAGGTCATGTAAAACAATTATTCTTACTTGGTTTAATTCACCGAACCTGTTCAACATTAATTTTCAAATCGAATTTCAAGACCCACTCACTTAAGCATTTACGAAAGTCAAACCTTAAGCTCCCGACCTAGATATCCCCATATGTTATACATTTCATCACTCCCCTCATTTATTATTATTTTTTTGTTTTTTTAAGTTACACTTGGAAAAAATCTCACACTCAACTCTCAACTCATTTTTGATCTCCTCACAACACTAATTGTAATATTTATAACAAGATCAAAGGTAAAGGAAAAGTGGTTTTTGACCTGTCTAAGACACAACCCATTTTTTTGAGGGCATACAATAGTCAGATAACATGTACACACGTATAGGTCAATTCAGTACAGTAGTGAAACTGATCAGAAGAGAAACAAACGTATGGATAAACCAAGGAATTTTTTTACCCAAATTGACTATACTTTAAATTGAGTAGGAAAAATTTCAAAAGTCATGGTTGAGTGAAAATTTGTGTGGAGAAATCAATGACACAATTTACCATGAAAAAATATCACAAATAATGATGTCAAAATCTAAAAGGTTTTATAATGACACAACCATTCATATCATCCATGAATTCATTTTTTATAAAAATCAAACCTTGATGATGCAATATTACTCATGAATATCATTCTACTAATGAATTTTGAAAACATGAATTTTCCATATGTTCCACATGAGAATGTTACATGATATATATATATTGGATTTTTTTGTTTTGTTTTTTGTGTTTTTTTGTTGAAAATTTTAACCAAAAACTTAATAGAAAATACAAAAAAAACACACACAAATTAAAATCCTAAATATCCACCCGAAAATTTTGTCCCCTCCCCCACACTTAAAATATTGAATTTTCCTCAATGTGAACCTATGAGATGATATGTACACATGAAAAATAGAATTTTAAATAGGAAAAATAATATAAAAGTGAAATGGTTAGGAACAACCTAATATTCTCAAGTGATAATGGGGTTATACAGTGTTATGAAATCCATTGAATTAGTAGAAAGTCCCTCAATGTATTTCTTCAAGCATTGCCCATTGACTATGAAGCTACTTCAGTGTCCTCTTGCGTGATCTCCACTGCACCATAAGGGAAAACATTAGATAGAATATATAGATCCAACCATCTGGAACACAACTTACTAGGCTGCCTTTGATCTTTCCTTGTAGAGCCTTGAGTTCTCAAATGAGGATAATCGAATCTCCTCAAACTCTTGAATTTGTAGATTCCTTTGAATTCTAGATTGGGCCAAATCCATGTTGCATTTATTTATAACCCAATAAGCCCGATTCTCGACTTCCATGGGGAGATGACAGGCCTTCCCAAAAACAATCCGAAATGGGGACATACCAATGGGAGTATTGTATGTTGTCCTATAATCCCACAATGCATCATCCAAGTGCTTTCTTCAATCCTTCCTATTCGACTGCATAGTTTTCTCCAGAATTTGTTTCAATTCACAATTTGAAACCTCAGCCTGGTCATTTTTTTGGGGGTGGTATAGTGTTGATGTTTTGTGTGTCACCTCATACTTCTGAAGAAGGGAAGCCAAATTCCAATTACAAAAGTGTGTCCCCTGGTAATTGATGATAGCCTTTGGTACTCCAAATCTGCAAAAAATTTGTGTCTTGACAAAGTCCATTACAACATGAGAATCATCAGTCTTGGTGGCCTTATCCTCCACCAATTTTCTCACATAATCAATAGAAACCAAAATATACAAAAAACCAAAGGAACTAGGAAAAGGACCCATAAAATCAATGCCCCACACATAAAAAATCTCACAGAATAATATGGGTTTTTGAGGCATCTCATGTCTCCTAGAAATTTTTCCTGTGTATTGGTAATGTGAGCATGACTTAAAATACACATGATCATCATAGAATAAGATAGGCCAATATAATCTAGAGTCTAAAAGTTTACTAGCTGTTCATTGGGGTCCAAAGTGTCCACCACAAGCAAGTGTATGACATAATTGCAAAACAAACTCAAACTCATGATCATGAACACACCTCCTAATAACTTGATCACTACACATACGCCAGAGGTAGGGATCATCCCAAACATAATACCGAGACTCAATTTTTATTTTTTTGACTTGATGTTTCTTTAAATTTGTAGGTATTTTGGATTCAAAAAGGTAGTTCACTAAATCAGCATACCAAGGATGCGTACCTGAGATGGAATAAAGATGCTCATTAGGGAAAGTGTCCTGAAGTGGTACCTAGGCCAAGGTGGCAACCTCTAGTGTGTGAGTAATCCTACTCATGTGGTCTATCACCAGGTTTTTGGACCCATTCTTGTACTTTATTTTAATATCGAATTCATGAAGAAGGATCATCCATTAGATAAGTCTTGGCTTTGCATCTGGATTCTTTAAAAGGTACCTTAAAGATGCATGGTCAGAAAAAAACTACTTTAGATCCCAATAAATACGAATGAAATTTATCTAAAGACAATATGATGGAAAGAAACTCCTTTTATGTGGTTGTGTAGTTTTATTGGGCTGAATCCAATGTCCTAGAAGCATATGAAATCACATTTGAATATCCCTCCATCCTCTGTGATAAGACATCTCCAACCACAAATTTGGATGCAGCACACATAAGCTCAAAAAAAAGTCCCATTTTGGGGGCTATATGATTGGTGGAGTGGTTAGACACTTCTTTAGCTCATCAAATGCTACCCTACATGAATCATCAAATACAAAATTAGAATTCTTTTAAAGTAATCATGACATAGGAAGAGAAATCTTACTAAAATATTTTATGAATCATCGATAAAATCATTCATGACCTAGGAAAGATCTAACATCATGCACACATTAAGGATAGGGTAAGTATGAAATGATATCTACCTTATATATATCAACCTCTATCCCATGTTTTGACACTACATTCCCTAAGACAATGCCATGATCTAACATGAAATGACACTTTTCAAAGTTCAAGACTAAATTATTCTCAATACAACGATTCAAAACCTTTCCCAAACTACTTAGAAATTCATCAAATGAGGATTGATATACTGTAAATTCATCCATAAATACCTCCATGAAGGTCTCAATAAAATCAGAAAAAATACTCACCATGCATCTTTTGAAGGTACATGGGGCATTGCAAAGTCCAAATGGCATCCTCCAGTAGGAAAATGTGCCAAAGGGACAGGTGAATGTAGTCTTCTCTTGATCCTCCAGAGATATAAGAACCTAAAAATATCTATAAAATCCATCCAAGAAACAATAATGTATCTTCCCAGCTAGTCTCTCAAGCATTTGATCAATAAATTGGAGGGGGAAATGGTCTTTGCGAGTGGATTGATTTAGTTTCCTATAACCAATAAAGACACGCCAACTATTTTGAACCCTCATTGGAACTAACTCGTCTTTTTCATTTTTAACAACCGTAACACCAATTTTGTTAAGCACAATCTGAATAGGACTTACCCACTAAGAATCTTAAATGGGAAAGATTATACATGCCTTGAGAAATTTCTCAACTTCTTTTTTAACAACTTCCAGAAGGGTTGGATTGAGTCTCCTTTGCGGCTGCCTCACTGGTTTAACCTCATCCTCTAAAAGAATCCTATGAATGAAAATGGAGGGGCTGATACCTGATATGTCACCCAAGGTCCACCTAATTTCCCTGATGTTCTCCCTCAAAAGATTCAAAAGTTTTTCTTCATGTTCAAAAGAGAGATTGTTAGCAATTATAACAGGTAATCTTTTACCACTCAAAAAGTATGAGTATTTGAGATTAGGTGGAAATGGATTGAGTTCCAATATCGGGGGTGTTGTGTGGATGGAGATAGTGAAGGAACTGAAATATGTGCACAATGAGCATCAGTATTAGAATAGACATCATCAAAATTAGAGAATAGTTCATCAAATCCATCAACATACTCAACAACCATTTCATAATCAGAGTTCACATGATCAAAATAAGAATATGAATCCATTTCAAAATCAAATATAAGAGAGTCTTATTCATTAGAAATTGGTGTGGAAGTGCTCTTAGAAATCAAACTAGAACCAATTCTCATAATCTCTCTAAGCATAGGACAATCAAAATCCATGGGGTTTTTACATGGTGGTTCAAAATGAGAGATAAAAAAAGTAAAATGGTCCTCTGAGGGGTACTTCATGAAATCAATAATATTAAATATCAAAACTTCATCTCCAAACTCCATGGAAAGTGTACCCTCATGAACATTTATGATTATTTTTGCAGTTTTGAGGAAGGACCTACCTATGATAATTGGAGAACAAGAACATACTTGATCATCCTCCATGTCAATAACATAGAAATGTACTAGAAAGATCATGTCTCTTACCCGAACAAGTACATTCTCAAGGACTCCCACTGGATATGTTGTAGTTCTATTTTCCAACTACACCACCACTCTTGTTGGATTCAACTCACCAGCCTATAAAGAATAGAATACAGAGTGAGTCATCACATTTATATAAGATCCTAAATCACATAAAGCATTAGAAATGTGTAACTACCCTATGGTGCATGGGATGATGAATGTCCTAGGATCATTGCATTTTTTTTGGAATTGCTAAAGTTGGTGTAATGAGTGCCAACAAACTCCTTCCAAGATTGATCCTCCCATTTCCCTTAAGCCCTCTTTGATTGGTATAAAGTTCTTTTAATAATTTTTCATACCTTGGGATTTGATTAATAGACTAAATAAGGGGGATGCTTATCTTCACACGCTTGAATGTGTCCAAAATGCCCTTTTTCATTGCCTCTTCATCCATCTTCTTGGTTTGAACAAACCTGTTTGGAAAATTAAGGGGTTTAGGTGGAACATAATTAATCTTTTTCTTACATTTATCTTTCTCCTTGGGTTTCTCATCAGCTGGTTTTGAATGGGGATTCTCCGAAGTTGAGGTGAATCCTGGTGGAATGGTAGGTACAAATGTATCATTAATTTTCTTCCCACTTCTCAATGTGATGGAACTAACATTCCCCTTGGGATTTGGAGTAAGTTGGGAAGGAAGATTTACGGAGTTCTTACTTACCAGTTCATGGAGGGAAGTGGCAATCTGTCTCATTTATGTCTTCAACTCCCTCATCTCCAAACCTTGACTCTTTAGCTCATTCTATTGATTAAGAACAATTTGCTTCAAAAGGTAATCATTATTAGAATCCACCTTGGGTGGGGGATTACCTTGTTGTTGGCTTGTTGATGCTTGGGCTTCAAATCTCCTTTGGGGTTATTGGAAAACGTGCTGGTAAGGTGGAGGCTGCTGGAAGTTTTGTTGAAAATGGGGCCTTTGTTATTGTCCAGAGACATACCTCATGTATGATTGATCCTTACACCCTTGGTTGTATATTAGAGAAATGGAATCAAACTTCTTTTAGGGATATGGTTGTTGCTGCTGCTGATATGGTCTCCTAGGAAACACTACTTCACAATATTCTATTTCTTGTAGTTGGGGGCAACAGTCAGTTGGGTGTCTTGTCTCAGTGCAAATTCCACAAGGCCTTGAAGGAGGGAATTGAGATGTCTTCTGTGATAAATAAATCTGCCTCACCATAGTGGTCAATTATTCCAACTTAGTATCAATTAAATAAATTTTGAGATAATATAGACTTACCTAATGTACTCCCTTGACATGTGGTGCACCTCGATCGGCAAATTTTTGAGTGTTTTGTGCCATATTGTCGATAAACGCATGTGCAACTGCTGGTGTTTTGTCGACCAATGCTCCACCAGCCGCAACATCCACCATGATCCTCTTCATAGGTGTGATTCCTTCATAGAAGTATTGTATGAGGAGTTTCTCACTGATTTTGTGATGTGGGAATCTTGCACACAAATTCTTGAATCTTTCCCAATACTCATACATTGACTCCCCATGTGCCTGCTTGATCCCTGAGATCTCCTTTCGAATGGAAGTGGTCCTTGATTCTGTAAAAAATCTCTACAATAAAATACATTTCAAATCATTCCAACATGTTACATCTTTAGGTTGTAAATAATACATCCAATCCTTAGTAGTTTCATAGAGTGAAAATGGGAATGCTCTAAGTTTTATTTTATCTTCATATACATTTCTTGGTTTCATTGTTGAGTATAACACATTGAATTATTTTAAATGTTTGTTTGGATCCACACTAGATAAGCCCTAAAATTTTGGAAGAAGGTGAATTAACCCCGATTTTAGTTCAAAGTCTGATTCAAGAGTTGGATATGCAATACATGTAGGTTGATAATTAATATCAGGTGCATCCAAATCTCGAATAGTCTTATTGAGTTCATTTTTGTTTTTTTATCCATTGTATCTTGTTTAATATTTCTTTTTGAAGAGTTTCTAATTTCAAAATTCCTAGAGTGGATAAATTCCCCATTTGGGTAAATGTCGACACTTCCCGTAGACCAAGATTGTCTGACTCGAGCCCTAAGGCTATGCTCAATCTCGAGGTCTCGATCAAGGAGATCCTCAGGATGATATCATGTCATAAATAATTAAAAATAGAGAAATGAAAAATAGTGGACACTAATATCATTAAATGAGGTTTTAATTGATGGTATGAAAAAATTTGGGGAAGAAAGAACTGAAAAGAAAAGGGAGGAGAAGAATAGAAACAAAATAACAAATAAGAATAAATAACTTACCTAAAATTGGTTGAATAAAACAATTTCCTCCTCAGAAACAAGGCCAATTGGATGAACGTTGTTTCACACGCTCTCAAAAATAATTATTTTTGATTTTACTAAGTGTAACACAGTGGATGACCTAGGTCGTTCTCTCAAGGAGGGAGTGAATTAAACAACTATTAATAGGATTCAAGTAAGTAAGAATATAGTTCAAAACAAATGAAAATAAATATGGGGGGTTTGTTTTGTGACATTTCAAACAGTAAACTAAACAAGAAAATGAGAATCAACAATCAAGAGACAATTTCTTTAAAAACACTTATATGAGAAGATGTAGTTGATATAATATAACCCCTTCACCATTCCTTTATCATTTTACCATATAATTACAATTCATACAATTATTATCCACTAACCTTGTTTACCTACAAACCCTATAGAAATTAACAAAACCAAAAATATTTGTGAAAATGAGCCCTAGGTTAACTTTGAGACCTCTAATCGCAACACCCTGCTTTGATTATGATCCACAATCCAACTTGTAGTCAGGGTTAAATTAGGGAATCATCTCATACTTGGAGTTTAGAATTAATTGATTTTGGGGATGAGATTTTAAAACTAAAATTCTATCCCAAGATGATTGGAGTTTTTGGTTAAAGTTTCACTCTCATGATTTACACAAGTCTGATCACGCAGTCGAGTGAAAATCGATCAAGTTACATAGAAATTAAAACTGATTTAATTGATAAAAATTTATTAATTACAGTATGTTTATGGATTCAAAATAAATGAATGAAGGGTGTATGGATTAGATCAACTACAAATGAAATCACTCTTCCATGGGTGGAGTTGTCATCATGGAGATGTTTTTCATAAGAAATGGATTGAAAGGGGAACACCCAATCTTGCCTCCACTCTTATATTCCAGCCCAAGAAGAAAAACAATAAGATGAAAAGAGAAAAATGCAGAAGATTAATTAAAGAAAAATTCAAGATACAAGCATGAAATCAAAGAAATAAAAGAGGAGGTGGGAGAGGAGAGCCTTCTTGGAAGAGATGGTTTCATAAGGCCTTACTTCTTCCAAGAGATGTGAGGGGTTCCCAAGAGCCACCATTTCATCCAAACCTTCCCAAAGCCTCGAAAAACTCTCCCAAAGTGCGAAAAAATCCTTTAAATATAGTTGGGGAGGGTTAGGGTTACGAAACATTTTTAAATGTGAAAGGGAAATTCAGACAAATTGTTTAATTCCACTTGAACTGCATTTTTGACCTCCAAAACGCATGAATTATCTGGCCTTATAGAAATATTATTTGTTCATAATCATTTCCCTAAGATTCCCTCTAAATTTGGACCCAATACAAGTCCGTATGAAGAAGATATGACCCAAATGGTGAAGTGATGTTCAATCTAGATAGTTCATTCCAACTTTGTCTTCATGGACCATTTACTCCACTCAAATGCATGATCCAACTCCAATGTCCTAAATAGAATTTGTAGCCCATTAATTCAGAAACATAGTTACAAATTTTAAGTCAAAATAATTTACAGAACAATATTTATGCCCAGAATACTACAGTGAATTTTAAAAGGGTAAAACTAGAATTTCAATCAAATTTTCAAATGAATGATCTAATCCCAAATATTCTATAAATTAACATATTTAGCACAATGTGAGTAAATTATTTCATTTATTATCAATAAAATATTCAATAAAATTGTGTTTTATCAAACTTCTTCTTTCACCTGAGAGTAATCAATCCATGCATAATAATCAAAATTTGAATACATCACAGACAAATAGATTTTTTTTTATTTTTTTTATGTTTTTATGAAAAATTATGTTTTCAAGTGTTGTATCTCCCCAAAAATGGTTCCAAATTTTGAAACACCTATTATAGGGTGGTGAAAAAGCTATAATTATTATCCTAGTGTAGTACAATGGGTGACAATGGTCATCTCTCTTGAGGAGTTGTCGTAGTCAAGCACCCATTATTACTAATTCACCTAATAATATACTTATCAAAATAATTAAATTTTGGTTTTTTTATATTGAATGAAAAACTATAATTTAAACATGTAGATGTTATGAAAACAAAATCAATGCACACTGAATGATGCTAGATAGAAAAGAGATCCTTCCAAGAGAACACCTAGAGTGAACCTTTATCATCTCATTATTAGTTTCAAATTTACTTAATGAACATACCCCATCATATGTGTGAACATCATCTTCTGCCCATGTTGTGAATATGTATTCACTTAATGATCATCAAGTACACCACACATCTACATCCTCGATTAAGGGAGAATATTATAGAAGAGAAAGATAAAACTCAAGTGGAAAGTGGATACATAAAGATGAATTAACCAATAAGATCCTCTTCATAATAAATAAAATAAAACAAGGAACATTATGAATAATAGTTTAAATAATTGGTTTCAATAATTTATTTTACCCTGTGAAATTTCTTGGGTTAGCTACTCATGATCCTGAGCATAAGAGTTCACAATGGAAAATAACCGAGTGAAAAAAAAGATAAAAATGATAGAATGATAAGAATAATATATATTAAAAATTAATAATACTATTACATAAAATAAAACTCTATAAATCTACAGAAAATTTGCCAACAAGAATTCCAATCCTTTTGAAATGACGATGAATTACAACATTATAGCCATGAGGGTGACTCATTTTCATTCAAAAATATTTGTACAAAATTTTTTTCATGATAAATAGATTAAATGTATGAATTGAGAAATTTTTTATTCAGTAAATTTGTCCCCCTATGTCATTCACATTCTACTACAAAATTTTAGCTTCATTGGCCACATTCAAAAAACGTTATAGTCAATTTACTATGGAAAATTATTTTGGACTGACTGACTCTTTATATTCTCAATATCTATTTTCCCATTCATTAATGTACTTGAAGGAGGACAAATCACGTGGTTACATAATTATGAAAGTTTTTCATCTCTATGTTTTCTTGTTCCATGTAAAATTGTAGCTCAATTGGGCCTATAATTTATGAGATATAGTCCCATCTTGAAAATTATTTAGATATGAGCACATATTCCAAGGCATGATTTATGAGTTTCTTTTAGGCCTAAAATATTTGTATTAATCTCTTAGTCCAATTTAATGAAATGCTTCCCAAGGAAAATATAAACCTAAAAAAATGAAATTTGGATTAGTGTAGAGAAATTTATGGCCAAAATAAAAACCGATTTAAAATAATTAAAATTAAAAAAATAGGCCATTTTTATAATTAAGCTCAAAATAATTCTAAAACCATAAAATGAAAAAATTTACCATAAAATATTACTTTGGTGAGATTAAAAAATTAAAATTAATAGTATAATTATTGAAATTTTTGGCTCGTTCAATCATGCATCCTTTGATGGTTTATGAGAAAATCACTTTCTCCTGAATTTTTCTCACTAATTCTCACTTCAACTGCATAAATATCCTCAACATGATGTTAATGCTCTCTCAAGATTATCCAAAACACTTGTAGAGAATTTAAAGAATCCAGAAGCATCCAATTCATCAAATTCATTTAGAGTAGAAGATATAATTCAAAACAAATCTATTTTCTCCTTAAAAACTCCATCTCTATCCACAAATTAAGGATTTTAATTGCCACATCATCATCTAATATGCATTTTAAAATTTACCCATGTGAAATAGTGACTCTTGAAATCCATTTAAGTAAATCCAACCTTTAATTAGAATCTCATGATCATCTTCAAAGGCACCTCTTAAATCTCTTATGACTCTGTTTGAAAACAAGTACAATCTTCAAAGAGACCATGTACCATAAAATAGAAATTTAAGGTATGTTTTCATGCCAAACTTTATTCACTTTGGAGTAGTTCCAGATGATGATTCAGAGCAGGTGCATTCACTAGAGTAGAGCTAACTGGATTTGGAAGAATGATAGGGTATGACAATTTCTATCGACACCAGGCCCGTGCATATCTTCACATGGCAGCTAGCCTAACAACCATGTGAAGGTAGAGATATGACATCATGATATAGATGTTGGGGAGGGGTAGTTCCAAGTATTTATAGTCTGGGATGAATTCATCTAAGACCTTCAGGTCATGTAATGTTTCACTAATCCTACAAGCCATGTAAGGGTTCCCCCTCAACCCTTAAAAGGGGTATTATCAAATATGAAAATATAAGGCCTTCCAGCCATTTAGGCTCGGAATTACTCAATGGTATCTTTTTAGTCATGCAATTTTTTTTTGACATCTAAATGATGAAATATCCACTAATGTGAGAAAAATATAGCGATGAAGAGTTTCTTTGAGAACATTTTGACAGCTTAAGAGAATGTGAAAAAATAACTAGTACCACATATCCATACACAATCCTTGGAAAAAAGATCTTTTAACCAATTAAGGTATAAATTTTCATCAAAAAATAATATAAATCCATTCACAACCACCTTCTTACTGATAGGAAGAGAGAATAGATCTCATGCATGATTATATTCAATTGCCTATAACTTAGTATGCATCGCTTGGAGCCAATTAGAGAGAGATTTGGTTTACTAAAGGTTATGTGTAATGAATGTGGAATTCTGGGTATTGATAAAAGTAATAGTGTAGGCAAAGAAAATCTAATTTAAGTGAGGAAATACCTGAGTCTACTTGCAATTATGTGTGTGTTTTTTTTGTAATGTGATAGATAAAACCGTAGTGACATATGGTGGAACAATCCTCGCTACTGCATCAAAAAAATTATAAGAGGTTGATCAAGCGCGTGATGGGTATAGACATGAAAAAAATGGGACCCACTAGTCTCAAAACCTGAGTCTACTTACATGTGTAGATTTTTGTAATGTGATAAATAAAACTACAATGGAAGATGGTGGAACAATCATCACAACTACATCAACAAACATTGTAAGAAGTGGGTCATGCGTGTGATGGGTATAGACATGACCGTTTTCGATGCTTTTGCCGGGGCGCATGTGTCCGTATCATTTGGCAGGAAGAAATGCATAGTTTTGTTTCCCCGCATTCCTACTTTCCAAAGGCGGGCGACATCCACTCCTTGTTCAGGGACGTTTGCTCCTTGATCGAAATAGGATGATGGGATGTGGTTCTTCCTTCCTTGGATTCCTCCTCAGAACTCGTCACCTAGTCCGAGTCTCCCTTATGGATTTAAGACATTGTTCGTGAAACTCTTCCCAGTGCCATATCTTCATGGACACCGGTTAATTATGCTTCCTCTGTCTGGACATTCCAAAGGGTCCGGTTAGGGCAGCAACCTTCGGTCAGGGGAGTAGGCACGTTGGACATCACTGGCGTGTCTGGGTGTTGGGACACTAACACATCTAGGTTTATTCCCCTTATTATTGGGCTTCTAAAGGGTGTGGAAGCTCGAGGCATCCCACATCGAACGTGGGGAATAATATACCATGGGCATGTATCTGAGGTTTTCCTCAGCTTCCCATGTTTAACACAGGGTATACCACAAGTTTAACATCCAATAGAGAAGGATCAGACTGATCATAACATTGAATAGAGTGGGTCAGATGGGTGAAACCCCTAGAGGGAACACTAATATTGGGGCCAATGTGTGGTTGTCTTCTCGAATGCTATTAAATGGAATGGAGAATGGGGGTGGCATGATCCCACCAGGATGTGGCGGCCCGAGTAAGAATTAGGATGGATGATGGAAGGTTCCGTGAAGTGGATGGTGAATGGGATGGAACCGTCATGAGGATGATGATGGTTTTGGGATTGATCCTCGAAGAGGCTTCCTACATATCCCCATGGCATGGAATCAAATTCCCCATAGTTTACCTGACGACGTCTTACCACCGATTGGGGTTTTCAACGGCTTACCGCTGGATGGGGTTGAATCGATGTGAATGTGGTCTGAGTGACTGAGTGTTGGGCTTGAACCTCTTGTAGGCTTCCTACATACCTCGCCTTGGAAAGGATCAAAGACCTCATAGTTCCAGACAGGATTTGGTGCACTGATGCGAAGGTGGTCGGGACCAATGGGTGGTGGGCTTGAACCTCATGGAGGCTTCCTATGTACCTTGCCCTGGAAAGAATCAAAGACCTCATAGTTCAGGTTATAGGGGCATTTGGGGATTACTCTCTAAGGCGGCCCAAGGTGTTGGTGAACCAACGTGAAGGGGGTCGGAGCGACCAATGAATGGTGGGCTTGAACCTCATGGAGGCTTCCTACGTACCTTAACTTGGCAAGGATCAAAGTCCACATAGTTCATAGGGGTCAGTGAACTGACGTGAAGGGGGACCTGGGGTCCCATGGTTGTTGGTCTTGAACCTCAGGGAGGTGTCCTACATACCTTGCCTTGGCAAGGATCAAATTCCGCGTAGTTCAGGTTGGGGGTGGGGATTACACTCTAGGCTGCCCAAATAGAATTTCATGGTCAGTGATTGCTCTAAGACCATGTGAGTCATGCTTTGTGTGAGAAACAAGAGGCTATAAAGACCAGATGATCACATTGCGAAAGGTGTGTATGTGGGAGGTGAAGTGGGGATTACACGTGATCGCAGCCCAAAGAGGAAACAGGGGCTTATGCATGGTTAACAGCCCGAAGAGTTTGGGACTTACTCTAGGATGGAGGCCTGGTGGTGACAAATCCCAGTGGGAGAGGTATTTGGCACCGAAAAAAGGAGGGGAAGGGATGTTGCCTCCTTCAAGAAAAGCTAGGGGCCTACATCAGGATGGTTTCCCTTTCCCCATGTAGGATTCATGGGGGGAAGTCAAAATTTAACATCATGTGCTGAGGACGATGGTGCTTGGTAGTTTAACATCCTGAAGCTCGGATGAGGTGGGTTTACTCCACACCCCTAGGAATTACATAACCAGTACCCTATGCACCTTGGTGAAGGGAATGCACCGGAAATGCTATGGTTGGGGGGTGTCATGAGGTGATACCATTGGGGGTCCACATTAGCATGGCTATGCGAAGAAGCAATAGTCATTAGTGTGCCTATGCGAAGAAGCATGAGGTGAAGCAACACAATGGGAAGTGTCATCCAAGGGACTTTGAAATTGCTTCATGCGAACCAAGGAGGTTTCACGGGAGAGGGAGTTGCAGAGCAAAGGGGTTTATGAGTAGAGGCCTCGTAGAGCTTTGGTGCTCCATGCAATAGAAAGACTTCGTGAAGGTGTTGGCTTCATAAAGTGAAGTGGCCTAGCCTAGGCATAGGGCATAGGTGTATACAAGATGTACTTCATGAAGTGGAATGGAATTCATGAAGTAAATCCCTACAAAGCATGGGTGCCTCATGAAGCAAGGTCCTATGAAGGAATGTGCTTCACGAGGCACAATGAATCTGCCTTAGCATTTGAGTCATGTGTGCATGTGGGGTGCTTCGTGAAGCATAAACGCTCCGCAATGACCCGAGTCCCCATGAGGATCTCCTTCCTTTATGAAGGCCCGTGGGATTTGTGAAAGGCACCCCTCTCGAAAGAGGGGGTGAAAACAAGGAAAATGGGAGGCACCTCGCAGAGAAAAAGTACCTTGAGCATATCATGGTTCTTAGACAAGAAAGTGATTCACGATTTGAGAGCTGGGAAGCTGAAAGATCAGATGATCCATCCTTTGGGCCTGGGGGGAGGCTGGTATTTATAGGAAAGAGGCACCACGAAGTAGAGCGCACTCGGCGCAAAGATGGACTCCACTCCGCGGAGGGTTTGCAAATGTCAAATGGGCTCATGGGGCATCCCGCCTCCTTACTTCGCGGCTGGCGTGGGGCCATGGTGCTCCGTGAAAGGTCTTCGCGAGGAAGATTTGGAGACTTTCTTATTATCCTTATTCCTTCCGATTTTTGGTGCCAACAAATGGCCCCCCCTCAGACTTGGAGCCGAGGAGAAATAAAGGGTCAAAGTCTATGGGTAAATTTCCAAAATTCCTCGGCTGTTCGCGAAGCTGGATCGCGAAGGAGGATCGCCGAGCGAGAAAGCGACATGTCATCTGGGCGCACCGTGAAGCTCTTCGCAGTCATGACGTGCCGCGAAGCTGCGAGGGTCGTTGCCTATAAATATAGGGGATGACTTCTCTTTTTTCCTTTCTCTCCTTTCACATTTTTGTCTTTTAGCGCTCTCGATTCGCGAAGATCCGTGTACTTTGCAATTTCTCTCTGTGAATCAGGATTTCAGCTTCGCAACGCATAGCGAGTCTTTGACTTCACATCTGTGCACTTCGCGACTCCACGTTTGGAGGATGAGGTAGGGATCCACGAATAGACTTTGCAAACGCGCTCCATGAACGAGCTTCGCGATCAAACCCAAAAATCACCCAAACCTAAAAGACTGAATGGCTCATCAAGAAGCTTCCCAGGGTGTCCTTGCGAATACTGCCTAAAGGGATGAGATGACGAACAGTCTGGATTTAGGAGAGGTAATATGGAGCCACTCTGACCATGGTTCTTTGGTGGAACTTCTATAAGAGAGCCATAGGAACTACCCGTTATGTAAGAGGTTTCCTTTGTATGGATTCAGGATGAGGGATGACGTCTTCATCCCAAAAGGAAGTCGGGATGAACCAGCTTACTGGTTCAGGAGCACGCCGTGCCAGCGCTGATGGTTTAGGGCTGCTGGCGGCCATGCTCGGGAGGACTTCACACCCGTCATTACTAACTGATTATACAAACACCTGAATAATATTGATGGGGAGGAGTTACAACCAAAGACATCTCCCCCCATGCATTGGATGATATTGAAGGCAGCTCTGGGGAACCCGTAGAAGGGGTGGTCTGAGGAGTGGGACTTGCGCCAGGGTGGAAACTTCACAAATGACTGGGCCTAGGCCTACTAGGTAGGTTCCTCGTGTGAGGAGTTTGGGGCGAAGCTAAGAAGAGTGGGCCTGTATGAGGCAGCTTGGCCCTCCCAGTTTCACATCTACTAGCCAAAGTAGCTAATGCCGGAGCTGTTGAGAAGGTGGTCATCGAGGACCAACACATTCCATTTTCACCATGGGGAAGTCAGCATCAGCCTGTGGGACGTCCACCAGATCTTGGGGGTCTCGATAATGGGGGCTATGTATGACGAATTCCTCCACATCATGACTGTGTGGGAGGAACCGGAGCAAATGCCACCGTTGGCGATGGATTTGATGGAGCTTGTGCTGGGAGAGGACAAGGAGGCGGTGAGGTACATCCATTTCAGGCTGTGGTTCAAACATTTTCTGAACTTCCCATAGGACAGACAATTTATGGCAAGGCCTCGGACTTGACCAAAGGGGGCCCGGAGTAAGGATAACTCATACTGGTGACTTTTAGAGGACATCCAGTGGAAGAAGTGGGGATTTTGTGTCATCACCGAACAACAATTGATAGTCAGGATGGCATCATTCATCGCGACTCTCATCTGTGGTTGGATCCTATCAGTGAGGGACACCAACATGGGAGTGTGACCAAGCACATTTATTATGACATCCATGTTGGCGACAGGAGGGTGGGTCAACCTTGGGATCCTGATGCTCTCCAAGCTGTATAAGATGGGGAAGAGGCCGCAGAGAATATTCGGGCCATTCCACCTCCTATATGGGTGGATAGCGGCACATGTCAGGGGGTTTATGAATACCCGAACCCCATTTCCCCTCCAGAATCAAACTTCTGCCCGTCCATCCTAAATGCTACTGGGAGCTTTCCACCCAAGATGACCGCACTGTCAGTTCTGAATCGAGTGTGGAAGGTGGAGGAGTTCAATTTCCACCCATTTTTGTTGCTGAAATGGGTATTCATTGATGATTTCTGGGGGACAGAGGAGCACCGCGCCTATCTCCTGGCCTTTTGAGGTGGAGTTTTGGGGGAAAGGGTGGATCATAAGCCTCTCTATGAGCCGTACACCCCGCACCAATTTTCTCGGCCATTTTGGTGCATGCAGCGACTGACCCCACAGGTCTATCTGGGGGTGCACTATGAGGAACACCCATGTGTGATGAGGCAGATGTGACTCATGTTCACACGGGAAGATGGGAAGATGCAGAACCAGCTGGCTTCACCGACTGCCGTCGTCGGGTTAGTGAAGGAATATGCCCAGAGTTGGGAGGCGGCCTACCCGAGGGAAATGCTGAAGCAACCAACCATTTGAGTTGACGATGGCATACCTCCCAAACCTCAGGGCCGAGGTCAGAAGGCGACAGGAGCATCTCGCGGTGGTGGGGATGCCGCAGCGGTGAGGCCCACACCAGTTGAGGGAGAGGCAGTAGTGGCAATGAACCCGATGGTCCCAGAAGAGTAGAGCTATCCTAAGGGGAGGCCACCTAGAGGGTTTCGTAGAATATCCACTCAGTATCCAGAGAAGTGGCTGTGCCACATTGATATGATAGAGAATGCTGTCTTCCTGGAGTCCTGGGACATCTGGGAAGTTAACCGGAAATTCCTCAACCTGTCGGAGATGTGGAAACATCTGAACCGTTTAGGGATAGATTTGCCAGGGATAGACCCTATCAGGGCCATCTTTGCGGTTTCCCAGGCAGAGGTGGAGCAATACCTGATAGAGTTGGAGTAATTTGTGCATTCTCGGGGTACCTCGCGTCCGATGACAGATCAATTCAAGGTGTTTCTCAATTGCACCAATCCCCCGCAGTTGTTTCCTGCTGACTTAAGGGAACAATTCCATCTATCAGAAGAATCAGATGAATCCTTATAGGGAGACGAGGCCAAGAGAGGGAGCCTGTTAGAGGAGGGTGAAGTCGGGGATCAAGACTTGGATCTTGAAGAGTTCACTGAGGCCCTTGAGGTAAAGATTCCAAACCCCTTATTCAGGGCCCACTTTTAGATCATTATGGACTCCTTGCTAACATATAAATTGTGCAGGAGGGCCCTGTGCATAGATCTTGTTCTCACCCTTCAAGAGATACAAATGCGGTACCTTCAGGGTCCATGCCTGCTGTTGAGGAGATAAGTATATCTAGAGGGGTTGGAATACTCTAAGTGGATCCCGAACCTTCAGACCTTCCAACAATATATGGAGGGCCATGCTTCGGGGTCCCGACGATATCAACCCAAGGACGAGACTGAGAATTCGATCTCTGTAAGTCTCCTCTACCAAATTAATGACTATCATCCATCGACCATGTTAACTGATGTGCATGCTCACTTTTTGGTACACACATTCCTCCAAATGGTGTGGGTTGCCTTGGCGAGGTTGTTCGGTACCCCTGGAAGCACCTTTACCTGGGGAATGCCGGTGACTGTGGAGGTGGAGGTCTAGATTGATCGAACAATGGCTCTCCCGATCACCAGCAGGACTACCAAGGAGGCTGAGACTGAGATCATCGAGGTCGGGTACGACGATGAGGATCGGTCGGACAACCCAAGTCCTGCCATGCCTGATCAAACACTGGATGCGGACCCGGAAGATGAGTTCCTTGGGGAATTCCTTGCATATGAGCCTTCCAACCATGCTGACTGGGACAAGAAGACCTCTGATGAAGAGGGCAACAGAATAGTCCATCGCAGATCATGGAAGTGGATCAAGTGCTTCATTAATGAAACCCCCAAGCACTATGGCTGGATGAGATGGACAAAATTCACTCGCGACTGTGCGAACTGTGTGCTAGGGGAGTGGATGCCCAATGTCCTCACATGCTCGTCTGAGATCTTATGGCGTAGAGGATTCCAGAGCATGACCGTGTCCTCGGTGTGGGTTGGCAGTGGAGGAAAGCGGTGAACATAAAGAGTCTCTAGGAGGCTGAAGATGAGGTCCAGTGGCTGTAGAGTTGATCAGACGAGCACTCAGCCTCCCTCAACGTGTAATATGAGCTAATATTGCAATTAAAGGCCCAGCTGGCAGAGGATGAAGAGGGCATGAAGCGTGCCTTCGATGAAATTATCGTCATCCAGACTGGGGTGGAGTGGGACTGGATTGCGTTTGATGAATTGTGCCCCATCACTGCCGAGGAGGAGTGGGAACTGAACAGGTGGCAGCAAATCCTAGATTCCACCAGCCAGAGGGTGGAAGAGCTGCTATGCTCTTTTGAAGAGGTCAACCCATCCATGGGAGGGGGCGATGCTAGGGTGCTGTGATGACTGTAACCTTTGAACACACTTTCATACTTTGATTATTTTATGACAACTGCATGCATGAGTTCCGTTATTTGCGTTGGTTAATTGCATTCCTGTGACATTAATTGGTTATTTGCGTTGGTTCCCTAAGATCACTTGGGTTGGGCCCGATGTGAGAAACAAGGGACGACCACCTTATTATTACGTTTAAATGTGGGAGTGCAGACCAAGATTTAGGCATCCGGGGGCTTGAACAACCAATTCGGATTTTCGAGAAGAGAAGGAGATGCCTGATCAGAGGATGAGGACCTTAGAACAATCGACGTGCCATGTTCCCAATGTTCTCTAGTGGACGAGTGGGGTAGCACCGGGGGCATTTGAATCCAATCCGAACATAAGGGAATGGAAAGTGTGAATTACAATACCCCAAATTTGGAACACTGTGGGGATGGCGTGACAATAAAAGATAACTTCTGACCGCATTCAAAACACAACATCTATATTGTGTTAGCCTGAAATGGGGATGACAAATGAGGGCCAAATGCTGACCATGTTCGAAACATGGGGCCTAACTCAGAATGTCATCGATTATCATTCTAGAATGTTGGACCAGGATAGTAGGTGAGCCATAGTCCAAGCATCCATACTGTTAGGGGGTTCCTTTAGAAGTGAGAGAGGATGAGGGCCCGAATAAAAGGCATGCAAGGCGTGGAATATGGAGTGGTGGTTTGTTTGAACAGAATCTGACACTCTTGTAATTATGCCACCATGGTGGAAACACATTAGGTGGACACACCAGCCTGATCAGGGATCAAACATACTTCTGAACATGACCTCTCTGATGAAGAAACTATCTCCTCCCAACGTTTATCGTGGGGCATCCCGAACTTGTTCAGGGTAAAGCTGCAATTTTGTGGTTCCCCAAAAGAGCTCAGGTCAAGGGATCGAAGAAGGAGGGGGAAACGAGAATTAAGATTCCTGAGGCTGGACCCGGAGACAGGATGTATGGGGGTTACTATGTATCCCATGAGAATGAGAGTCAATTCAAACGTAGTTCTTGGGGTACAATGTGGTCTGAGACCAACACTAGTAAGGATAATTCTCTCTAGAGAGGAAACTGATGCATCCCATGATTAACATAGGGCATCCTGAACTTGTTCAGGGTAGAACCACAATTTAGTGTCATGCATTGAGGACATATGGACTCATGCAGTTTAACGTCATACGATAGGACGTGAAATGAAAGGGAAGATACCTGGAAGGGAACATGTGGCGCGGTAGCTATAAAATCGACATGAATGAGGACTTGGAGTCCGGATCACACCACATATCCCCATAGGAAACTCTTCAGGTCAAAGTACCAAAAGTGAAAATTAGGATGGGCCCGAAGCAAAGTGGCCAGGCATTCCTATGTACACCATGATAATGGGAATCAAGCCATACGTAGTTCTGAGAGTGCAGTTTAATGTCATGCGGGACGAGGAAAGTCATGTGTGGCAATGGATGCACCAGTACACATCCTACCAGAACTACTAATCCCACATGAGTCATGCTCGATGTGGGAAACAAGAAGTTGTGATAGGACTTTCCTAGCACAGGAAGGCACACGTTAGGGATGATGGGGCATTAGGTGAATGACGTCCCATCGATGTTGTCCTACCTATATAACACACCTATATGTGCTGAAGAGGAAATCCAAGTATGTTGGAATTCCACTTGGACATAAGAAATTAGAAGTATGTGAATCATGATGCTCGAGATCTATACCACAATGATGATGGCGTGATGACAAGGGATAACTGTTGACCATGTTCAAAACACAGCATCCATATCACGTTATCCTGGAATAGGGACAGATAAATGAGGGTATACTGTTGATCGTGTTCAAAACACATGACCTATTGCAAATGCCGTCTGAGGTCTTTAGGGACGTTGGACTAGGGAGGTAGGTAAGACAATGTGGCATGAGACCTGGCCGCAAAGGGGGTCCTTTCAGACATGGATGAGGATGAGGATCCAAATGATGGTCTCAAGAAGCTTGGTTATGGAAAGAGGGGAATGTCCCTGTGAAAATTACTTACTTCAGGTTCTTTGTCGAAACACATATGGATATGACTATAAGATGTATAAGAAAGAGGGATTAAAGTCCCTTCCCAAGGAAAAGGGTCCTGGGGTCGCATACTTTCAACTTAAGGTCCTATAGTGGACTATCAAAAGGGATTGATTTAATGGACTGTGCTCAGGGCGGCGAAAGAGCCAAACGTGACGCGCAGTTCCCGTAGGGAGATCTTAGTTTTGGGTCATATAACTTGGACCACGTTGGGAAAAGGATATGGGAGGCACATGGTGCGGATATTGAAAAACCCAATGTGAACGAGAAACTAATAGGTGCTCGCCACCCCACATATTCCCAGATGAGTTTGGGCCAAGGGGCTGAAAAAGAAAGGACAAGATTTGTAGATTTCTGGGGCTAGACCCGGAGACAAAAAAATGCCTGGGCATTCCTACATATCCCATGAGGATGGGAATCAAGCCATACATAGTTTTGGAAGGTTTCACAGTAAGGTACCAGTGCTGGGGATAAAAGGGGCGTGTGGGTCTAGCCCTCACACCAAAAGAAGCGGCATTTGATAGGTCTTGTTTGTCCTTTAGGGTGAATGGAGATGTTTTTTTATGAAGCGATGTGCGTAGAATAGAGAATCCAGGCATCACAACAAGAATCAATCCAAAGGAAGGCATTGAAAAATGGTATGGTGTTTGACTGATACCAAACATGATGTCCCTTGAGTGAGGACATCACAATGCAATGCCGTTTTTTGTCATGCGTCCGGGAAAATATTGTCTCAGTTTAGGCTCATTTGATGGGACCAACCATGCATTTTAACATCGTGTAGCACAGACGTAGTAGAGAAGAGGATAAAGGGGGAATGTGCACGGTCCAATAAAGTAGACTTGACATGAATTAAGATGAGGTCCACACCACACCGTGCGTGATTCCGAGAAAGAAACCTCGGGCCAAGGGGCCAAAAAGAGGTAAGAGGGAAGGAATTAGGAGAGACTGGATCTTAACTAAGATGGACACATAGACGAGGTGTTTGGGTGTTCCTACATATCCCATGTAATGAGAATCAAGCTGTATGTAGTTCTACAAAGGGGAAATACGAAAAGATCTTAGTTTAGGCTCTTAGAACTTGGACCATGGAAAAGTGGGACTATTCCAAGTAAGTGAGGACCTTAATCTGATCCCTAAGCCTACGTGAGTTGAACTCGGTGTAGGAAATAAGGGCGGATAAGGTATTTAAAATACGTGAAATACATGTAAAGGGGAAATCGGTGGAGCCCTGAATGATTACTTTATCGTGACTTTTTCCTCCTAAAGTGCGGATGCACACTGAGGAATAATACCAAGAGTTTCTAAGTTCTACTTGGACATGATGAGGTGGAGAAGGATGTGAGTCATGTAACCAACATTTTGGGATTAATGGGGTTGGCGTGATGATGGAGGATAACTATTGACCGTGTTCGAAACACAACATCCATATCGTGTTAGCCTGAAATGGGGACAAACAAATGAGCGTCGATCGCTGAACATATTTCGCAATGCAGGACTTGTATCAATTTGTTGTCTAAAACCCTCGAGGACGTTGGCCCGTAATGTTAGGAGATTCCTTAGGCCTAGAATCCATGCCATTCGGGGGTCTCTTTAGGTGTGAAAGGTGATGGAAGTCCCAATAAAGGGGAACACGAAGCCTGAGAAATGGGTGAAAGAATGTCCAGGTAGAATCAGACATTCTAGGTTCTAAACCAGAGTACCCTTGGGCACATTAGTGAATCGCCGAAGAGGACCAAGGGGCTCATCTTGAGAGCGGCCAATTTGAAAAGATGAGCATAGCACAAAGGGATGGAAAACTATCAGGAGGAGGAGGTAAATGGCGTGGTTGTTACAAAGCCCAATGAGAATGAGGACATAATCCCATACCACACCATATATTCCTCTCTCTGGGGGAATGCAGGCCAAGGGGCCAAGATGAGAGGGATATTTCTAAGAGATGGGGTAGGACCCGAAGTCTAGACATTCAAGTGGTCCTATGTATCCCATGAGGATGGGAATCAAGCCACATGTAGTTCTTGAAGGGAGTAATGTGAAATTTATCGTTATGCAGTAAGGACGCAAATGGGTAAGATACCCCACATACAGGAGGTGTACAATTTGGAAAGTAACCCAACGTGAATGAGGACCTAATCCCATACCACACCGTACAACCCTATAAGAGTTAAGACTTGGGCTGGGGGCCTGAGATTGGGCACGCGAAGTGCGGAAAGGCCTGTGCTCACGGTATGAACAATAAATGATGGGAGGGATGTCTCAAGGGGATATGTGTGGCATGGTGAAATAGCCCGATGTGAATGAGGACATAAGTATGCTCCACACCACACAACCCTAAATGAGAACTTGGGACAGGGGACGGAAAAGGCCAAGGGGCCAGAAAAGGACAAGGGGCCTGAGGCTGGGCATCCAGTACAATGGTAGCCATACAACCCCTTGTGCGGTTACCACATCATCACAACTCCTAAGACCATGTGAGAAGTGCTTGGTGTGGGAAACAAGGAGTCAGACTTGGCTCGCCATGTCATATAGGGGTCTAATAGCTGGCATTGCTCGAAGGGAGTTCGTCGTTTGGAGATACAACGAGGCAGAATGAACCACTACACTCAATGTTTGGGACATCTTGGGGTGGCTCTAACGAACAAGGATAGCAGTTGACCATGTTTTAAACACAACGTCCCTATAGTGACCTGGACCAGGAACAAAAAATGATCATCGAACACTAACCATTTTCGCAACGTGGGACTTGTATCAGTTTGTTTCTCAACATCCTCGAGGGTGTTGGCCCAAAGCGGTAGGAAAGACTTTATTCCTATCATCCCTACCATTAGGGGGGCCCTTCTAGATGGGAAAGATGACGGGGTCCCAATCAAAGGAGTGGGTGAAGCATAGTTGTACCCATCTGTGAAAGAGTCGAACACCTCTGGGGAGTGGGACGTATGGCAGGATCGAGATGAGCTCGACGTGAATTGAGGAAAAAGTCTGAACCACACCATATGTCTTGACTCGAGGGAAGATTCTGGCATTTGGTATGGGGAAACAGATGAAATTTTCGGGTGTTTCTATGTTTCGCATGAGTATGAGAATCAAGCCATACATAGTTCTTGAAGGCTATTCAGTTTAGCATCGTACGGTGAGGATCTGGGAGGATAGAAGAATGAGGAGTGGGAACATGGTGCAATTGTCATAATCTTGACATGAGTGGGTCTAAGGAATCCTATACCATATCATGAAAAGACCCTTCAAGAGAACTATACCCAGGGGGGATAGTCAAAGAGAAGAGTTTGGGGGCTGGGATCAATATGAAATGCTTGAGCATTCCTACGTATCCCATGCAGATGGGAATCAAGCCACATGTAGTTATAAGGGTGCAGTTTAACATCTTGCAGGACAACATACAATTTAACATCATGCGGGAAGTTTTATAGTTTACAATCATGTAGGACCAAACAGTTTAAGGTCATGCTGGAACAAATAGTTTAGGGTCATGCTGAACCATCATGCAGTTTAGAGTCATGGGGACCGTCCAGTTTAAGGTCATGTAGGACTAGTAGGCTTAGGAAAAGTATTGCTTGAGGAACTTGGAATTGGTGGGAGGATTTATACGCTCACCATCCATGGTCACCAAGTAGTATGAACCATTGGGGAAAACCCTATGAATTATGTAAGGTCCTTCCCATTTGGGCTCCAACTTGGGTGGTTTCCTACCAGGTATCATTGGTGTCCGGAGGGCCAATACCAAGTCACCTTGCAGGAAAGAGCGTAGGTGAACCTTCTTGTTGAAGGCTCTAGCTATCTTATTCTGATGCCTTTACAGATTGTGCAGGGCACGAAGCCTATTCTCGTCGAGTGCTTCCAATTCAGCCAGATGAATTTCGGCTACCTTATCTAGCACCTTCTGGTCATAGAACACTGTACGTAATGAAGGCAATTGAATCTCGATAGGCAGGACGACCTCTTCCCTATACACCAGGGAGATGGGGTCACCTGGGTAGAATTATGACTCATCGTCCAATAAGCCCAGAGGGCGTTGGGGAGCTTGTACGACCAACTCTTCTTGTTCTGACCAACCATTTTCTGAAAAATATTAGAGAGGGTTTTGTTGAATGCATCAATCATCCCATTTTCTTGCACATGGTAGCAGGAGGTATGGTTAGAACATATTTTGTACCTTGCGTACAACTTCTTCAACTCTGTTGCTTGAAAGTTGGTGCCCTTATCGGTGAGGACGACGTGAGGGAATCCAAACTAGTAGATGATATTGGAGCTCACGAAGTTGATGATAAAATGGGCCTTGACCTCCTTGAACGGAACTGCCTCTTCCCACTTGGAAAAGAAATCCTTAGTAGAGAGGATGAACCGACACTAAAGAGCTATCACTGGTGGATATGGTCCCACGACATCAAGTCCCCAGACAGTGAAAGTCCAAGAGTACTTGGTAGTGTGGAGAGGCTCTGGTGGCCGATGCATGAAGTTGGCATGAACCTGGAACGCATGACATCTCTTGGAGAACTCGATGCAATCATGGATCATGGAGGGCCAAAAGTACCCTGGTATCTAGATATGATGGGAACACTTTGGCCCAGTCTAGTGGGCGCCACAGGAACCAGCATGAACCTCCTGCATGACTTGAGAAATCTCGACTCCTTGGATGCAACGGAGGAGAACACCATCGAACCCATGCTTGTAGAGGATATTCTCAATACTGGGACCACTCTGGAGGGTAAACTATAGCGCGCAATGTTGGATTCACTTGCGCTCAGCCCGATTATCTAGGAGGTAACCATTTTGGAGATACTCGACAAAGGGGGATCTCCAGTCGGGGTCACTTCAACCACTGCATCTAAGGAACCCAGGGGTCCTGATGTGGAGGCTCCAGCGGTGAGATGGCTTACCCGCAGGCCGTCGTCATCATCTGGGGTGATGAGAGCAATGACTCTATGATGTTCCACATGTATAATCAGGTAATCCTACTCAGGTTCTGCAAGTGATGCAACTAGGATGGCCAGGGCATCAGCTCAACCGTTCTGAGATCGAGGGACATGAGTAACTTCCGGCCGAGATGGGAACTGGGCCATTAGATGGAGAGTGCGCTCCAATAATGGTATGAGCTCTGGCTTTCTGACGATGTAGTCACCATTGATTTGCTTTATGGCTAGTTCGGAATCCCCTTTCACATAAAAATGGGGCACATCGATCTCGAGGGCCAGCTCGAGGCCAGTGATAAGAGCCTGATACTCTACCTCATTGTTGGTGCAACCTTCTAACAATAGGAATGAGTATGGAAGAATGGCTTGCGCTGGGGTAATAAATACAATACTCATGCCTACTCTATTGAGTCTAGGATCATTGAAACTTGTTAGGTCCATAAGGATGAATACCCTGAGAGGGGGGTGAATCAGGGTATGACTAATTTAAAATTAACGCCCATTCTGATCTTGTTTCACTGTTAATAAAAACACTCTTCTCTCTCTCTCCTGCTGCACAAAGTAAATAGAAAGTAAAATATGCACAGGACACAACAATTTTACTTGGTTCACCGCAAAGGGATACGTCCAAGGAGCATACGCCAACAAGTTGTCGGTCGTACCAAATTCCACTAAACTTCACTAGCTGTGGATTACAAGGTTCGGGCTAGATCACTTCTAAGCCCAGGCTCACTGACTTTACAAGTTTAGGGTCAGCTCACTGCTTTCCCAAGGGTCACTCCCTATTCCTCTCTCTCTGGCTCACTTCCGGTGGAGAGGAACACCTTCTTTCTCTTCCTTTGCTCACTGCTCTTGGAAGGAATCCAATCACAGTTTATAGACCTGTAGGTCTCTTCATTTTCATGAAAGAATGCATCTTCTCCTATATGTAGATGCTCTATTGAAGTTCAACTTTAATCCATAGATGAATCTCTCTTTGCACCGAAGGTATCGGGAAAACCTCCAGCTTCCACGCAGCCCGAAAATCACTACTGGAAATAAACCTTACTTGGCACGTAAGTCTAACTCGGCGTGCAAGTATCGGCGCGCAAGTCTCAACGGGCGCACAAGTCCACCTCAGACACTTGCACGACACAATCTTCCCCAACTCCAAACTTGCACGACTCTCTTCCTTTTACGCCCAAACCAACATTGGCGCGCAACTTCCAACCAGCGCACAACTTCTCACACTGGCGCGCAACTTCGACCACCGGCGCGCAACTTCACTTGCATGACCCACACACCACTTGCGTGTCCACCACACCTGCGCGATAGGAGCTCTGATTTCTCAAAGTGTTGAACTCTGGTTCAGAATGAAGAGGGTTGGTCCATTATTTATAGGCAAAATGACCACCATGCGCGACGGCGTGCAAGTCACCTGCGCGATTCAGTCTCGATGCGCAAGTCTTCTGTCCTCTTAGACACTTGCGCGACCAACTCCCAAACTTGCACGAACCTATTTCCTTAGCCATATTTTGATCTTTTGATCTTGAAAAACATATGGCATGCAATTTTCCTATACTCCAAGTCCTCGGCACGCAAGTACCTTTTCCAAAAACACTTTTCTTCATTTGTCGATTTTCAGGCCCAAAAATTTGGCAAACACTGGAAAATGGCACCACCTTGTATCTGTTCTTTTTGTATCGCCTCCAGACCGTCCATTCCATTATCAACGTTCTTGAATAAAACATGGATCATTGAACTCAGCTCTTGAACTCGACATTCCATCATGAAATCCTCTTTGTCAACAAATTTGTATGTCATTGTTTTTCTTTGTTGACAATCACCACTCAGATGTCCACTTTGTCAACAAAAACAATCACCTAAAAAATGCTTCAATGATGCCTTGATGGATTTTTTCCCAAAAAAACTCCTGCCGGTGGGGCTCCAGGAGGTGCCATCAAAGTGAATTTTCCAACGCGGGATGACATGATCTACTAAGAGGATTGCCTCATTAGGAAAATATAGGTCTAGGGACTAGTCCACGGGGGTTGGATGGGCAGAAAGGAAATATACCAATGATTGTACCTTGATAGATTTATGAGGGACAAACCTGATATCGAACTGCTGAAGAATCACTACCCACCGTGCTAGACAGTCAGTCAACATGGGGCGGTGCAGAATGTACTTCAGTGGGTCTAACCGAGACACCAACTGTACCTCGTGGTGCTGCAAGTAGTGTCACAATTTCTGTACTATGAATACCAGCACAAGATAACTCTTTTCTATGGGGGAGTATCTAGTATCCATATCGATGAGCATACGAATAAGGTAGTATAGGTTGTTCTCCATCCCCTCATTGTTCTTCTGTGTGAGAAGGGAGCCAAGAGATCACTCTAGGGTAGTCACATAAAGGACCAGTGGTTTTCCAGAGACGGCTGGAATCAGGACCGGAGGCTGGAGCAGATACTACTTGATTTCCTCGAACGAGGTCTAGCACTCTTCGTCCCATTCATAGGCAGTGCCTTTTTTCATGAGCCAAGAAAAGTTCTTTCACTTTCCGGCTAGATTTGCAATGAATCAACATATGTAGGATAAGTGGCCTTGGAAACCTTGAATCTCCCGAATATTGCTGGGGGGAGGCATCTGGATGATTGACTTGATCTTATCTGGGCCGATCTCGGTGCTCCTATGTCTGAAAACTAAGCCAAGAAATTTTTCGAAGGTGACTCCGAAAGCACACTTCAATAGGTTCATCTTCAGGTGGCAAGAATGAAGGAAGCTGAACACTTTCTCAAGATCCTTGAGATAGTCCCAGCTCTGGAGGGATTTGACCACCAGATCATCCACATAACATTCCACCATTGTCCCAAGGACTGGCTTAAATATGCGGTGCATGGCCCGCTGATAGGTGGCACCTGCATTCTTTAAGCCAAAGGGAATGACATGGTAACAAAACATACCCTGTGGCACCCTGAAAGCTTTGGACTCCTCGTCATCAGGGGCCATTCAGATCTAATTGTATCTGAAGTAACCATCCATGAAGAAGAGGGCTTGGAACCTCACTGTAGCATCGATCAACAATTCTGTCACAGGAAGGGGGAAATCATCCTTTGGATAGTGACTGTTGAGATCATGGAAGTTGATGCAGACTTTGATATGTTCGTTCTTCTTCCTGATTAGTACAATGTTGGCCAGCCACTTGGGGAACTGGACCTCCTTGACGAAGTTGTCTCTGATGAGCTTGTCAACTTCAGCCTCGACCATGGCACTGCGAGAAGGGTGCATATTTCTGTGAGGCTTCTTGAACCCGCGGTGATTTTTAGGGAGACCGAGGTGGTGGACGACTACCTGAGGATCTAGCCCTATAATCTCATCATAGATCCAAGAAAACACGTCACAATGTTGCTTCAGGAAGTCTATGTACCACTGCTTCTCTTTGAGGGACATGGTGGCACTGATCAATGTGGGTCTCGGATCTGCCTCGCTAACAAGGTTCACCTGTACCAGTTCATCGAACGTGGAAGAGATTCCCTCTTCAAAGGCCGGGGGAGCATCCTCCAAATCCTCTTCTTCACTTGTGGAGGAGGGATCCTCCACAGGGGAAGCTTCCTCCAAGTTGGAATCCCCCCGTGAGAGGTTGGTATCAGCCTAGATGGCAGTGGACAACATATCGAGAGGTTCATGTGCTGCTGAAACCATAACAATGAAGGCTGTCAATCCTATCTTGTATGGTCTTCGGCCTAAGGGGCCATGCTTGATGATATCAAAGAAATAGTGGTGCGTCGGCTTAATCCGGTTAATTATAGCCCAAAAAAATAGGCAAGTATGATGTACTGCCATTGCCATGGGGAGGACATCTTGATACCGTACGGGGGTAGGAGGCTCTGAGATCACCTGAGCCTGATTTGTGTAGGTGTACGAGGTGATCTTCCACCGTTTCTTAGACTTAGTAATATGCTTCTCCCTTGTACCAGAGACAACGAATCATTGCCCCATGTCTGGGGTCGTGGCCTCCAATTGATGGATTATGAAGACGTAGGCATCATCCAGACCTTCCCAGGGGTCAGTTGCAACCGCGACGGGTTCGACCTCACTGGACTGAATCTACTTGTCCTTGCTCTTGTAATAGTCTACATCCAGGTAGCGGGCTTCACAAGAGGCAAAAGGAGAAGAATCCCCTTGGAGTATGCCCACTCGACCATTTAGGGAGTACTTGAGTCATTGGTGATATGATGAGGGGACCACTGCATGTAGGTGGAGCCATGGTCTTCCCATCAATGCATTGTACGCGGTGTCTTGGGAGACAACCATAAACTCGGTGTTGGCAACTAGGAAACCGAACTGGGTCTTCAAATAGATATTACTAACTGGGGTCTGCTCTGTCCTATCGTATCCCTGGATTCTTAAATTGGAGGGAGTCAGGTCATCTTCAAACAACCCCAGCTTCCATAGTGTTCGTGTCGGGATAAGGTTAATCCCAGAGCCTGTGTCAACAAGATAGCCGCGAACCTCCACGCTGTTAAATTGGTAGGTGATGTACAATGGGAGGATGTTCCCCTATATGGGAGAGCCTTCATATTCTCTAGAGAATGAAATGATGGCCTGATATTTAGCTTTCTCGATCATTTCAGCATGAAAGGCTTCTGCAGCTGCTACCTCCATCTCAAACTGGAGGGGGCTTCTTAAAGCCTCAGCGAGGGCCTCATACATATCTGATGATAGGAAAAGGGCCTTGAGGATAGAAATCCTCATTGGGATGCTATCAAGGTGCTTGAGAACATCATACTTTTGCACTAGGAACAAAATTCTTCTTGCAGGAGGTTGCTCTGTGATAGGAGGCATGGCGGGCCCTGCCAGCTGGGCCGACGACTGACTGGTGCTGGGCATATCCTGCTGCTCACTAGTTGAATCCTATAGAGTAGATAATGGATGAGGGATGGATAACTGAGACCAGACTATAGTATGGAGAGGCTGGTCGCGACATGGTCGAAGTGGCTCTACCTGATCCAGTAGCACAAACAGTAGTGGAGGCGGGCCTGACGACACCAGATGAAGAGGCTGTGCGTGTTGAGTTCTACACTGGGCCTGCTGTCTAGTCTCAGTGGAATGCACGACCTAGCTGGAAGTTCCAACTGATTTTCCTTGATGACCCATATGGTCGCGGTTCTACCGACATTGGCATCGGCTGGGGACATTGGGGAGGTTCGGCTGGCGCTCCCTGTCATCGATAGTCATATAGGGTTTTACCAACTCTACGGTATTAACCAAAGCGTACCCATGACTATCACTTGAAGATTCATCCATTAATGGTAATATTCTAGGAGTAATAACCTTCTATAGATGCATGAAGTCACCGAGAGTGGGGGACAATGATGGCATTAGCGGGGCACATTTCTTTCCCTTGCGCTGTCGATGCTTGCTCTTCTGCGAAGAGGCCGTCTGAGATGATGATGCAGAAGTAAGTCTCTGAAGGATCCAACTGATTCAGGCATACAGGAATGATACCATGGGAACGAGCAACCATTTTTTGAGTCATACAATCATCATAATTTTGGGATTTGTGCTTAGAAACCTGCTGCCACTCGCCCTCACAGTCGCTGCTGCTGTCTGGACTTACGACGACGCTTGCCACTTGTGCCAGAGCCGAGCCTAGCCTGACTATGTTGTTATCGACATGATCTTGAAGCCAGTATTTGAACACATAGCACTGCTTCAAGGTGTTCCCTAGGATCCGATGATAGGGGCAGTAGTTGGGGCGATTAGTGAGGTTCACCTCTTCCAGCCTTCTGCATTCAGGAAAACGCACAATCCCTTGTTCCAAGGCACTTTGGAAATAACTGGGGACCTAGTTATCGTTGAACGAGTAGGTACGGTTTCTTTTGTTCGGAAAGGGGGGCCTTGGATCCTGTCCCTGACGAGGAGATGGAGGAGCCTGTCGAGGAGGCAGGGCCTGGTTGTCCCGCCTAGGCGGTGGCGATGCATTTTGCAGGGGCACCTGCCGATTCTGAGGAAGCCGCTGCTGGGATGGAGGCTACGGCTATGGTAGCAGGCCTCTACAAGGCTAGGAAAGTGGCTCCACTGGTAATAATTCCAGATATCTGGGAGCCTCTATTTGGGATACTGTGGCAGGCTCGGCTCTGATATCCCTTCTTGCGGTAATTGTGGGAGGTAGCTGACGTGTCTAGTTGGCCTGTTGCAGGGCTTCTTCCAGGCACTGGGCCTTATCGGAGAAGTCTCAAAATCCCTCAGGGTAGTTTTGGGTTATCAGAGAGGGAAACATCTCTGTCTTTACATTTCCTACACACATCATAAGTAATTTCTCATGAGTCAATGGCATGTCAAGAGAATATGTAAGCACTTTCCACTGGGCAATAAAGTCTGCGACACGCTCATCAGGCCTTTGTTTGCACTTAAAGAGGTCTGCGATGCTCATTTTCTGTGTGGTGGAGCTGAACTGGTAGAGGAATTTCCTGTGAAGGTCCTCCTAGCTGGCTACAGATCCGATGGGAAGCTAGCTGTACCAGATAAATGCAGGTTCCTCCAATGTCTGAACAAAGCAGCGGAGCTTGGTAGTCTCCTGTTGTGCTGGAGTCCCTAACATGGGTCCACACCTTGAGTTGAAGTGGTCCAGGTGCTGCGGCGAGTCCCCCGTCCCATTAAAGGAGGAGAAGGTGGGATTCCCGAAACCTGGAGGTGCCGGCATATCATCCACCCATGCGGGATATGGCTTGCTATCAGGCGGGATTACCACCTTTCACGTTTCAAACACCTCTAGGCGGGAAATGAGTTCCACCATTGGATCATCTGGGCGGGGGTCCCTGTCTTGATGGGGATCCTTTACCACGAGCGCGTTGGCGGGTTCTTCAACATGGTACGCAGGCCCAGCGGCTTGTGGAACGGCTAGCGGCACAACCCTCAGGGCGGCTGGGGGAGCCCGAGTTGGGTCCCTTGGATTGTCGTGCCGTTCGGGAGGGTTTGGAGAGACATACCGTGCCCTCTTTCTGTAAGTTCTGGCCTCAACCCTGTCTACAGGGGCAGTATAGTCAGGGTCTCTTAGAGGCAGCTCACCAAGGGGAAGTTGTTCTTGCCCCTGCTACCCTGTCCTAGGATCACCGTAGTCCGGCCGCCGCTCTACAATGCATTCAGCCAAGAGGTTATCTAAAAACTTCTTTTGCTTGGCAAGTTGCTGGTTCAATGTGTCCTTCTCAGGGTCTTCCTCCGTCTTCTACACTAAGGCAGATGGGTTGGAGTGATTGGAAGCTCCGACATGATCTTTACCCTTACCAGAATTCCGGCTGAGTACTAATGCCTCAGTGGGTGAAAGGAGACCTAGTAGGTTCCTCTCCTGGAGATTAACCCACCCTGATGGGTCCAATAGTGGTGTCATGCCCTTAGGGGGTAAGTCCCCATCAAGAAGCTACAACTCATCCTCCTCATCCACTATGTCGGCCATGTTGGCCGTGGCCCTTCCTGGGGGCATGTCCTCGATATCGCATAGAAAGTCAGGCTGCTGCTGGATAGGACTGAAGAGGAGGGAATCATAATACCCTCAGCCATGTATTTTCATGTGGGGGGATGCCTCCTTGATAATTTTTGTGGAGTACCTTGAAACTATGAACACATTGTTGTTGGAGGACCTTACGACAGCCTGGTGACTCGGGGCGCTGGGCCACCAAGAGTGCGGTGAAATCAACCAGACGACATTTTTCACCAATGTATTCAAAATGTGATTGGATCCTGGGATAAAACACTCGCTGATGACGAAGGTGAAAGTGCGTCGCCTAGAGGGTTTGGCGGAAACATTCAATCTCCTATGTGGTGAGGGATTCTGGTGCGCGGAAATTCAGCACTGCCACAGGTCGGAACATCTCGGGGAAGTGATCCACTGTGAGGATGTTCCATAAGCTCCTTGGATAAGATTTAGGTTTTGGCCCTTGATTTACCCATTTTTCAACTAGGGATGGCTGAGGAACTGGAAGCGGTACTGAGGCAGACCGCTGGGATGGTAGGCTGGACATCAGAGAGTACGGCGAGCGGGCTGACTGGTCGTCGAATCTCGAGTTATCCTTTGAAGAGTGTAGCAACCTGGACGCTACATCGCGGTAAGATGGGTTTAAAGTCGCAGTCCCTGGATCAGGGGCTTGGGCTACTGGCGATAGTCCGTGATGCTGCTCGCCCTCCATTGGTCCCCAAAATAGTTCTCCATGATCTCTTGTCGAGGTAGAGAGCGCTTCCGGTGATGACAGCGGTGATTTCACGACCATGACCTATGGGGTTGCCAGATTTTCATCCTCCTAGATATACCGATAGAGGGAGGTGGGAATCTGATGGACCTTTCATTCTGGGAGTACTAGGATGATGCGCCTCGTTCTTTCCCCAACCCTTGACTCGGATGAGTGAGAGGAGGGTTCCCATATTGAGTCGTACTCCGCTTCAGAGTCTAAGAAGAGGACTAGTCTAATATATGTCTAGACCTTCCCATAATTCTTCTTATGGTGGAGACGGCCCGCCTTCCTACCTCTGGGTGGCTCCTCGGGATAGGGCTGATTTCTGACAAGGGGTCCTTCGGCTGCACTGGTGCTGAGGCAGAGAGGGTTTCCACCTGATTAAGCCAGGATGCGAGGAGAACCAGGAAAAATGTCAAAGTGGACATGGGGAGGACCTCCATGAATAAGGCTGTAGATGGAAAGACCTTTGCTAGAACTGGCAGGAACATGGGGAGGACCTCCATGATTGTTTCCCCTAGTGACCTCAGTATGAAGAGGCTCCTTGTACCGGTCCAGCTGAACACGGGTAGGAACCCCGTGTTGGGTGCTAGTGAGGCGAGGCTGGCCCTCACCCCTCTAGTTGCTGAGGTGAGGAGGTCCTTCGCCAGCCGCTAAGAGGACGTGGGGAGGATCCTCACGTTGAAGAGAGACCAGATGTGAGACATCCCCACATCGGCGGTCGGGGGCAGGAGGAATGACTACATGCCCATTATAGTGGGCACGGGAGAGACTTTCGTACCAAGTGTCACCGCCACGGGGAAGAACCTTATTTGGATTGAGGGTGGAATGGGGAGGAACTCCATGCCGAGCCTCAAAGTAGGGAAGCCCACGCTCTCCGTGGTAGTGGTACGAGGAGGACCTATGTATTGGGTGACATCGCTGTGGGTTAGCTCGCGGCGGCCACTGCTTGTGTCGACGACCAAGAGAGTCGACCCAGCCTGCACGTGGGGTAGTTGGAGGCTCGATCCTGGTCAGGCTTAAAAGTTCCCCTACTTAGTGTATGCGGGGAATTGATGATATGCGTCGGTGGTGGCTCAGGCCACAGTAGTCGCTAACGTTGACGCCCCTTGGCAGGCATCCTCTTCAGCTTGCGCTCGACGCTGGTGTCGGGTCGGACAAACCGGAGCTAGTGGTGCAGGTATGTGGCTTACCTACTCCTCATCCAGCAAGACCGAGCAGCGGCGCTGATGTGACTGGGTGGGAGCCCTAGTTGGGAGCCTTTGGAATGAGACTCTGACTGGGCTGGGCCGGACGTCACCTACCTCGTCAGTGTAAGGCAGGGAGTCGTCAAAGAATTCCAGGGAGAGGCTCCCGAAATGGTTATATGTCGGCATGGGGAGTAGTGGCTCCCTGCGCGGCCCTTGGGGGCAGTGTTGATGGTGAGGTGAAGATGCCTCCAGATCCAGGCAGGCCATATCTCGAGTTGGGATTATGCCCTCCTCCTCATAACGGCACATGAGGTCATTGATTACCCTCCACTAAATAACCTTGGATGGGGAGATGGGGCATGAAAGCCCCATGAACATGGGTGTAGAGGCCATCATGGAAGCCGTGAAGCCATGTGGGACTGCCGTGTTGGCGCTGCCCCTACCCCTACGTTGGTGGGTAGGTGGTGATCACGTTCCAGGTGCAACAACCTGATTCCTGAAAGCATGGAGATTAACTCATCAGTGCTAAAAGAAAAAGGAATCAATGACCAAATCCCCAGCGTCATTCTGTCTTCCATGACCAGTAAGAGGGATCCATGCTAACAACGTTGCAGAACGGGATGCCCAACGTTCTACTACCCCAACTTCTGGTGAGTTTCACGCAAGACCCGCTATTTTCCTAGAAGGACCTAATGCTAGATAACTGTATTCAGTGACACACTAATCCATTGATGCCTCGAACTATACTGATCTCCATGTTGAGAAGAATAATTTATGTCAGGTTCACCATTTCTGTTTCCAATGCTTTCACCAGGGCGCGCGCGTCTGTCTCATTTGGCGGGATGAAAGGTGTGGTTTTGTTGCCCCACATTCCCGCTTTCCAAAGGCAGGCAACATTTGCTCCTTGTTTAGGGACATTTGCTCCTTGATCGAAACGAGATGATGGGATGTTGGTTTTTCCTTCCTTGGATTCCTCCTCAGAACTCGTCACCTAGTCCGGGTCTCCCTTATAGATTTAAGACATTGTTCATGAAACTCTTCCCAGTGACATATCTTCATTGAAACTAGTTAATTACACTGCCTCTGTCAGGACATTCCAAAGGGTCCGATCAGGGCAGCAACCTTCGTTCAGGGGAGTAGGCACGTTGGACATCACTGGCATGTATGGGTGTTGGGACACTGGCGTGTCTGGGTTTCTTCCCCTTATTATAAGGCTTCTCAAGGGTGCGGAAGCCCAAGGCATCCCACATTGAACGTGGGAAATCATATTCCATGGGCATGTATCTAAGGTTTTCCTCAGCTTCCCATGTTTAACACAGGGTATGCGGCAAGTTTAATGTCCAGTAGAGATGGATCATACTGATCAGAACACTGACTAGAGTGGATCATATGGGTGAAACCCCTGGAGGGAACACTAATATTGGGGCCAACCTGTGGTTGGATTCCCGAATTCTATTAAATGGAATGGAGAATGGGGTGGCATGATCCACCAGGATGTGGTGGCCTGAGTAAGAATCAGGATGGATGATGGAAGTTTCTATGAAGTGGATGGTGAATGGGATGGAACCGTCACGAGGATGACGATGGTTTTGGGCTTGAGCCTCGAAGAGGCTTCCTACATATCCCCGTGGCAGGGAATCAAAGTTCGCATAGTTCACCTGATGATGGCTTACCATCGATTGGGGTTTTCAACGGCTTACCGCTGGATGGGGTCGAACCAACGTGAAGGTGGTCGGAGCGACCGAGTGTTGGGCTTGAACCTCTTGGGGGATTCCAACGTACCTCACCTTAGAAAGGATCAAATACCTCGTAGTTCCAGATGGAGTTTGGTGCACTGATGTGAAGGTGGTCAGGACCAATGGGTGGTGGGCTTGAACCTTGTGGAGGCTTCCTACGTACCTTCCCTTGGCAAGGATCAAATACCTCTTATTTTAAGTTATTGGGGCATTTGGGTATTATGCTCTGAGGCTGACCAAGGTGTTGGTGAACCAACATGAAGGGGGTCAGAGCGACCAATGAATAGTGGGCTTGAACCTCATGGAGGCTTCCTATGTACCTTGCCTTGGCAAGGATCAAAGTCCACGTAGTTCATGGGGATCAGTGAACCGACATGAAGGGGGACCTAGGGTCCCATGGTTGTTGGGCTTGAACCTCAGGGAGGTGTCCTACGTACCTTGCCATGGCAAGGATCAAAGTCCACGTAGTTCAAGTTGGGGGTTGGGCTTACACTCTAGGATGACCAAAGAGGATTTCATGGTTGGTGCTTGCTCTAAGCCCACGTGAGTAATTCTCGGTGTGAGAAACAAGAGAAAATAGAGACCTGATGATCACTTCGTGAAAGGTGCATCCATGGGAGGTGAAGTGGGGATTACACGTGATCACAACCCAAATAGGAAACAAGGGCTTATACGTGGTTAGCAGCTTGAAGAAGTTGGGACTTACTCCAGGATGGAGGCCCAGTGGCGACAAAGCCCAGCGAGAGAGGGATTTGGCACCGAAGAAAGGAGGGGTAGGGATGCTGCCACCTACAAGAAAAGATAGGGGATTACACCAGGATGGTTGACCTTTCCCCATATAGGATGCATGATGGAAATTCACAGTTGAACGTCATGTGTTGAGGACGATGGTGCTTGGAAGTTTAACGTCCTATAGCTCGGATGAGGTGGGTTTACTCCGTTACCCTAGGAATTACATAACCAGTACCCTCTGCACCTCGGTGAAGGGAATGCACTGACAATGCTGTGGTTGGGGGGTGTCGTGAGGTGATACCATTGGGGGTCCATGTTATCATGGCTATGTGATGAAGTAATAGTTTTTAGCATGCCTATGCAAATAAGCATGAGGCGAAGCAATGCAATGGGCAGTGTCGTCCAAGGGACTTTGAAATTGCTTCGTGCGAACCTAGGAGGTTTCACGGGAGAGGGAGTTGCAGAGTAAAGGGGTTTTTGAGTAGAGGCCTCATAGAGCTCTGGTGATCCATGCAATGGAAGGACTTCGTGAAGGTGTGGGCTTCGTGAAGTGAAGTGGCCTAGCCTAGGCATAGGGAATAGGTGAATACAAGAGGTGCTTCACGAAGTGGAAGGTAATTTCTCTAAGTAAAGCCCTATGAAGCATGGGTGCCTCACGAAGTAAGGTCTTGTGAAGCAATGTGCTTTGCGAGGCACAATGAATCTACCTTAGCATTTGAGTCACATGTGCATGGGGGTGATTCGTGAAGCATGAACGCTCCGTGATGACCCGAGTCCCCGTGAGGGTCTTCTTCCTTCGCGAAGGCCCGTGGGCTTCGCGAAAGGCATCCCTCTCGAAAGAGGGGGTGAAAACAAGGCAAAGGGGAGACACTTCGCAGAGAAAAAGTACCTTGAGCAGCTCATGGATCACAAAGAAGAAAGTGATTCAATATTTGAGAGCTGAGAAGCTGAAAGGTCAGATGATCCATCCTTTGAGCTGGGGGGAGGTTGATATTTATAGGCAAGAGGCACCGCAAAGCAGAGCGCACTCGGTGAAAAGATGGATTCCACTCTGTGGTGGGCTCACAAACATCAAATGGGCTCATGGGGCATCTCGCCTCCTTGCTTAGTGGTGGGTTCATGAATGTCAAATCGGATCACAGGGAATCCTCCCTCCGCACTTCACGGCAGGCTCACGAACGTCAAACTGGCTCACAGGGCATCCCGCCTCCATGCTTTGCGGTGGGCGTGGGGCCATGGCGCTCCACAAAAGGTCTTCGCGAGGCAGCTTCAGAGACTTTCTTATTATCCTTCTCCCTTCCGCTTTTTGACGCCAACAATGACCAAATTGGGATCCACTAGTCTCAAGAGGAGTGGATGGAGCTAGATTGATCAGAGGGATATGACCAAAGCATAGCTGACCAAACTTTGAAGGAGACATAATGAAGGGTGTGATGTAAAATGGATGATAAAATTCAAGATCAATTGTGATAATATATCATGGAAGAAGGGAATCAAATGGGAAGATCTTAACAAATGACATCAATGAATACTATGTGGTGTTATAGATTTGAAAAGTAGAACCAATATCCCAGCTATGTGTGAGTAACTATAAAAGAATTACTTAAGAGATATGCATCAATATTTAAATGGGAGAAACGTGTGTCTTGGACTAATATAGGCAACTAAAGACATTTAGTTAGTGGGAATGAGTAAAGAATAATACAATTTCAGATCAATTTTTCAATATATATGAAAAAAACATCAATGAATGAATCATAGTAATGGTAATTAGATTTATTAGGGACCTGGGTTGAGGCCCCACTCATATAAAAAGACCAAATAAGCTTCTCATAAAAACTTTACCTTCTAGGTCTGGCTCAATTTCTAAGGCTATTGAAAACTATTGCTGATACTCTCTCAGGATACTGACATAAATGTGTGGAAAAAATGCTGGAATTACTTAATGGATAAAATAATAGTATTGTGGTATTGATAACATTGGTGATTCTATAACTTACTCAAAATATTACTTGGTCTCATTATATCTTAAAAGGGCAGAAAACTTGATAATTAATGCAAGCTAAATTGAGAAAATATGACTGAGTGTCCCTTCCATACGAGTTAAAAGTTATTTGTATGATTCAAGTATTTTTTATGGGATTGAGGAAATTAGAAAAATATGTGATCCATCAAAGGCTTTTATCATATATTAAAAAGTAAGATGACATGCAGAAGTTAAGGTTTCAGGTGCAACAGAAGTGGTAAATGGGGAATGCCCAACTCATCTTTTTGTCATGATTGGTGATTAATCTGAGATTTATATGACAATAAATGTTGTGATCAATGGAATTGAATAAAATAATACAGAAAATAGAAAACCTTAGAAACAAAGTATAGAATCATCACATATTATTTATAATTAATTTAAGAAACTAAAGAATTATCTTGAAAGGAATTATTTCTTTGTTTGTAGATCTGACAAAATCTCTACATCGCACCATTATTACATTATAGGAATTAATAATATATTCCCTACAGCGGTGATTCACATGTGTTCCATGAACCTCCAAACATCTCTGTAGGGATCCCCGGGTGCTAGCACGACGGATCCTGTTGTAAAAGTGGGTTCCCTAGACCCAAATTTATCAGTAATTTTGATTACCATACCATGTATACAGTTAGTTATACGTGATTTAAAATTAACCTTATAGTATTGATATTTCTATTTCCACTATTTAAATGGTAATGTCCATATATTATTTGTCTTATTGAAAGGTTATACCAGTTCCCAGACTATAATGAGAACCTTGATATACTATGAAATTAATATTAAACAAATTTCCTATAGTCTAGATACATCATATTAACTTGACACAGTTGATGTATGACTATCAGGTGTTGGGTGATCAAAAGCATTGAGACTTATTATCATAAAGTTCTCACTTGGTGATCTATAGTAGGTGAGATCATGAGGATAGACCCACCAATAGAAACACCATATTCTTTAGGTGTCATTGGTTGTTCTTATCTATGGACATGTGTATTGGTCTTCTAACTTGATATCATTATCAATGTGTTCCATTTTATTGCGTACTTTGATTCAAGGAAAAAACCATGACAATAAAGTCATAGACAGGTAACTTGTGTTGGGTGCATCATTGTGGTATGACATTGGTTGAATGATTAAGATGGAATTTGTCACTTCTGATTCGAGGAAGTAATATATCGGACCTATTTGATCAAGATGGTAGTACCTTCATAAATACTTGGCCAATATAGTTGAAGGTAAGTCTGTCCAGTTAGATCAATAAATAATAAAACTTTAAAGGATGACGACACAAGTGTACATCTTACTTTAGGATATATCTAAAGACAAAGAGATTGTATTACACAGTGGTGTTTGTAGGATGGTTTTCGTTACTATGAATTTTCCTTATATCTTTAGGGGGCTTGATGGATTGATAGACTCTACTCTTGGCCTTTGAATGATATTCACTACTATCGAGATAAGGTCCTAGAGGGTCACAAAAAATAGCCTATTCAAGAATCTTACATATTCTTGTGAATATGAATATTGAACATGGTGGGCCCCACCATGGGGTTTGAGTGTTTTCCAAGTAATCGGTGAGCAAAAAATAAATAAATTCATTATTATTTGAGTATATAATAATTGGGTTGAATTTGTTTTTTAAAAGTATTCAAGATATATTTAGTGGTTACAAGAAAGATATTATACAAAAAATATTATTTTAATATTCAAGGTTCATTTAATATTAGCAGGAATTTTGAGTTGAGTTAATGAATTAGATTTTATAATGTAATATATTTATCATATTATAATAAATTGATAAAATATAAATGACATTATTGACCAAATTAGTCTGGCATAATGTGTCATTTATTGTTTATTTAGTGGACGTTGGATTTCTGGGGGACGGGGAACCCTATCTGGGTATTTTGAGGAGTCCACTATATAAGTACAGGATGAGCTTTATTCCAAAGACTATTCATTCTAATAGAATGAGAGATTATCTATCCTCCAGCATCATAGAGAGAGAAATCCACTCTCAGTGTGACCAATCCAAGAATGCCTTCGACATATCTAAGGGACGAGATCGAGGTGATCATCGTGACTCCGAAGGAATCTTCAAAACTCTGCTTTAGAACTTAAAATATGACGATCAATGTATGTGAATATTATTTAAGCATATGGATGATCTAGAGAGGTTTGAATTTAGATATTTTGAGAAATGATAGCCAGCTAATAACTATAGTTTAATTCACTATCGAATCGAACGAAGTACTCGTTTATTTATTTTAATGATTATTAAATTTACACAATATTTTCATACCTCTACTAGGGATTGGATCATTAGAGTCGATGAAGTTTAGTCACTCCAATGACGAAAAATTTTAAATCCCTAACCCACTATATTTCACTGCATGCCCCGGTACCATCAATTGGTATCAGTGGAACCATAAGAATTCTCTAAGACAATAAAAAATATTTTGTTATAAATTTAAGTAGTGGGTTTGAAATAGGTCCCAACGAATCTGACTTCACTTCGATCTGATCTCGGATAGACAAGTTATGGCCATTCGAAAAAATATTTATGGATCAAAAGTAGTGAGTTACTGGGTATTAAAACTTTAAACACACACACACACACACATATATATTGTTTTATATTGGAACAATGATGAATCACTAGAAACTAATTGAACAAGGCAACCTAAAAATATTCTGACCAAGTTCCCACAGAAATTCGGTTGCCAAAACTTCTCTGGTTGATGACCCAAAACTCTCACCGGCTATGAAAAAATCTCAATTTTTTTTCTAATTCCCTAATTGGTAGGATTTTTTAATTGAAAATAAAAAATAAAAGAAAACTTTGAGGCAGGGAAGGCTGACTCGATGCAACACAAAAAAATGGGTGTGACACTTTTGTTGGCAGACTCATACAAAGTCAACAAAAATAATCCTTTGTGAGAATCTTTTTTCTCCAGCTGCCTCACCCTCACAAAACACCACCACCATTTTGCTCGACTGAGGACATCACCACCATCCTCTCCCATGACTGAGTGTTGCCACTGCCTACTTGAGGACACCACCACCATCCCATTCACGTAGATCTGGCCAGATTGAGCCGATGCTAACGCCTCCTCTATTGATGTCCCTCGATTGACCATTGTCCTACCTCACCCCAACCATCTACCATCATTTTCATTGCCTAGAGCTAGTTTCGTTCACCCGTGGTTGAGCTAGTCACCATATTTTATGCCTGCCGTGACCGATTTTTCAACCCATCACCATTGTTGTTTGAGTTGCCATGTCCCGACCCCCACCGCACCGTCTCCCTTGAATGACCACCCCCTATCGATGTGTCTTACCATGGATGAGCTGACATCGAATGACCCACCTTGGGCCAGATATGCTACCGTTGTTCGCCGCCCCAGCCACGAGGTGACTCCCCTTCCATGTTTGATACTCGTACGTGACCTCAGCTGTGGTACCCTTATCCAGTTTGGCCGACCAACACAATTATTTTCTGACCTTCCCCACCCCATAATGGGAATGGACAGATTCAATCAACTTGGAATGGGTCAAGGGGGGTTTTCCTGACTCAGAACACCCTTGCACGGGTTCTGCCCAACCCGAAATAGGCATGTGCATGGTTGGCCCGACCCGCATTGTCCCTGCACGGTGTTTCGTGGCCCAGTTTTTTTTCCAAATATAATCAAAATTAATTTATTAATTTTGGATTATAAAAATAATAATTTTAATATTCTAAATAATTAATTTAATTTTGGGTCTAAAATTAAAATTTTCAATTAATTTAATTTTGGAATAAAAATCAAATTAATAATTAGACCCAATTTAATTAAATTATTTGAATTTAAATAATTCATTTAGTTTATTTAAATGCCCTCGTACTTAAATTTATTTAATTTAATTTTTATCATGTTTTACTTTTACCCATTGACCGGTCTTGAGCAGTGACCAAACCTTGTATTTTTCTATGTTATTTTATTTATTTATTATCTACGCGCGATGCTTGTAATAATTAATCAATGTTATTGATAGTCTATGAATCATCATTTTTTATTAAATATGTATAAGGGTATACACATACATAATTATCTGTATCTATATTGCACTTCCTGAGACCCCCTCGTCAGTATGTGGGTATTGGTGTACTATTGACGATGACGCTGTTAGTTGCAGAGCACGCCAAAGTGAAATATAGACAAGAAGTGGACACACTGGTCTGGGGATGAGCTGCATCATGAGTAAAGACCTGAATTAGGTATGATAACCCTAGGTCATGGTTGATTCATTGAGTTTAAATAGATAATCCAATGTTATATGCTCAAGACCAGCCGACTAATTTATTTCCTTCATGCATTATTTATTATTTTATGTATTTTCATGACAATGAGAAGAATATAAAAAAATGCATAAAGAAGTGATGAATGTATTTTATTAATTAAAATTTAGTTGTGAGTGCGACAACATAGTAATAAAATATTTAATATAAAAAGAGTACATTTGTTGAGAAATATTAAAAAACCTCAAAGAAATATTAAGTCACAAAATCCTTCCTTTGTTTGAATTTGAACACAACCAGATGTTTAGGGTGCTCATCCGCCATAATTGAGGGTTTTTCCTACCATAAGGGAGTTATTATGAGAGTGATTAATTGAATTAACCAACAATGATATAAAATAAGTATCCATATCTAGATTGTTTCATCTTTAGAGTAAAGTGTTGAGTAAATCAAGTTTTTGATTTTAAAAGTAGAGAATTCACTCAACAGATCAAAGAGCTGCGAGTTAATGCGGTTGGCTAGTAAAATGTTTACATTTAAATATACGATTAGTGGTGTAGCTATATCTTGTAGAATATGAGGATAGGTTTCAATAATCCTTGCCACTATAATACTCAAACGAAAAAGTATTCTAATTATAGTACATATGGTTTCTAGAGTTCGATAAAATAGTGGGAGACATTTTGATGATTAATTTAATTGGTAATGTCTAATTAGTACAAATCTAATAGATTTTATTTTTTGTATAAAATGTAAAGTAATACCACAAGTATACTTAAATATCTATTGGAAAAAGAAAATATCCAAACTGGCATGAGTTTCTAAAGAGTAGTACAGGTGCTTGCACAAAGTACTAAGACATCAAAAAATTCAAAGTACTGGTGTCCCCAATACCTATTGAGCCACATCAGGAAGTGAGGGTGAGAAAAAAATTATTAAATGAGAGTCATGTATGATTGATATGATGGTTATGTCCTAATTATATCACTAAATGTCTGATGTGAGTTGTGGATACAATATTAGGACATGAATGATTTAAAATGTTGTCTTATCTCTCATAATCTTGTGAGGATAAAGTGAAGCAGTACATGAATGAGTGATGATTACACTAGTTATGTATAAATATTTAATATGGGTCATAATATTTCATTACATACCATTCTTATATATTTATCACCCATATACTCTATTTTTGTTTAAGATTACAAAAAAATGAGCACAATGGAGAAAAAAGCTTCATTACCTTTTAGGTAGGGTTCTCCAAGTCAATAAAAAATTATAGAAATTTTTTCTTATTATGGAAAACAAGTTGAAAGAAAAGGTGAAAAGGCCAATATAAAGAGATAATCCAAATGAATTTTCACAATGTTCATCAAATAAAAGTGGATGGTTATCATACATGAGGTGTAACGACCCAAAAAATGCACTTCTCTAATTAATGGATCTCTTTCCTCCTAATTTTTTTATGTTTCATAAATAGAAGACTATAGAATGAAATTTTATTTCATGAGAAATTTTTACATCATATGTTGAGATAAAATTTTACAACTATGAATAGTAAAAGGATATAAAACACTTACTAGAAAACTAACAACACTTTATTCCTTTATTTGAGAACGTTGCATTCAGTCTACAAAAATTCCTATTATTAATCAAAATTTTACAATGGGAAGACTAAAATTGAATAAATAAATTAATATATAATAAATAGGGTCACCTCAATCCCCTAGAATCATCCCACACATGAATAGTTCTATAGCAAAGAAATAGAGTTAGTAATACAAAATTCATTTTTAAAAAGATTTTGAACCTTGTTTCGAATCAAAGTGAATGATGATGTGTAAGAATGGTAGTGTATTTATAGGGAAATATGATCAACTAAATTTATGTTTTTCAACAAATATGGTTGTTCAACATTATTTTTATTAGTTAATAAAATATTTGGCCATTATTTTGTTGGTTACGTAGATACTTTTCAATGATTTTTGGGAATGTTTAATGATATAATCAAACAGTATTATTTTTGAAGACTATAAAACAAATTATATTCAAATATGTATTATGTGGAAGTATTAAATAAAATTTTACTTTATCTATAAATATTATAAAATAATTTTTAGATGATAATATATTTTGATTAATCCCAAATTAATTTTTATAATGGTTCGAATGTTAATTTTTTTATTAAATAATTAACTTTCATTAAAATAATAATTTATTTTAAAATTAAAATTATCATAATTATAGAATTATTTTTAATAAATAAAATTCATTTTTAGACTCATCACGTAAAAATCATCTTAGGATGATTTTTTTTGTATTTTTTTGATAAAAATGATTTTTTTGTAAAAAAGTGAAAATTTCTATTTTGAAAATCATTACAATTTTATGACATCATTATTATGTCAGCATGGCTAAAAGTTTATGAAAAATTTTGTTTAATTAAAATATAATTTAATAATTATAAAAATTATTTTAAAAATGTTAGTTTTAATTTAAAAATTTATTCCTTTTATTTTGGAACCAAAAAATTGAATTTTAAAGATAAAATTTATTTTTAATTTGTGAGCATTAATTTGGTGGTTTGGAAGGTTTAGTTCGGTTTAGGGAGGGTTTTAATGACCAACCACCCTATTACACTCATAAATAGTCTATTATTATGGTTTTAATTGATTTATCTAACAAGAGGTTGACTTATATAGTAAAATAACCAATATTTAATCACTTGAATCCCACCCTTCCTCATGTATAAATACCACCCTTTTATCACTCCTCTCCACTAAAATTTGAAAATACACGAATTTATACCCTTTTACACTCTCTATAAATCATACAAGGTGTTCCTAAGGTGTTTCCAAGGTCCTAGTGTTTCCCCCTCTAGGATTTATGAAGGTACTTTTCAAGATAAGGGAATTCTCATCATTCTTCTTTTCAATTCAAGCGATTCTTTTGTGTACGAATTATAAATGTTATGATACATTATTTCATATTAATTTGATCATAAAATTAATTATAAATAATTTATTTATCAATTTTAGAACTCATTTCCATCTCATTATTCCCTTTTCCATAATCCACAATATTTATCGTTATGCTGCCGAAATTTAGTAATAGAATCCTCCTCTCCTTTTCAATAAAGTATGTCCTTATTATGTGTCTTCTAAGTGTCCATCTATTTTATTTTTATTCACACTATCGTGTTATTCCCTATAATTCCCATGTTATGTTTTATCAATGGGAAACCTTGTTTATATCCCATTATCCCTTTTCCATAATCCCTAATGTATACTGTTATGCTGTTGAAATTTAATAAGAGAAATTCTCATCTTCTAATTTTTCATTGTAGAACCCTATTTGTATATAAATTATAAATTTCAATCAAAAATATTATCTTACTATTTTTATGTTAAATATACCAAACAAGTAGTGTTTTAACAATGGGATACCTTCATTCCCTCCCATTATTCCCTTTTCATAATCCACAATGTATATCATCATGCTGCTGAATTCATTTCTTGAAATATCTCTTTTCTACATGAGAAATTATCATATTATGAATACCCAAATATCTTCCATGGTTGTTATCATATATGTTAACATGTATTATTTATTCCGGTATCTACATATATGAAACCAATATTACATTTTATTGGGTTAAAAATTATGTTATGTTCAAGACTTTAAGCACTTTTTACGCAATGATTTTGATATGAAACTTGTAATTTATTTCCATGGGTTATTGATGAAATTATATCCTTTATTATTAATGTTTATCACATGAATTAAGAAATATTAAGGGTGTTCCCTAATATCTATCAAATTCATTGAATAAATAATTAATATCTAGAGTTGACATGGCTATTATACCTTGGAGAACAACTTCGGTAATTATGATTTACAACACCTTGGGGATGGACCTTGGTGATATGCTTATAAATGTCCTATTTTTAATGTTGTATACACATTTCCATGTTATTATTCATGTTATTTATTTTATCATATTCCTAATATTCATATGATCATTCCTTATTCATATGCCTCATGTTCACATGCTAAGTGTTTCATTTGTTTATTCCCTTACTGGGAATTATGCTCACCCCTTTCTTTTGATGTATGTCCCCAGGAGATTACCTACAATGAGATGAAGTAGGATGGAATAACAAGGATCCTACCAAAATAATTTAATAATGTTTATGTTTATGTCATAATTATGTAATTCATGTAATATTTACCTAATTTAAAAGACACTAAACCCAAAAGATACTCCTCATTGTTAAATGTTGTATCATGCAATGAAATATTTTTGTAATAAAAGGTGGGTTTCCATAGTTGGTATCAAATTAAGGTTTAGTTATTTATTGAAATTAGGATTATAAAACATTATTAAAACCCCTAAGGATAAGTATAAATGTATGAAAAATATCCAGGTATTTTGGTAAGTATTAAGTAAGTGGTTTCTAAGTAAAGAAATATTTATCTAGATATGAATAAGTGGATGCGGCTCTGAAATATATGTACCTAGGGGTAACACCCAAAAACACCAGATTGAGCTAGACTCAATCATGAACTGGTTCATGATAAAGGGCCTTTCCACACTCCTATTTTGACATTCCTAGTGGAAATTATTTGTTTAATCAAAAGATTTTACAAACCATTATGAAGGATATAAAGATAATGATTTTTTAAAGATTGAAGCATGTCAAACTAGAAGCATGATATTAGAAAATTTTAAGATTAATATTTCCTTTAGAATTGTTATTATAATATTTAAAATAAGTAACATCAAATATTAAGATCAACTTGGTAACTAGAAGAAATAATGAGGCATAAGTACCCTGATATATTATTAATCAAGAATTTGAGTTGAAATTTCAAGGATGAAAAACTTTTAAGGGGGGAAGAATGTAACGAACTAAAAATGTACTTCTTTTATTAATTGATCTTTTTACTCCCAATAAATTATTATTATTTTTTACAAATATAAGAACAAATAATGAATTTTTATTTCATGATAAATTTTTACATCATAGTTTGAGATGAACTTTTACAAGTGATAATAATAAAAGAATATAAAACACTTAATATAAAACTAAAAATGATTTATTCCTTTGTTTGAGAACGTTACATTTAGTATAAAAAAATTCATATTATTAATTAAAATACTAAAATGGGAATAATAATAGAGAATAAATAAAGTAATATATAATAAAAATGGCCACCTCGGTTTCCTAGAATCATCCCAACCACAAACATCGCTATAACAAAAAAACAAAGTTAGTAATAAAAAAATCATTTTAGAAATGATTTTGAACCTTGTTTCGAATCAAAGTGAATGATGATGAGTAAGAATTATAGTGTATTTATAGATAAATATGATAAAATACATTTATTTTTATCAAATAATATGCTTGATCAACATTATTATCATTATTAAATAAAATATTTGGTAATTATTTTGTTGGTTACATAGATACTTTTAAATAATTGTTTGGAATATTTAATGATATAATCAAACTGTATTATTTTTGAAGAATATAAAAACATTATATTAAAATATGTTTTATGTGGAAGTATTAAATAAAATTTTACTTCATCTATTAATATTATAAAATTATTTCTAAATGATAATATATTTTGATGAATCCTAAAGTAATTTTTATAATAGTCTGAATACTGATTTTTCTATTAAATAATGAACTTTCATTAAAATAATGATTTATTTAAAAATTAAAATTCTCATACTTAGAGAATTATTTTTAATAAATAAAATTCATTTTTGGAATCATAATGTTAAAATTAACTTAGGATTTTTTTTGGGAATTCTCTAACAAAAAAGAATTTTTAGTGAAAAAGGAATTTTTTTTTAAAAATCACTGTGATTTTATGACATCATTATTATGTTAGTATGAATAAAAGTTTATGAAAAATTTTATTTAATCTAAATATAATTTAGTAATTATAAAAATTATTTTAAAAATTTTAATTTTAATTTATAAATTTATACCATTTATTTTTGAATAAAATATTTGAATTTTAAAGATAAAATTTATTTTTGATTTGTGAGTATTAATTGGGTGGTTTGGAAGGTTTATTTATGTTTAGGGAGGGATTGAATGACCAACCACCTTTTAAAACTCATAAATAGTATATAATGATGGTTGTAATTTATTGATCTCACAAGTGCTTGTGTTATATAGTAAAATAACAAATATTTAATTACTTAAATCCCACCCCTCCGCATGTATAAATACCACTCTTTCCCCACTCCTATCCACTCCAATTTTAAAATACAGAAATTTATACTATTTTTACCCTCTCTAAAAATCCTCCAAGGTGTTCCCAAGGTGTCTCCATGGTCCTAGGGTTTCCCCCCTCTGTGATTTTGGAAGCTACTTTTCAAGGTAAGGAAATTCTTATCATCCTTCATTTAAATTCAAGTGATTATTTTGTCTATGAATTCTAAAGGTTATGATAAATTATTTTCTTATGAATTTGATCATAACCTTACTTATAAATAATGTTTTATCAATGGGGTACATTAGTTCCATCCCATTATACCCTTTTCCATAAGCCAAAATGTAATATCCCTCTTATTCTCATTGGTTTGAGAGAGCGGTGAGATGTTACTAGGCCTTAAGAGACATCCCCAAGATGCTAAAGGCTAAAAATAAATACCTAAGGGATTAAATACATATGGGGGATGATTTTAAATATAATAATAAAACAACTATCCATACAATCCATAACAAAGAAAAAACCACTATATGATGCATGATAACAATGAAAGACAACTCAACATTTCATTTATCAAAATCATACTAAATTCAAGTACCATAATGGAAGACTACAACATCAAAGTAAATAGTAGAAGACAAACTAATAAAACTCTAAGACAACCCCAAGAATTTGATATCCACAAGATCCATACTCCAACTTAACCAAATTTCCCAAGTATAAAAAAGTAGTGCTAAAGACGTGTGATACTTTACCTTTTCTCATGTCCTGGTAGATGATATCTACAAAAACACAAAAGTTAAAAAGAAGGGGTGAGTACTAAAACTTAGTAGGTTTTCACCAATGACATCCCTACTCACCCCAATAGGATAAAAAAGTTAGAAACATTTATATAAAATAGTTTATATAAAAACAATTTCTAAAAGATTTTATAACTAAATATAAAAAATTTCCATATCAACCAGTTTTCCAAAAAAAGAAAATTTTCAAATAAAGCAACCAAACAATTATTTAAAACCATTTCACAAGTTCCCTTTGGCATAACCATTCCATTTTTCATATCCAAACCAACAATCATGCATGTATCATTATGACATTTCCATACTCATGAGCATTCTCTCATTGATCTATCAATTCATCACAAGGTAATTATATCCCATGTGCCACTACACATTTGGAACCAAGAACAAGGTCATATTTCAATAAACCCTCATAAATGAAACATGAACACACACACACCAAGTATGCCCAAAAACCACGCCAATCCAAACATTTCAAAACCATTTCAATAAAACAACCTTTTTAGTAATTTTTTTCCAACAATCTATTCCAAAAATACATAAAATACATATTTTAAAATCAACATTTTAAAATCAATAAAACAAAGAACTTTGCACAACAAATTACCATAATTCCATAATTTCACAAAAAACCATAAATAGTCACTAAAGAGGATTTATATCATGATTTTCACCACAATTTCACAATAAATTTCAATCAATTAAATAAATTTGAAACTAATCCAATAATTTCTATCAAGAGGAGTCGATAGTGAAGCCACCTACCTTGAGAGTTTTGGTGAAAAGGATAAAGGACACGAAAAATGTCACAAAACTGAGTTGAATATCCATAAACCCTCGTTAGATCTCTTCCTATATCATAAAATAAGCCAAATATAAACGTACATGTCATCCACAATATTAGATCTACCCACAATGGTCATAGATCTAAGAAACTTAGAGATAGGGTGAAGTAGATTTAAGAAAAACATCAAGAATGATGAAGACCAAAGACTTACCATATGAATTGAGTTTCAATGCACCAAGGAATGGCTTTGGATTGCTTCCAATTAAATTATAGAACCTTCCTTGAAATTTGAGAGATAAAAATACTAAGTTAAGTCTGCATAGGAGAAAAAATGAGCAGGTTAAATGAAAAAACGAGTGAGATCCACTTTTAAGGAAGCGGTTTCTTTCTGGGCATAGTTTAGTCACACAGTTAGGCAAACCATGAACTAACAGTACACCAGCCACTTCCTTAATAAAACCCTCACACAGTCAAATCATATAGTCTCAAAACCAGGTGCCAACCATGATGAATACACTACCTCAAAAAGACCAAATCCACTTTTTAAAGCAGACCGTTTCTACTAAGAAGCCACACGGTTTGTCTAAACCGCACACTGCCTATGTACCTTATATTTTTCCCATGTATCACTATGCATGGTTTCCTACAAGTGTTTCATGGTTTCCACAAACTGTGCACCATCCATGAACCTGAAGGGAATCCCCCAAAACTCTCAAAAGTTATCCAAACATTCTCAAACCTCACCCTTAAACATTATATATTTAAAAAGAATAAATAAAGGGTTACATACCAAAAATTAGGGGTGCTAAATTATCCCCATTATTGGTCTTTATATCCCTAGAAAATAGAATAACAATGTTTCTATGAAAGAGTTATGACCATTTATCTTTCATTTACTTCCCATGTTCCCAAATATGTTCTTGAATCTGACCATGTTTCCAAAAAACTTGCACTAGAATGATTCTTTTTCTAGGAAAGATTTTATATTACCTATCCAAAATACACACAAGGATATTTACCAATTATCCATATGGATCTAGGTCAATGTGATCCCATCTGATCACATGGTTAGGGTCAGGCTGATACTTTTTCAACTTAAATACACGAAACACATTATTCATCGCATTGAACTGTGGTGGAAATTCCAACTGATATGACACTTCTACAACTCGTTCCAACATCTAAAAAGGGCCTATATATTGAAGAGATAACTTTACATACTTCCCAAAACATTTATGTCCAAGCCTTGGAGAAATCATCAAGAATACATGATCACTAATCTCGAATGAAAATGGTTGCCTATGATGATCCTCATACGATTTTTGATGACTCTGAGCTGTCTTCATCCCTTTACTGATCAAGTGGATCTTCTCTATTGTTTCTTGGACAAGACTTGGCCCAAATAGTGAATTATCATATGTTTCTACCCAATAAAGTGGATAATGACAATGATTCCCATAAAATTCTTCAAAATTATCCATATGTATCGAGGCCTGATAGATTTTGTTATATGAGAACTCCACCAATGACACATGATCTTCTCATGAGCCACCAAAATCCATTACACAAGACCACAACATGTATTCCAACATTTTTTTCATCATTTTGGATTACCCATCCATCCGAAGATATCATACACCATACTCATAGTCAGCTGAGTCCCAAGTGTTGTACCTCTCGTACCCCTCGTGGTTTAATTTTCATGATCACAATCACTCTCTTATTTATCTAATATTTTTTTAAAGTGTTTTTGGATGATAGACATGATTTCAGGTGGCCAAGGAATTGGGCCAAGAAAGAAAAAAGCCAAAGTGGACTGATTTTCAGTCCACCGGCCAACCGGTGGAAGACCACCGGCCAACCGGTGGCTTCACCACCGGCCAGCCGATGGAGGCCTGGACAGAAGGCATCTCTCTGTCCAGACCACCGGCCAACCGGTGGCTTCACCACCGGCCAACCGATGGGACCCAGACAGAAGGCTGAGCCACTGCCTCAGCACCGGCCAACCGGTGGCTCTGCACCGGCCAGCCGGTGGCACCCAGCCAGAACAGTGTCAGCCACTGCCTCAGCACCGGCCAACCGGTGGCCTCCTCACCGGCCAGCCGGTGGAGCCTGAGCCCGAAGGCCTCTCCATTTTGCAAGCACCGGCCAACCGGTGGCCTATCACCGGTCAGCCGGTGGAGCCAGTCAAACTAGCCGTTGGGCTTTGACCAGACCTGTCCACTTGCCTCCCAACGGCTCCGAAGGCCTCTCCAACGGCTCCGAAGCCCCCCAAAGGCCATTTGAGGGTTCCCCCTATATAAATAAAGGACTAGGAAGCCCCAGAACACTAGCGAAACATAAGGAAGCCCACGGGACACATTTTACATCATTTGGCGAACCTCCGGCGGATTCTTCCAAGGAACCCCAATTGCTCCAACTCACTTCCACATCCAAGGAGCACCACCATAGAAGCTTGGGAGCACTATTCATCAACTCCATCAATCCTTTGGCGCCCAAGACTTCTCCATTACGGTTTTTATTGTTTTATTTATTTTGAGCATCATTTTGGGTTTGTGCCTACAAACCCCCATCTCTTTCTCTCATCTCCTCTTTTGGGTTCTCACACCACCTTCAAGGTGTGAAGAGGTTAGTCAAGCCTTTCCTTTAAAAGGCTTGAGACATAGGTGAGCTAGCCTTCACCTGTAAGAAGGCTAGTGGGTTCTTGATCAACCAATAAAAGCAAGCTGTAATAGGTTCTAGACTAACCTTAAAGTCTAGTGGGTTTCTTGCTAAAACCATTAAAAAGCAAGCGGTAGTAAATCTCTCAACGGTTGAGTTGGGAGCAGAGACGTAGGCTTGGGTTTAAGCCGAACTCCGTTATCAATTTTGTGTCTTGCCTATTTTATTTCCTCTGCACTTTTAACTTTAATTTTAAATTGTTAATTAATTTTTAAAAGGCAATTCACCCCCCCCTCTTGCCATCACTTCCTTCTTTCTCCGTCAAACAATTGGTATCAGAGGGAAATTTGAGTAATACCCTAACCGGTTTCAAATTCAAAGATCCATTGTGATGGCATCAACCTCTTTCTCCCCCGAAGGCTATTCTTTGGGTCGTGCTCCATTATTTGATGGAACCGACTATAATTATTGGAAAACCCGCATGACCACTTTTCTTAGAAGTATAGGTTATCCCATATATAAAATTGTCATGCATGGTTATTCTCTTTCCTCTCCCGATGAATCCAAATGGACTCAAGCCGATATTAAAAATTTCGAGCTTGATGGAAAATCCATGAACGCTCTTCATTGCGGCCTTGATCATAATGAATTCAATCGAGTTTCCACATGCACCTCATCTCATGAAATCTGGAAACTTTTGGAGGTTACCCATGAGGGGACCAACAAAGTTAAGGATACTCGATTGGACATGTACCGTCAAGATTTTGAGTCTTTTTCCATGCATCCATCTGAATATATTTCTGAAATGTTTACTCGTTTTACTGATGTTTGCAATGGTAGAAAATCTCTTGGAGATAATATTTCTACAGAAACAATGGTCAAGAAGATCCTTTGGATCTTACCAAGCTCATGGGCACCGAAGGTCATGACAATCCAAGAAGCGAAAGATATCAAGAACATGCCGGTCGAAGAACTCATTGGATCCCTCATGACCTATGAGATAACCATGAGGAGGCAAGCTGAAAAGGAAGGCAAACCGATCAAAGTTCCAAAGAACATCGCCTTCAAGGTTCAACAAGAAGAAATCACCTCCTCCTCATCGTCTTCCTCTTCAAGCGGCGATTCCGAAATGGAGAATCTTGCCCGCAAAATGCACAAGTTCATGAAGAAGCACAAGAAGAAGAAATCCCGCAAGGCTCAACCCAACGAAAAATCCGAGCCCAAGGTAACATGTTACGGGTGTGGCGAGAAAGGCCATTACAAGCCCGATTGCCCACTCAACAAGAAAAAGGCCAAGCAAAAGGAAAAGAAGAAGGCTTTCAAGGCCACATGGAGTGATAGATCCACATCCTCCTCCTCCTCTTCAAGCGACAACGGTAAAAAATGCCTAATGGCATTTCATGAGGTAACCTCTTCCGACTCCTCTTCCTCTAGTTCTTCAAATTCTTTTAATCATTTATCATATGAGGATCTCCAACATGCTAGAGATCAATTGGAGGAAGGTTTTCACGAACTTTCTTCCAAATTTGTTGCTTTAAAAAAGAATTTCAAAAAACTCTCTTCCGAAAAGGAACAACTTCTCAAAGAAAAGGAGGAGTTGTCCCTCAAAGTCCAAAACCTTCCCGATTTTGATTCTATGGAATTAACAATCAAAGATTTAAGGGAATATCTTGCCAAGTTCACCCAAGGGGAACAAAATTTGACCAAATTGCTAGGTTCCCAACGCATATCTAGAACCACCGAAGGGCTTGGCTATTCCAAGCAAGCTTCCTCTTCCCATGCTCCAACTATTTTTGTAAGGGGGAGCTCCCAATACAAATTTTGCAATTATTGTAAAAAACCTGGGCACTTAATCTATGAGTGCGATTGCAAAAATGCCCGGTATGGAAGGCCCAAAACGTTTTTCTTTAATGATGAATTTTATAGGAGAAGACCCGCCACTAGACAAGTATGGATTGAAAAATCCCTTCTAGCGAGTCTCACCGGACCAAAATTTGTCTCGGTTCCAAAAACCTCTCCCCGGTGATTTACTGTTTTTATTTAGGGGGAGTTAGGATCGTTTAAGCCTTTTTGCTTTATTTTCAAAACTTTCAATTCAAAATTTTCATTCAAAATTTTCGATTCAAAACTTTCAATTCAAAATTTTCATTCAAAATTTTCGATTCAAAACTTTCAATTCAAATTTTTTCGATTCAAAATTTCTATTCAAAAATTTCTATTCAAAACTTTCAATTCAAAACTTTCAATTCAAATTTCAAAAATTTCAATTGGTTTAAAAACTCTATCTTGTTTTTCAACGTTTCCCTCAATCAAGTTTTATGCCCCGTGCTATTTTGATAATCACAAAGGGGGAGAAATTCTTGGTTTATTGGGGGAAAAATCTTTCTCTCATGATTTGATTTACTTTTCAATTTATCCTTTAAAGCATGTCTTTCATTTCATTTTTACATTGTTTGTTTTGGTGACTGTGATCATCAAAATAGGGGGAGATTGTTGTACCTCTCGTACCCCTCGTGGTTTAATTTTCATGATCACAATCACTCTCTTATTTATCTAATATTGTTTTAAAGTGTTTTTGGATGATAGGCATGATTTCAGGTGGCCAAGGAATTGGGCCAAGAAAGCAAAAAGCCAAAGTGGACTGATTTTCAGTCCACCGGCCAACCGGTGGAAGACCACCGGCCAGCCGATGGAGGCCTGGACAGAAGGCATCTCTCTGTCCAGACCACCGGCCAACCAGTGGATTCACCACCGGCCAGCCGATGGAGGCCTGGACAGAAGGCATCTCTCTGTCCAGACCACCGGCCAACCGGTGGCTTCACCACCGGCTAGCCGATGGGACCCAGACAGAAGGATGAGCCACTGCCTCAGCACCGGCCAACCGGTGGCTCTGCACCGGCCAGCCGGTGGCACCCAGTCAGAACAGTGTCAGCCACTGCCTCAGCACCGGCCAACCGGTGGCCTCCTCACCGGCCAGCCGGTGGAGCCTGAGCCCGAAGGCCTCTCCATTTTGCAAGCACCGGCCAACCGGTGGCCGATCACCGGTCAGCCGGTGGAGCCAGTCAAACTAGCCATTGGGCTTTGACCAGACCTGTCCACTTGCCTCCCAACGGCTCCGAAGGCCTCTCCAACGGCTCCGAAGCCCCCCAAAGGCCATTTGAGGGTTCCCCCTCTATAAATAAAGGACTAGGAAGCCTCGGAACACTAGAGAAACATAAGGAAGCCCACGGGACACATTTTACATCATTTGGCGAACCTCCGGCGGATTCTTCCAAGGAACCCCAATTGCTCCAACTCACTTCCACATCCAAGGAGCACCACCATAGAACCTTGGGAGCGCTCTTCATCAACTCCATCAATCCTTTGGCGTCCAAGACTTCTCCATTACGGTTTTTATTGTTTTATTTATTTTGAGCATCATTTTGGGTTTGTGCCTACAAACCCCCATCTCTTTCTCTCATCTCCTCTTTTGGGTTCTCACACCACCTTCAAGGTGTGAAGAGGTTAGTCAAGCCTTTCCTTTAAAAGGCTTGAGACATAGGTGAGATATCCTTCACCTGTAAGAAGGCTAGTGGGTTCTTGCTCAACCAATAAAAGTAAGCTGTAATAGGTTCTAGACTAACCTTAAAGTCTAGTGGGTTTCTTGCTAAAACCATTAAAAAACAAGCGGTAGTAAATCTCTCAACGGTTGAGTTGGGAGCGGAGACGTAGGCTTGGGTTTAAGCCGAACTCCGTTATCAATTTTGTGTCTTGCCTATTTTATTTCCGCTGCACTTTTAACTTTAATTTTAAATTGTTAATTAATTTTTAAAAGGCAATTCACCCCCCCCCTCTTGCCATCACTTCCTTCTTTCTCCGTCCAACACCAAGGTATTTCTATAAGGATTTCCAGAAACAAGAGGTAAACCTCAGATCTCTATCTGATATGATTGAAACTGTTATTCCATATATCTTTACCACTTCCTGAATATATATTTTGGAAAGATCCTCCACCATATGAGTTTCATGAATAGGGATGAAATGGGTTGACTTCTTAAGCCGATCCACTATCACCCATAGGGAATCGTGTTTCTGAACCTTTCTAGGGAGACTTGTGACAAAATACTTAGATATATGCTCCCATTTCCACAATGGGATCGGTAAATACTGTAACATTCCTGATGGTTGATGATGTTCCATATTAACTTACTATCAAGTTAAACATATTGAAACAAACTCATCCACCTTCCTTTTTATATCGATCCACCAAAACTACTCTTTCAACGCATTATACATTTTATATATTCTAGGATGGACAACCCATCTCGAATGGTAGTAATAATGAATAAGTTTCTTCAAAAAAGACATAGGTACAACCATTCAATCCCTAAACCACAAAACTAAACTCCCATCCTGCCTCTATCCCTTAATGGTATCCTCACCATTGAATTTTGAACTCATTGCAACACATTATGCATCATATTTTTGTGCCTCCTTTACCATATTTACCAAATCAGGAACCACCTCAACTAAAAATAAAATCACAAAATCACCTTGGTCTTTACTTTCCATATGCATTTCAGCTAGGATAGACATCATTCGCCACTACTATGAAGCTTATTTTTCCAACTGAGCATACAAATTCATATTTAATGCATAAACCAAAAAATTTACATTTCTCAGTGTATACATCAAGTTAAAGACAAAAATTTGGAGATACTCCATCCATATTATTTGACTCAAATTCAAATACCATTGTGAGAAAATATGTTTCAATATCTTATTATCTCTGAATATAGTAAATTTCTCACTGAGGAGATAATGGAACCAAGTTTTTAAATCATGTATGACTACAAATAACTCTAAATCATGTTTTGGGTAGTTCTCATTATGCACCATCAACTTCCTTGAGCCAGAAGAAATAAAATGGTCTCCTTTCATAAGAACACAACCCAAACCATATCCTGAAGCATCACAATATACCACATAACTTTGTCCTGATTCTAGAAATATCAAGATATGTGTTGATGTAAGGCGAAATTTCAACTCTTGAAAATATTTTGGGAATTCCTTAGTCCATTTGAATGAAGCATTATTATTTTCCAAAGCTTTCATAGGTGGAGATAGTCATGGGAAGTTATGAACAAAGTTTCAGTAATAACTAGCTAGACTAAGAAAACTCCATATCTCAAATACATTCTTAAATGGTTATTAAGTGATAATAGCTTATATATTTTATGAATCCACTAAAACACATATTTGAAAAATTAAATGGCCAAGAAAGTGTACCTCTTGTATAAAAAAATCATACTTTGATAATTTGGCATACAAATGATGGTCTCTCAGGATTTCCAACACTGTTTCCAAGTGTTGATCATGATCATCGCTTTTCCTTGAATACACCAATATGTCATCCACAAACACCAAAACAAAAGAATCCAGATATCACTAAAATATCTGATTCATCAATTCCATAAAAACCACTGGTGCATTCATAATATTAAAATACATTACCACAAATTCATACTGGCCATATCTTCTTCTAAAAACTATTTTCAGAATATCCTTCTTTTGAACCTGCAATTGGTGATATACTAACCATAAATCAATATTAGAGAACCACTGATCTCAACTAAATTGATCAAACAAATCATTAATGAATATAAGTGGATACTTTTTCTTTATCATAAATTGTTTAAGATTATGATAATCCACAAACAGCCTTAGAGTTATATATGCTTTCTTCAAGAATAAGATCGATACTTCCCATTAAGACATACTAGGATGAATGAAACCCTTGATTTCAAGATATTCCAACTACACTTTCAAGTCCCTTAATTATTTTGGTGCTATTTGATAAGATGGAAGTGATATAGGACTGGTCCCTAGGAGGAGATCAATCATAAACTCCACTTCCCTTACTAGTGGCAACCCAAAGAAATTTTCAAGAAAAACATATGGAAATTGATCCACCATTGATGGAAAAAATCTTTTCTCGATCTCTTCCATTAGTTCCAAAATCAACACCACTAAATGGTAAGAGATAGTTCCCACTACTGGTGCCAACAAGCCTGTTTTACCTATCTTCACAACCTTTTGTCATCTAAAGAGATGCTCAATGCCATCCTTAGTCTGTAAACTAACTGTTCTGCTATAATAGTTGATGTGAGCCTTGAAATTTTTTAACCAATACATAAATAGTATTATATCATAGAAATCCATCTCTAGCACAGATAAATCCCATTTCATCTCAAATCCATCAACAATTATAGAACATGATCTACACAGAAAGACTCAACATTCTATTTGACCAAGAGGAGTTTGAAGTTTTAATATAGAAGAAATCATCTCAAGTTTTAAACTCAGAAAATCAACATCAAAAGAATCAATAAAGGAATGAGATGCACCTATATCAAACAAAACTTTCATAAGGGTAGAATTCAAAATAATCATACCTCTCATCATAGATGGTCCAACCTGATCATCCAAAACCACATAATTAGATCCATATAATTGCTTCATCGCTATAATTTTCTATTTGTTTCCCTGATAATATTTACCTTGATGAGGAGTCAAGGTATTACTGGAATAACCATGGATAGATTTGTTCTACTGAAGATATTGATTCGGTTATCCTCACCCTATCGAAGCATATGATGCCTGCGATACCTGAGAAGTGTCTCAAGCACTTGACCTTAGAGCACTGTGATAATAACACTCAAGATGCACCATATTGTTGTAATTGTGTCATTTCCTTGGTGGTGCTGTACACTCTCACTTCATGTGGTTGAAGTAACCACATTAGAAACATCCCTCTTTTTTTGTGGGTCTTAGAGGAAGATTCATCAACCCATCTGTTTGATTCTGATTCATGCTCCTCCCTTGGAAATAGGTTTCCCTATTTCTCTTGCTCCTAACATTAGAGTTCCCACTATTTCCTATGGGTATCAACATACTTCTTCCTCCCATATATATGGAGACATCTCGTTCATCCACCGTCTCTCTATTCACTATCTCTGTATAATCCATAATACAGAGAACAACTATCTTCAAGTGAATCTCCTGCCTTAGTCCTAATTCAAATATACATGCCTTCAAGGACACACTAGCTGCAACCTCAGGTGTAAAGCGCACTAAATTCATAAATTTATCCGTATACTCTATGTAAAATATATTTACCTACTTTAGGATGAAGAAGTCCATAATTCTATCAATCTTTAACATATGAAGATAGAATTTTTTTTGAACAATTCTTCAAAATCCTCCCAACCAAGGACTTGATCCAATTTATCTTGCACCCCTAGATCCCACCACAAGGGTGCAAGATCCTCTATCATATACATCATCAACTTGAATTTTATCTTTGATAGTGTGATGATGAAATCAAAGATACAATTTATCTTATTTAGCCACACCTCCACCTTTTCTGGCTTAGAATCACCCCAGAAGATGGGTGGATTCTGCTTCTAGAACTAGACAGAATGATCCACATGTCTTGGACTATCCGTTCGGTTCCCTATGTCCATAGCCTAAAATGTGTGGATGATACTATGAACCAGTTGTTGGTTCACCTGTGGCTCAGGTGAAACCACATTCTCCTTAGCTTCTTCCGGTTGGTTTCTATAACACCTACCAGGTGTCATTTTCTATATGAACAAAAAACACCATAAGTCTCACTCTCTAGAAACTAAAGGATTATCATTTCAAATTCTATCACATCAAATATCACAAAATTACTTTTCAAAACCAACCTTTACCATGTTAATTCATTTTTGAAAAATCTCCACTTTCTTTTGAAAATCAAACTATTTTCAAAATACCATAATCATGCTCTTTTCAAAGTTTTTCATTTGGAAAAAATTTCAATATTTTAAAAAAAATTCATATTACACCAAATCATATATCATTACTTAAAATGAGATATGCACTTCTAGTGGGAATTTATTCCTATAATTCATGTCATGCTCGTCTCATTAGCTAAACTCATGACAATGATATTTAAAACCTATAAGTATCTCCAAAAAACTTCTGTAAGCAACTCACTAGTAACTTGAAGTTCAACATAAAAAGGTTAACTATATATTTTTATTCTCTAAATTCCATGTCCTTACAATCCTACTCCTTTCTATGATCCCAACTCAAAGAGTATACTAGATTGAATTGAACTCCAAGACTGACAACCAATACTGAGTCAAAGACCAACCAAGAATTAGAGCACTTGTTCCAAAAAGGAAGGTCCAAGATGACACCACTCATCTCAAACATATTTTTGGACTGAACAAAACTGATACCATTGGTAACATCCCTCTTATTCTCATTGGCTTAAGAGAGTAGTGAGACATTACTATGCCTTAAGCGACATCCCCAATATGCTAAAGGATGATAATAAATGCCAAAGGGCTCCAATACATGTGGGGGATGATTTTCTATATAAGAATAAAACAACTAGAAAGAAAATACATAACAAAAAAAAACCACTATATGATGCATGATAATAATTAAAGACAAATAAAAATTTCATTTATCAAAATTATACTAATTTTAAGTACCATAGAGGAAGACTACAAAATCAAAGAAAACAACAGAAGACAAACTAATAAAACTCCAAGAAAACCCCAAGACTCTAAGCTCTATAAGATCCATGCTCCAACTTCACCAAACATCCCAAGTATCACGAACTAGTGATAAAGATGTGTGATACTTTACCTTTTCGTATGTCTCGGTAGATGACATATGCAAAAGTACCAAAGTTCCAAAGCATGGGTGAGTACTAAAACTTAGCAGGATTTCCCCAATGACTTACCTACTCACGTCACTAAGATAGAAAAGTTAGTTACATCTATATAAAATAGTTTATATAAAAACAATTTCTAAAACAATTTGTAACTAAATATAAACAAGTGTCATATCAACTAGTTTTCCAAAAAAATCTAGTTTTCAAAGAAATCATCCAAACAATCTTTTTAAAACCATTTCAAAAGTTCTATTTGGAATAAACATTACATTTCTCATATCCAAACCACCAGCCATGCATGCATCGTTATGATAGTTCCATACCCATGAGTGGTCTCTTATCAATATACCAAGTCATCACAAGGTAATTACATTCCATGTTCCATTACACTATTGGCACCGAGCACAAGGTCATATTTCAACCAAGCCTCATAAATGAAACATGAACACACAAACCAAGTATGCCCAAAAACCATGCCGATCCAAACATGCCAAAACCATTTCAATGAAACAACCTTTTTATTAAAAACCTTTTTCCAACAAGCCGTTTTAAAAATACAGAAAATCCATATTTTAAAATCAACAATTTAAAATCAAGAAACCAAATCACTTTTCACAATAAATTACCATAATTCCACAATTTGACCAAAAAACATAAATCACCACTAAAGAGGATTTATATCATGATTTTCACTACAATTTCACAATCAATTTCAATTAATTAAATCAATTTGAAACCAATACAATCAGTTCTAGCAAGAGGAGTCGAGAGTGAAACCACCTACCTCAAGAGTTTTGTAGAAAATGATAAATGACATGAAAAACTTCATAAAACTTGGTTGAATCTCCACCAAACTACCTTAGATCTCTTCCCCTATCATAAACCGAGCCAAATATAAACATATTTTTCATCCAAAACCTTAGATCTACCCACAATAGGTGTAATCTAAGAAAACAAGAGAGAGGGTGAAGTAGATCTAAGAAAAAAAATTAAGAACAAAGAAGAACGAAGCCTTACCATAAGAATCAAGCTTCAACGCACCAGGTAATGGATTTAGATTGCTTCCAATTCAATGTGAGAACCTTCCTTGACCTTTGAAAGAGAAAAATACTGAGTTAGGTCCACATAGGAGGAACAATTAGTGGGTTAAATGAAAAAATGAGTGAGATCCACCTTTTAAGAAAGTGGTTTATTTTCAAGCATGGTTTATTCACATGGTTAGGAAAACCATTCGCTAACTTTTCACCAACCACTACCTTAAGAAAAACTCTCACATGGTCAACTCTCATGGTTTAAAAACCATGTGACAACCGTGTTGAATCTGCTACCTTAAAAATAACAAATCCACTTTTCAAAGATCACAGTTTCTAATTAGAATCCACAGAGTCTCTCTAAACCATGCGCCACCTTTGTGCCTTATCTTTTTCCCCTATCTCACTGTTCATGGTTTCCTGAAAATGTGGCATGGTTTCTAAAAATCGTGCACCACTCGTGCACCTGAACAAAAGCTCCAAAAACTCTCAAAATTTCTCTAAAATCTAATAAACACCACCCTTATACTTTATATACTTAAAAATCATAAAAAAATGGTTACATACCAGAAACTAGAGGTGCTACACACAATATATACCATTATACTGTCAAAATTTACTTATAGAATCCTCCTCCTAACTTTTTTCAATGAAGTATGTCCTTATTATGTGTCTTCTAAGTTTCTAGATACTTTCTTCTTATTCATAATATTTTTTTACATTACTATACTTCCTATGTTAGGTTTTATCAGTGGGAGACCTTGGTTCCCTCCCATTATTACTTTTCCATAATCCCTAATGTATACCATTATGATGCTGAAATTTAGTAAGGAAAATTCTCATCTTATTTTTTTTCATCCTAGTACCCTATTTTTAGATAACTTATAAATGTAAATCCAACTTCTTATATTACTATTTTTATGCTAACATTACTTCTCAAGTAGTGTTTTAATAATGGGATACCTTCATTCCCTCCCATTATTCCTTTTTCATAATCTACAATGTATATTGTCATGTTACTGAATTCATTTCTTGAAATATCTATTTTCTATATGATAAATTATCATATTATAAATATCCAAATATCTTACATGGTTATTCTCCTATATGTAAATATGTATCATTTATTCATAGATCTATATATATTAAACCCATATTAAATTTTCTTGGGTTAAAAATTATCTTATGTTCAAGACTTTAAGCACTTTGCACACAATGATTTTGATATGAAAAACATTATTTATTTCCATGGGTTATTGATGAAATGATATCCTTTATGATAAATGTGGATCACATGAATTAAGACATATTAATGGTGAACCCTGATATCACTTCAATGAATTGGGTAAAGAATTAATCTCTAGAGAGTACATGCTTATGATACCTTGGTGAATAACCTTGATAATTATGATTTATGACACCTTGGGGATGGATATTGGTGACATGCTTATGAATGTCCTATTTTTTATGTTGTATCCACATTTCAATTTTTTGATTCAAGTTCTATATTTTATCATATGCATCATATTCATATGATCATGCCTTATTCATATGACTCATATTCACATACTAAATGTTTTCTTTGTTTATCCCCTTATTGGGCATAATGCTCACCCCTTTCTTTTGATGTATGTCCCCAGGAGATTACCTATAGTGATATTACTTAGGATGGAATAAAAAGGAGTATCCCAAAATAATTGAATAATTTTTATGTCTACATAATCCTTATATAATTCATGTAATATGTACCTAATTTTCAAGAAACTAAACCCAAAAGATATTCCAAAATTATTAAATGTTGTATCATGAAATGAAATATTTATGTAATAAAATGGGTGTCTCCATAGTTGGTATTGAAGGAGGGTTTAGTTATTTATGAAAATTAATATTATAAAACATTATTAAAAACCATACGGATAAGTATAAATATAGGAAAAATGACCTGGTATTTTGGTAAGTATTAATTAAGTGGTTTCCAAGAAAATAAATCCCTATCTAGATATAAAAAAGTGGATGGATATTTGGCATAGATGTACCAAGGTATAAAACATAAAAACATCGTATTGAGTTAGACTAGATTGGGAACTAGTTCACAAAAATGGGCCTTGCTAAACTACTATTTTGACAATCCAGGGGGAAATTATTTGGTTAATAAAAATATTATACAAACCATTATGAAATATATAAAGATAATTCATTTTTTTAATATTGAAGCATGTCAACCTAAAAGTAATATATTAGAAAATTTTAAGATTAATATTTACTTTATAATTGTTATTACAAGATTAAAAATAAGGAACAATAAATATGAAGAGAAACATGGTAAATAGAGTAAAAAATGAGATATAAGTACCCTCATCTATTATTAATCAATAATTTGAGTTGAAATTTTGAGGAAAAAATTCTTTTAATGGGGGAATAATGTAATGAACCAAAAAATGTACTTCTTTTATTAATGGATCTCCTACCTCCCAATAAATATTTATTATGTTTTAAAAATAGAAGAACATAAAGTGAATTTTTATTTCATGAGAACAATTTACATCATAGGTTAACATGAACTTTTACAACTAGGAATAGTAAAAGGATACAAAACAGTTATTATAAAACTAAAAATGATTTGTTCCTTTATTAGATAACGTTACATTCAGCCCGAAAAAATTCCTATTATTAATCAAAATATGATAATGGGAAGACTAAAAAAGAATAAATGTATTAATATATAATAAAAGGGTCACCTAGATCCCCTAGAATCATCCCATCCATGAGCAGTGCTATATAAAATAAATAGAGTTAGTAATACAAAATTCATTTTAGAAACGATTTTGAACCTTGTTTCGAATCAAAGTGAATGATGATGAGTAATAATGATAGTGTATTTATATTGAAATATGATTAAATACCTCTATTTTTATAAACAAATATGGTTTTTAAACATTATGATAATTAGTCAATAAAACATTTGGTCATTATTTTTTTGGTTACATAGATACTTTTAAATGATTATTGGGAATGTTTAATGATATAATCAAGCTGTATTATTTTTAAAGAATATAAAACACATTATATTCAAATATTTTTTTTATGTACAGGTATTAAATAAAATTTTAATTCATCAATTAATATTATAAAATTATTTCTAAATGATAATATATTTTTATGAATCCCAAAGTAATTTTTATAATGGTCCAAATGTTGATTTTTCTATTAAATAATTAACTTTCATTAAAATAATGATTTATATAAAAATTAAAATTATAATAATTAGAGAATTATTTTTAATAAATAAACTTTATTCTTTTACTAAACACACCAAAATTATTTTAGGATGATTTTGTGTGAATTTTCTGACAAAAATGAATTTTTAGTGAAAAAGTGAAAATTACCGTTTTAAAAATCACTGTTATTTTATGACACCATTATTATGTATGCCTGAATAAAAGTTTATGAAAAAATTTATTTAATCAAAATATAATTTATTAATTATTAAAATTATTTTAAAAACTTTCATTTTAATTCATAAATTAACACCTTTCATTTTGGAACCAAAAATTTGAATTTTAAAGATACAATTTATTTTTGATTTGTGAGCATTAATTAGGTGGTTTGGAAGGTTTAGTTAAGTTTAGTGAGGGATTTAACGACCACCCACCCTATCCCACTCATAAATAGTCTATCAATATGGTTGTAATTGATTTATCTCACTAGTGGTTGGCTTATATAGTAAAATAATCAATATTTAATCACTAAAATCCCACCCCTCCTTATGTACAAATACCACTATTTCCCCACCCCTATCCACTATAATTTGAAAATACATGAATTTATTCCCATTTAAACTCTCTAAAAATCCTCCAAGGTGTTCCCAAGGTGTCTACAAAGTCCTAGGGTTTCTCCCTTCATGATTTCGGAAGATACTTTTCAAGGTAAGGGAATTATCATCATCCTTCATTTAAATTCAAGTGAATCTTTTATGTATGAATTATAAAGGTTATGTTAAATTATTTTCCTATGAATTTGATAATAAAATTAATTCTAAATAACATTTTATCAATGGGAGACCTTATTTTTCTCTTATTATTCCCTTTTCTATAATCCACAACATATACAGTTATGCACTCGAAATTTTGTAATGGAATCCATCTCTTCTCCTTTTTCAATTAAGTATGTCCTTATTATGTGTCTTATAAGTTTCCAGATACTTTATTTTTATTCATACAATTTTTTTATTCTTTATACATTCCATGTTATTTTTTATCAATGGGAGTCCCTGGTTCCCTCCCATTATTCCCTTTCCATAATCCCTAATGTATACCATTATGCGGCCAGAATTTATTAAGGGAAATTTTTATCTTCTTTTTTTCATCCTAGTAACCTATTTATATATTCCTTATAAATTTAAATAAAACTTCTTATATTACTCTTTTTATGTTAAAATTACTACCCAAATAGTTTTTTAACAATGGGATACCTTCATTTCCTCCCATTATCCACTTTTCATAATCCATAATGTATAACATCATGCTGCTGAATTAATTTCTTAAAATATCTCTTTTATACATGAGAAATTATCATATTATGAATACCAAAATATCTCCCATGTTTATTCTACTTTATGTAAACATGTCTTATTTATTTATGTATCTACATATATGAATCTCATATTACATTTTCTTGGGTTAAAAATTATGTTATATTAAATACTTTAAGTACTTTTTACATAATTATTTTGATATGAAACCTAATATTTATTTCCATAGGTTATTGGTGAAATTATATCCTTTATGATCAATGTGTATCACATGAATTATTATATATTAATGGTTCACCCTAACATTAATTCAATGAATAGGTTATAGAATTAATCTCTAGAGATGAAATGCTTATGATACCTTGGAAAATACACTTAGTAATTATTATTTACAACTCCTTGGGGATGAAACTTGATGATATGCTTCTGAATGTCCTATTTTTTCTGTTGTGTACACATTTCCATTTTATGATTAATGTTATTTATTTTTTCATATGCCACATATTAATATTATCATGCCTTATTCATATGCTTCATTGTAACGCCCCGACCCCAGCTACCCAGAGTCGGTGCATTACTTCGTAACATTGGCATGATCACAAAAGATCAAGTCTCGAAAGACCGATTAGTTTAGTAGCCTTGGAAACACTAGATACATTCGTAAACATTACATTACATAATAAAGTGAAAAACAACAATAACAATGTCTCCATAGTCCACACTCATATCCTCTTCTCACAATCCCTGCAGGTCATTTATAAAATACTTCTTCACATCCTGGAAAATATTAAAACATTGAAAGGGGTGAGCTCAGATGCTCAGTAAGGATAACAATATTGCGGAAGCTTTCATAAATAAACATAAAAATTTAAGGCAATGTATAACTAAAACAAAAGCCTTTTAAACTTGAACATCAACATAATATGGCAAAAGTAAAATGAGATAATGCCATTCACTTCTTCACATGGATATTCTACTGGTCGAATAATCACATGAAATATCAATAACCACTTTCATAATGAGGGAATGTATAATGCCAGACATTCTGCAACATTTTGTCAAGGCCTCGGCCAAGACGTCTAAAATGATTAAGGCCTCGGCCAAAACCATAAATCAAATTGGGAAAGGGCCTCGGCCAATTCCACGTATAGTTGTCTCATGGGACCTACCGATGCATCGAGGAGCTATAGCGGGCTCCACCCGTCACTTATTAAGTCCAATACATTCCTCATATGAATAGGTTTAAACATATCATAAACCATAACATAATCGTATCACATAAAACATGCATAAAGGAAACATAAAATTTCCACATTCCAATCACAAGATATCAATACAACACATTGATATAATCAAAATGCTTTCAAAACCATTTTCAATACCAAAATAAAAGAAAGTTAAAACTTTGTATTTATTTTTCATTAAAAAAATGATGGCTTGTAGAGGAAGCCGAAACTCAAATAATGGTCACGGCGGTGGAGAAGTCATTGTCACCGCATAAGTACGGAAAGAAAAACATTCCCTTTTGTCGTTTAGCAAAATGCTTCGTATAAAAAAGATTCCTTTTGAATAAACGTAAAAGTCAAAGGGGTTTATACACCGTATAAAAGAAAGTTGTGTATAAAACCAAATATGCCTCAATGAAAGGAGATTGAGACGAAGTCCTTAAAAGATCATTTTTAAAATAAAATAGATCTATTATGTGTATTCACTATAGGTACACATAAAGAAAGTAAAAATACAAAATAGGACATAATAATATCATGACATAATTTTAAAGTTGGAGATTAACCCAAATAATGGAAGTTGGGTTAAGAAGTTCCCTTACCTTGTGTCCGACTTGACTCAACCGTTCTTTAACCTCCTCAAAATCGGGTAACTCTTTTTGATTTGAGCCAAAGGCTTCCTTGGGAAGAGTTCTGCCCAAAGTGAGGCTTCTATGAGTAAGAGGGGGAAGTTGGGAGAGTATTTGGGCAGAGGTTGGCCGAGCCAAATGGCTTGAAAGTGTAAATGAGGTGGGAGAGGTGGGGGCCTTTTATAAGTGGAGAGGAGGGGCACTTTTGGAAAGATTGAAATGTTACATTATTTCACAATGCTTTTCGGATTCTAAAGGTCCCACACTTATATAATTTGAGGCTAAGGTGATAAGGTTTCTAAATCTTCTCATCCAATAGGCTTTGGACAAGTGTAAGCCTTGGATTTTGCATTATCTTCTCATTTTATTTAAATCGTTAAATAATGAGGTCATCGCTGCATCATAATGATGTCATAAATAATTTAATTTATTTAGTGTCTAAAAATTATAAAAAAAGTACTATGATGTAGGAAATCGTTTTAGCTTTCTAATGAATATTTATAGTCAAAATTTGGACTTGTGTAACCCCACTTAAAAACTGTTTTAGTAAAATAACTCATGTTTGTGTCAATTTACTTTTAACATTAAATAAATATATATTAATGTCATTTTCCAACTAAAGTGGCTCCATGGGGTCCCCAAGTTGACCCATGGGTTGTCTTGGTCGGCCATGAATCATCCAATAGGAGTAGGACAAGTGTCATGCTCATCTCATATTATTAAAACATTATTTGTACCTTAAACTACACTAATTACCTCTAATCGCGATTAAGAACTTAAAAGTTACTATTCACCAAAAAAATTATTTTAATATCATTGAACCACATTTTACTTCTTAATGACAACCATGTATGTCGGATTTTTGAAAATCAAATCACAGAAGTGGTAATATTTCATTTAAACGAAAAATCAGTTATTTAACTACCACTTAGTGGTTCCACTATTCATCAAAAATTGAAGTTTTTCAGAACAAGGCCAAAATTTCACCCTAAGCTATAATTGATATTCTGAATTCAAAAATGATGTCTATTTTACAAAATTACAAACATATAAGTTGCATTAATTAATTTTATAATTAATTCTCGCTGTTACGACAAATAGCGTGTTTTTAAGAAACAATTTATATCAAAAGATTGGCAATTGTTTATGTCCAATTTCAATGTTAAATTAATTCTAATGACCACCATTGGATAAAATGGTAAAAATATATTCTAATTATACCTTAAAACCACTAAATAGTATAATTTATCACAATAAATTATTTTGATTAAAAAAGTTGTTTTAAAGTATTTTTCACTATTCATAAAAAATTAGAAGTTCTCAGAAAAATACCAAAAATTCAACATAGGCTAATTTCGATATTCCGAATCCAAAAATGAAGTCCATTTTGAAATATAAAATTTCTATAATTTTAAAAAGTGGTTATTACTATTCATAACGGCTACTTTGATTAGTCGCGGTGTTTTAGAACTCGAAGTTGCGTACAATGCAAGTTATTGCATTATTGAATGAGACGCGTATCATGGAAGCTCGGGGTGTTACATTCTCCTCTCCTTCAATAAATTGCGTCCTCGCAATTTGAAATTTTTCTTTGAAAATAAAAGGTTGAAAAGAGAAAATACCTTTGTGGAAAACCCATATCGGAAATAAGATTAATAAAATTTAGCCTTAATAAGAGGGAAATGGAAATAAGAAAGTCACCACCAAATTATGATCTCGATAAGGAGAACATTGGTGGCAATTAGAGACATATAATTGGAGGAAAAACGTAAATATTTTTAGGGAGTGATTGAGGTCATCAATCAAAATCAACTGTCAAATTGAGGGCCTCAAAGCCTTCAATCTATGTTGATTTAAAATATCATCAGTTCAGCAAGACATAAGGTATTAAGATAACACATTTTTTTTTGTTTTAATATCCCTTTACTAAAGTTTAAGAATTAATTTATTCATTGAATAAGAGATAGGTATATATATATTTATGCTTGAAAATTAGAGTTTCAACCTTCAACTTATCTTTCACTCAAAAAGATAATAGAACTCAAAAATATTATACTTATCCTAATTGTATAAGGTTCCAAATGTTAACACATACCATTTAGATTAGTAAAATTATTTTGTAATAACCAGGGACTTCCTGTAGGCTAGTGGTAGGAAATAAAGGCCTGTCACACTTTGATTGTGGGTTCGATTCCCGCAGCTTTGTCCGACGCGACGGGTTATGCCCCACCCTGCAGGTTGTCCTTTTCCTAAAACTTTAATATTCCAAAAATAATCTTCAGAAATGTTTTAACCTTAAACAATACTATCCAAAGATCAACTTAATCCATTCCAACCTTTATAGTTATCCAAAATACCTCAGTCCAGACTTTTTCTAAAAGGTCTCTAAATTCCAAAATCAATTGTAACATCAGATTCCCCAAACAAAGAAAAGTTTCTCTTATTGTCACATAATAAAAATATGATTACCTTAATCATATTAAAACCTTACTGAAATCAACAAGTACTGCAGTAAAATCCTTATATATATAGATCACATTATTCTAATAACCAGAATATAATCCATGAGTCCAAAAGCACCAATACATTAGTTATTCTGCTTCAACTGTAGTAACAACATAAGATTGTCCTTGATCCCTTGGCCTTTTCTGAGGTACGTTTCCCTGACGCTTAGGACATTCATTTGCATAATGACCCATTTCTCTACAATTGTAGCATTCAACTTTGATAGCCTCTTTCTTTACCTTGCAATCACGAGCCTGGTGACCCTTTTCTCCACATTTATAACAAACTCCCATTCCTTTTAGGCAAGTACCAGAGTGATTCTTCCCACAATTATCACATACTGGAAAATCCTTCTTTCCCTTTTTCCCTTTATCTGTCTCTTGTTCCACCGTTCTCTTCTTCTCTTGCTTTACTTTGTTGTCATAAGACTTAGAGAATTCCTTTTCTGTCTTGATAGCACACGAGACAATATCTTCGTATGATGAGAAGGATTGTGATACTAAAGCTCGACAGAGAAATGGTTTTAACCCATCAAAGAAACGATCAATCTTACTTCTTGGGTTATGTATATAATCGGAAGCATGCCTCGCTAACCTTGTAAAGTTAGCCTCATACTTTGCGACATTCTCATCCTCCTTCTGCCTTAGACTCAGAAATTGCCTTTCCATATCCGCTCGATGGTCTCGAGGAAAGTATTTTTCTAAGAACAATTCTTTGAACTCCTGCCATTCCATGTTTGTTAATTCATCATCTTCCTTTGTGTTTTGAATTAGTGACCACCATTGATCGACATCTCCAGTGAGGCGGTAAACTGCCATGACAACATTCTCCCTTTCACTACTCCCCAAGGCATGAAATATTTTCTCTAAGGAATTTATCCATTGCTCATCTACTATAGGATTTGTACTCCCATTGAAGGTTGGCGGTTTTTGCCTCATGAAACGGTCTAGAATTGATCCTCCACGTTGCGGATCAGGGTGCTCCATACGAGTAAGGTTGTTATTCATAACCTGCGTGAGTTGTCCTAGTATGGTAATAAGTTGATCAGCACCAGTTGTATCTCCAGATCCACAATAATTATCTTGAGTAGGAGGGAAATCCCTACACAGAGTTCGTGCATTGATACGGTTTCCATTCCTTCCACTAGGCGCCATTTCTAAACAATGGCATAAACTAGATTAGTTTATGAATCAAAATACATAATTCCATACTTATAAAATACTTAACATAAATTGAACTATTTATGGATATAATCCATAATTATAAAAATGTTTTCTTTGAGGAAGTATATACTCGTAACCCTTCATAGTGGTTTGTAAAGAAAATGGGAATTATCCAAAGCATATCCCCCGGGAGTGTCGTAACCAAGAGTGCAGCAAGGCCCGTTGTCGTGCACCAGTTCCCGTTCGAGTCTAGCTCAAAGCGGTGTTTTCGGGTTTTACCCCTAGGTACATCTGTGCCAGAGCCGCCTCTACCTGCTCGTATCCAGACAGGGATGTATTGCTCGGAAAACTCACAACATCTCTACAATACCAAAATTCTAGGAAGTTCTTCTATACTAATCCTCAAAGTCTATCTTCGGGATATGTGCTCTAATCAGAGTTTATCTAAATCTAGCTTCCAAGGTTAGTACTAAACTGCCTCTGATACCAACTGTAACGCCCCGACCCCAGCTACCCAGAGTCGGTGCATTACTTCGTAACATTGGCATGATCACAAAAGATCAAGTCTCAAAAGACCGATTAGTTTAGTAGCCTTGGAAACACTAGATACATTCGTAAACATTACATTACATCATAAAGTGAAAAACAACAATAACAATGTCTCCATAGTCCACACTCATATCCTCTTCTCACAATCCCTGCAGGTCATTCATAAAATACTTCTTCACATCTTGGAAAATATTAAAACATTGAAAGGGGTGAGCTCAGATGCTCAGTAAGGATAACAATATTGCGGAAGCTTTCATAAATAAACATAAAAATTTAAGGCAATGTATAACTAAAACAAAAGCCTTTTAAACTTGAACATCAACATAATATGGCAAAAGTAAAATGAGATAATTCCATTCACTTCTTCACATGGATATTCTACTGGTCGAATAATCACATGAAATATCAATAACCACTTTCATAATGAGGGAATGTATAATGCCAGACATTATGCAACATTTTGTCAAGGCCTCGGCCAAGACGTCTAAAATGATTAAGGCCTCGGCCAAAACCATAAATCAAATTGGGAAAGGGCCTCGGCCAATTCCACGTCTAGTTGTCTCATAGGACCTACCGATGCATCGAGGAGCTATAGCGGGCTCCACCGTCACTTATTAAGTCCAATACATTCCTCATATGAATAGGTTTAAACATATCATAAACCATAACATAATCGTATCACATAAAACATGCATAAAGGAAACATAAAATTTCCACATTCCAATCACAAGATATCAATACAACACATTGATATAATAAAAATGCTTTCAAAACCATTTTCAATACCAAAATAAAAGAAAGTTAAAACTTTGTATTTATTTTTCATTAAAAAAATGATGGCTTGTAGAGGAAGCCGAAACTCAAATAATGGTCACGGCGGCGGAGAAGTCATTGTCGCCGCATAAGTACGGAAAGAAAAACATTCCCTTTTGTCGTTTAGCAAAACGCTTCGTATAAAAAAGATTCCTTTTGAATAAACGTAAAAGTCAAAGGGGTTTATACACTGTATAAAAGAAAGTTGTGTATAAAACCAAATATGCCTCAATGAAAGGAGATTGAGACGAAGTCCTTAAAAGATAATTTTTAAAATAAAATAGATCTATTATGTGTATTCACTATAGGTACACATAAAGAAAGTAAAAATACAAAATAGGACATAATAATATCATGACATAATTTTAAAGTTGGAGATTAACCCAAATAATGGAAGTTGGGTTAAGAAGTTCCCTTACCTTGTGTCCGACTTGACTCAACCGTTCTTTAACCTCCTCAAAATCGGGTAACTCTTTTTGATTTGAGCCAAAGGCTTCCTTGGGAAGAGTTCTGCCCAAAGTGAGGCTTCTATGAGTAATAGGGGGAAGTTGGGAGAGTATTTGGGTAGAGGTTGGCCGAGCCAAATGGCTTGAAAGTGTAAATGAGGTGGGAGAGGTGGGGGCCTTTTATAAGTGGAGAGGAGGGGCATTTTTGGAAAGATTGAAATGTTACATTATTTCACAATGCTTTTCGGATTCTAAAGGTCCCACACTTATATAATTCGAGGCTAAGGTGATAAGGTTTCGAAATCTTCTCATCCAATAGGCTTTGGACAAGTGTAAGCCTTGGATTTTTCATTATCTTCTCATTTTATTTAAATCGTTAAATAATGAGGTCATCGCTGCATCATAATGATGTCATAAATAATTTAATTTATTTAGTGTCTAAAAATTATAAAAAAATACTATGATGTAGGAAATATTTTTAGCTTTCTAATGAATATTTATAGTCAAAATTTGGACTTGTGTAACCCCACTTAAAAACTGTTTTAGTAAAATAACTCATGTTTGTGTCAATTTACTTTTAACATTAAATAAATATATATTAATGTCATTTTCCAACTAAAGTGGCTCCATGGGGTCCCCAAGTTGACCCATGGGTTGTCTTGGTCGGCCATGACTCATCCAATAGGAGTAGGACAAGTGTCATGCTCATCTCATATTATTAAAACATTATTTGTACCTTAAACTACACTAATTACCTCTAATCGCGATTAAGAACTTAAAAGTTACTATTCACCAAAAAAATTATTTTAATCTCATTGAACCACATTTTACTTCTTAATGACAACCATGTATGTCGGATTTTTGAAAATCAAATCACAGAAGTGGTAATATTTCATTTAAACGAAAAATCAGTTATTTAACTACCACTTAGTGGTTCCACTATTCATCAAAAATTGAAGTTTTTCAGAACAAGGCCAAAATTTCACCCTAAGCTATAATTGATATTCTGAATTCAAAAATGATGTCTATTTTAAAAAATTCCAAACATATAAGTTTCATTAATTAATTTTATAATTAATTCCCACTGTTACGACAAATAGCGTGTTTTTAAGAAACAATTTATATCAAAAGATTGGCAATTGTTTATGTCCAATTTCAATGTTAAATTAATTCTAATGACCACCATTGGATAAAATGGTAAAAATATATTCTAATTATACCTTAAAACCACTAAATAGTATAATTTATCACAATAAATTATTTTGATTAAAAAAGTTGTTTTAAAGTATTTTTCACTATTCATAAAAAATTAGAAGTTCTCAGAAAAATACCAAAAATTCAACATAGGCTAATTTCGATATTCCGAATCCAAAAATGAAGTCCATTTTGAAATATAAAATTTCTATAATTTTAAAAAGTGGTTATTACTATTCATAACGGCTACTTTGATTAGTCGCGGTGTTTTAGAACTCGAAGTTGCGTACAATGCAAGCTATTGCATTATTGAATGAGACGCGTATCGTGGAAGCTCGGGGTGTTACATTCTCCCCTCCTTCAATAAATTGCGTCCTCGCAATTTGAAATTTTTCTTTGAAAATAAAAGGTTGAAAAGAGAAAATACCTTTCTGGAAAACCCATATCGGAAATAAGATTAATAAAATTTAGCCTTAATAAGAGGGAAATGGAAATAAGAAAGTCACCACCAAATTATGATCTCGATAAGGAGAACATTGGTGGAAATTAGAGACATATAATTGAAGGAAAAACGTAAATATTTGTAGGGAGTGATTGAGGTCATCAATCAAAATCAACTGTCAAATTGAGGGCCTCAAAGCCTTCAATCTATGTTGATTTAAAATATCATCAGTTCAACAAGACATAAGGTATTAAGATAAAACATTTTGTTTTGTTTTAATATCCCTTTACTAAAGTTTAAGAATTAATTTATTCATTGAATAAGAGATAGATATATATATATTTATGCTTGAAAATTAGAGTTTCAACCTTCAACTCATCTTTCACTCAAAAAGATAATAGAACTCAAAAATATTATAATTATCCTAATTGTATAAGGTTCCAAATGTTAACACATACCATTTAGATTAGTAAAATTATTTTGTAATAACCAGGGACTTCCTGTAGGCTAGTGGTAGGAAATAAAGGCCTTTCACACTTTGATTGTGGGTTCGATTCCCGCAGCTTTGTCCTACGCGAGGGGTTATGCCCCACCCTGCAGGTTGTCCTTTTCCTAAAACTTTAATATTCCAAAAATAATCTTCAGAAATGTTTTAACCTTAAAAAATACTATCCAAAGATCAACTTAATCCATTCCAACCTTTATAGTTATCCAAAATACCTCAGTCCAGACTTTCTCTAAAAGGTCCCTAAATTCCAAAATCAATTGTAACATCAGATTCCCCAAACAAAGAAAAGTTTCTCTTATTGTCACATACTAAAAATATGATTACCTTAATCATATTAAAACCTTACTGAAATCAACAAGTACTGCAGTACAATCCTTATATATATAGATCACATTATTCTAATAACCAGAATATAATCCATGAGTCCAAAAGCACCAATACATTAGTTATTCTGCTTCAACTTTAGTAACAGCATAAGATTGTCCTTGATCCCTTGGCCTTTTCTGAGGTATGTTTCCCTGACGCTTAGGACATTCATTTGCATAATGACCCATTTCTCTACAATTGTAGCATTCAACTTTGATATCCTCTTTCTTTACCTTGCAATCACGAGCCTGGTGACCCTTTTTTCCACATTTATAACAAACTCCCATTCCTTTTAGGTAAGTACCAGAGTGATTCTTCCCACAATTATCACATACTGGAAAATCCTTCTTTCCCTTTTTCCCTTTATCTGTCTCTTGTTCCACCGTTCTCTTCTTCTCTTGCTTTACTTTGTTGTCATAAGACTTAGAGAATTCCTTTTCTGTCTTGATAGCACACGAGACAATATCTTCGTATGATGAGAAGGATTGTGATACTAAAGCTCGACGGAGAAATGGTTTTAACCCATCAAAGAAACGATCAATATTACTTCTTGGGTTACGTATATAATCGGAAGCATGCCTCGCTAACCTTGTAAAGTTAGCCTCATACTTTGCGACATTCTCATCCTCCTTCTGCCTTAGACTCAGAAATTGCCTTTCCATATCCGCTCAATGGTCTCGAGGAAAGTATTTTTCTAAGAACAACTCTTTGAACTCCTGCCATTCCATGTTTGTTAATTCATCATCTTCCTTTGTGTTTTGAATTAGTGACCACCATTGATCGGCATCTCCAGTGAGGCGGTAAACTGCCATGACAACATTCTCCCTTTCACTACTCCCCAAGGCATGGAATATTTTCTCTAAGGAATTTATCCATTGCTCAGCTACTATAGGATTTTTACTCCCATTGAAGGTTGGCGGTTGTTGCCTCATGAAACGGTCTAGCATTGATCCTCCACGTTGCGGATCAGGGTGCTCCATACGAGTAAGGTTGTTATTCATAACCTGCGTGAGTTGTCCCAGTATGGTAATAAGTTGATCAACACCAGTTTTATCTCCAGATCCACAATAATTATCTTAAGCAGGAGGGAAATCCCTACACGGAGTTCGTGCATTGATACGGTTTCCATTCCTTCCACTAGGCGCCATTTCTAAACAATGGCATAAACTAGATTAGTTTATGAATCAAAATACATAATTCCATACTTATAAAATACTTAACATAAATTGAACTATTTATGGATATAATCCATAATTATAAAAATGTTTTCTTTGAGGAAGTATATACTCGTAACCCTTCATAGTGGTTTGTAAAGAAAATGGGAATTATCCAAAGCATATCCCCCGGGAGTGTCGTAACCAAGAGTGCAGCAAGGCCCGTTGTCGTGCACCAGTTCCCGTTCGAGTCTAGATCAAAGCGGTGTTTTCGGGTTTTACCCCTAGGTACATCTGTGCCAGAGCCGCCTCTACCTGCTCGTATCCAGACAGGGATGTATTGCTCGGAAAACTCACAACATCTCTACAATACCAAAATTCTAGGAAGTTCTTCTATACTAATCCTCAAAGTCTATCTTCGGGATATGTTCTCTAATCAGAGTTTATCTAAATCTAGCTTCCAAGGTTAGTACTAAACTGCCTCTGATACCAACTGTAACGCCCCGACCCCAGCTACCCAGAGTCGGTGCATTACTTCGTAACATTGGCATGATCACAAAAGATCAAGTCTCAAAAGACCGATTAGTTTAGTAGCCTTGGAAACACTAGATACATTCGTAAACATTACATTACATCATAAAGTGAAAAACAGCAATAACAATGTCTCCATAGTCCACACTCATATCCTCTTCTCACAATCCCTACAGGTCATTCATAAAATACTTCTTCACATCCTGGAAAATATTAAAACATTGAAAGGGGTGAGCTCAGATGCTCAGTAAGGATAACAATATTGCGGAAGCTTTCATAAATAAACATAAAAATTTAAGGCAATGTATAACTAAAACAAAAGCCTTTTAAACTTGAACATCAACATAATATGGCAAAAGTAAAATGAGATAATGCCATTCACTTCTTCACATGGATATTCTACTGGTCGAATAATCACATGAAATATCAATAACCACTTTCATAATGAGGGAATGTATAATGCCAGACATTCTGCAACATTTTTTCAAGGCCTCGGCCAAGACGTCTAAAATGATTAAGGCCTCGGCCAAAACCATAAATCAAATTGGGAAAGGGCCTCGGCCAATTCCACGTCTAGTTGTCTCATGGGACCTACCGATGCATCGAGGAGCTATAGCGGGCTCCACCCGTCACTTATTAAGTCCAATACATTCCTCATATGAATAGGTTTAAACATATCATAAACCATAACATAATCGTATCACATAAAACATGCATAAAGGAAACATAAAATTTCCACATTCCAATCACAAGATATCAATACAACACATTGATATAATAAAAATGCTTTCAAAACCATTTTCAATACCAAAATAAAAGAAAGTTAAAACTTTGTATTTATTTTTCATTAAAAAAATGATGGCTTGTAGAGGAAGCCGAAACTCAAATAATGGTCACGGCGGCGGAGAAGTCATTGTCGCCGCATAAGTACGGAAAGAAAAACATTCCCTTTTGTCGTTTAGAAAAATGCTTCGTATAAAAAAGATTCATTTTGAATAAACGTAAAAGTCAAAGGGGTTTATACACCGTATAAAAGAAAGTTGTGTATAAATCCAAATATGCCTCAATGAAAGGAGATTGAGACGAAGTCCTTAAAAGATCATTTTAAAAATAAAATAGATCTATTATGTGTATTCACTATAGGTACACATAAAGAAAGTAAAAATACAAAATAGGACATAATAATATCATGACATAATTTTAAAGTTGGAGATTAACCCAAATAATGGAAGTTGGGTTAAGAAGTTCCCTTACCTTGTGTCCGACTTGACTCAACCGTTCTTTAACCTCCTCAAAATCGGGTAACTCTTTTTGATTTGAGCCAAAGGCTTCCTTGGGAAGAGTTCTACCCAAAGTGAGGCTTCTATGAGTAAGAGGGGGAAGTTGGGAGAGTATTTGGGCAGAGGTTGGCCGAGCCAAATGGCTTGAAAGTGTAAATGAGGTGGGAGAGGTGGGGGCCTTTTATAAGTGGAGAGGAGGGGCACTTTTGGAAAGATTGAAATGTTACATTATTTCACAATGCTTTTAGGATTATAAAGGTCCCACACTTATATAATTCGAGGCTAAGGTGATAAGGTTTCGAAATATTCTCATACAATAGGCTTTGGACAAGTGTAAGCCTTGGATTTTGCATTATCTTCTCATTTTATTTAAATCGTTAAATAATGAGGTCATCGCTGCATCATAATGATGTCATAAATAATTTAATTTATTTAGTGCCTAAAAATTATAAAAAAAATACTATGATTTAGGAAATCTTTTTATCTTTCTAATGAATATTTATAGTCAAAATTTGGACTTGTGTAACCCCACTTAAAAACTGTTTTAGTAAAATAACTCATGTTTGTGTCAATTTACTTTTAACATTAAATAAATATATATTAATGTCATTTTCCAACTAAAGTGGCTCCATGGGGTCCCCAAGTTGACCCATGGGTTTTATTGGTCGGCCATGACTCATCCAATAGGAGTAGGACAAGTGTCATGCTCATCTCATATTATTAAAACATTATTTGTACCTTAAACTACACTAATTACCTCTAATCGCGATTAAGAACTTAAAAGTTACTATTCACCAAAAAAATTATTTTAATCTCATTGAACCACATTTTACTTCTTAATGACAACCATGTATGTCGGATTTTTTAAAATCAAATCACAGAAGTGGTAATATTTCATTTAAACGAAAAATCAGTTATTTAACTACCACTTAGTGGTTCCACTATTCATCAAAAATTGAAGTTTTTCAAAACAAGGCCAAAATTTCACCCTAAGCTATAATTGATATTCTGAATTCAAAAATGATGTCTATTTTACAAAATTCCAAACATATAAGTTGCATTAATTAATTTTATAATTAATTCCCGTTGTTACGACAAATAGCGTGTTTTTAAGAAACAATTTATATCAAAAGATTGGCAATTGTTTATGTCCAATTTCAATGTTAAATTAATTCTAATGACCACCATTGGATAAAATGGTAAAAATATATTATAATTATACCTTAAAACCACTAAATAGTATAATTTATCACAATAAATTATTTTGATTAAAAAAGTTGTTTTAAAGTATTTTTCACTATTCATAAAAAATTAGAAGTTCTCAGAAAAATACCAAAAATTCAACATAGGCTAATTTCGATATTCCGAATCCAAAAATGAAGTCCATTTTGAAATATAAAATTTCTATAATTTTAAAAAGTGGTTATTACTATTCATAACGGCTACTTTGATTAGTCGCGGTGTTTTAGAACTCGAAGTTGCGTACAATGCAAGCTATTGCATTATTGAATGAGACGCGTATCGTGGAAGCTTGGGGTGTTACATTCTCCCCTCCTTCAATAAATTGCGTCCTCGCAATTTGAAATTTTTCTTTGAAAATAAAAGGTTGAAAAGAGAAAATACCTTTGTGGAAAACCCATATCGGAAATAAGATTAATAAAATTTAGCCTTAATAAGAGGGAAATGGAAATAAGAAAGTCACCACCAAATTATGATCTCGATAAGGAGAACATTGGTGGAAATTAGAGACATATAATTGGAGGAAAAACGTAAATATTTGTAGGGAGTGATTGAGGTCATCAATCAAAATCAACTGTCAAATTGAGGGCCTCAAAGCCTTCAATCTATGTTGATTTAAAATATCATCAGTTCAACAAGACATAAGGTATTAAGATAACACATTTTTTTTGTTTTAATATCCCTTTACTAAAGTTTAAGAATTAATTTATTCATTGAATAAGAGATAGGTATATATATATTTATGCTTGAAAATTAGAGTTTCAACCTTCAACTCATCTTTCACTCAAAAAGATAATAGAACTCAAAAATATTATACTTATCCTAATTTTATAAGGTTCCAAATGTTAACACATACCATTTAGATTAGTAAAATTATTTTGTAATAACCAGGGACTTCCTGTAGGCTAGTGGTAGGAAATAAAGGCCTGTCACACATTGATTGTGGGTTCGATTCCCGCAGCTTTGTCCGACGCGACGGGTTATGCCCCACCCTGCAGGTTGTCCTTTTCCTAAAACTTTAATATTCCAAAAATAATCTTCAGAAATGTTTTAACCTTAAACAATACTATCCAAAGATCAACTTAATCCATTCCAACCTTTATAGTTATCCAAAATACCTCAGTCCAGACTTTCTCTAAAAGGTCTCTAAATTCCAAAATCAATTGTAACATCAGATTCCCCAAACAAAGAAAAGTTTCTCTTATTGTCACATACTAAAAATATGATTACCTTAATCATATTAAAACCTTACTGAAATCAAAAAGTACTGCAGTACAATCCTTATATATATAGATCACATTATTCTAATAACCAGAATATAATCCATGAGTCCAAAAGCACCAATACATTAGTTATTCTGCTTCAACTGTAGTAACAGCATAAGACTGTCCTTGATCCCTTGGCCTTTTCTGAGGTACGTTTCCCTGACGCTTAGGACATTCATTTTCATAATGACCCATTTCTCTACAATTGTAGCATTCAACTTTGATAGCCTCTTTCTTTACCTTGCAATCACGAGCCTGGTGACCCTTTTCTCCACATTTATAACAAACTCCCATTCCTTTTAGGCAAGTACCAGAGTGATTCTTCCCACAATTATCACATACTGGAAAATCCTTCTTTCCCGTTTTCCCTTTATCTGTCTCTTGTTCCACCGTTCTCTTCTTCTCTTGCTTTACTTTGTTGTCATAAGACTTAGAGAATTCCTTTTCTGTCTTGATAGCACACGAGACAATATCTTCGTATGATGAGAAGGATTGTGATACTAAAGCTCGACGGAGAAATGGTTTTAACCCATCAAAGAAACGATCAATCTTACTTCTTGGGTTACGTATATAATCGGAAGCATGCCTCGCTAACCTTGTAAAGTTAGCCACATACTTTGCGACATTCTCATCCTCCTTCTGCCTTAGACTCAGAAATTGCCTTTCCATATCCGCTCGATGGTCTCGAGGAAAGTATTTTTCTAATAACAACTCTTTGAACTACTGTCATTCCATGTTTGTTAATTCATCATCTTCCTTTGTGTTTTGAATTAGTGACCACCATTGATCGACATCTCCAGTGAGGCGGTAAACTGCCATGACAACATTCTCCCTTGCACTACTCCCCAAGGCATGGAATATTTTCTCTAAGGAATTTATCCATTGCTCAGCTACTATAGGATTTGTACTCCCATTGAAGGTTGGCGGTTGTTGCCTCATGAAACGGTCTAGCATTGATCCTCCACGTTGCGGATCAGGGTGCTCCATACAAGTAAGGTTGTTATTCATAACCTGCGTGAGTTGTCCCAGTATGGTAATAAGTTGATCAGCACCAGTTTTATCTCCAGATCCACAATAATTATCTTGAGTAGGAGGGAAATCCCTACACGGAGTTCGTGCATTGATACGGTTTCCATTCCTTCCACTAGGCGCCATTTCTAAACAATGGCATAAACTAGATTAGTTTATGAATCAAAATACATAATTCCATACTTATAAAATACTTAACATAAATTGAACTATTTATGGATATAATCCATAATTATAAAAATGTTTTCTTTGAGGAAGTATATACTCGTAACCCTTCATAGTGGTTTGTAAAGAAAATGGGAATTATCCAAAGCATATCCCCCGGGAGTGTCGTAACCAAGAGTGCAGCAAGGCCCGTTGTCGTGCACCAGTTCCCGTTCGAGTCTATCTCAAAGCGGTGTTTTCGGGTTTTACCCCTAGGTACATCTGTGCCAGAACCGCCTCTACCTGCTCGTATCCAGACAGGGATGTATTGCTCGGAAAACTCACAACATCTCTACAATACCAAAATTCTAGGAAGTTCTTCTATACTAATCCTCAAAGTCTATCTTCGGGATATGTGCTCTAATCAGAGTTTATCTAAATCTAGCTTCCAAGGTTAGTACTAAACTGCCTCTGATACCAACTGTAACGCCCCGACCCCAGCTACCCAGAGTCGGTGCATTACTTCGTAACATTGGCATGATCACAAAAGATCAAGTCTCAAAATACCGATTAGTTTAGTAGCCTTGGAAACACTAGATACATTCATAAACATTACATTACATCATAAAGTGAAAAACAACAATAACAATGTCTCCATAGTCCACACTCATATCCTCTTCTCACAATCCCTGCAGGTCATTCATAAAATACTTCTTCACATCCTGGAAAATATTAAAACATTGAAAGGGGTGAGCTCAGATGCTCAGTAAGGATAACAATATTGCGGAAGCTTTCATAAATAAACATAAAAATTTAAGGTAATGTATAACTAAAACAAAAGCCTTTTAAACTTGAACATCAACATAATATGGCAAAAGTAAAATGAGATAATGCCATTCACTTCTTCACATGAATATTCTACTGGTCGAATAATCACATGAAATATCAATAACCACTTTCATAATGAGGGAATGTATAATGCCAGACATTCTGCAACATTTTTTCAAGGCCTCAGCCAAGACGTCTAAAATGATTAAGGCCTCGGCCAAAACCATAAATCAAATTGGGAAAGGGCCTCGGCCAATTCCACGTCTAGTTGTCTCATGGGACCTACCGATGCATCGAGGAGCTATAGCGGGCTCCACCCATCACTTATTAAGTCCAATACATTCCTCATATGAATAGGTTTAAACATATCATAAACCATAACATAATCGTATCACATAAAACATGCATAAAGGAAACATAAAATTTCCACATTTCAATCACAAGATATCAATACAACACATTGATATAATAAAAATGCTTTCAAAACCATTTTCAATACCAAAATAAAAGAAAGTTAAAACTTTGTATTTATTTTTCATTAAAAAAATGATGGCTTGTAGAGGAAGCCGAAACTCAAATAATGGTCACGGCGGCGGAGAAGTCATTGTCGCCGCATAAGTACGGAAAGAAAAACATTCCCTTTTGTCGTTTAGCAAAACACTTCGTATAAAAAAGATTCCTTTTGAATAAACGTAAAATTCAAAGGGTTTTATACACTGTATAAAAGAAAGTTGTGTATAAAACCAAATATGCCTCAATGAAAGGATATTGAGACGAAGTCCTTAAAAGATCATTTTTAAAATAAAATAGATCTATTATGTGTATTCACTATAGGTACACATAAAGAAAGTAAAAATACAAAATAGGACATAATAATATCATGAAATAATTTTAAAGTTGGAGATTAACCCAAATAATGGAAGTTGGGTTAAGAAGTTCCCTTACCTTGTGTCCGACTTGACTCAACCGTTCTTTAACCTCCTCAAAATCGGGTAACTCTTTTTGATTTGAGCCAAAGGCTTCCTTGGGAAGAGTTCTGCCCAAAGTGAGGCTTCTATGAGTAAGAGGGGGAAGTTGGGAGAGTATTTGGGCAGAGGTTGGCCAAGCCAAATGGCTTGAAAGTGTAAATGAGGTGGGAGAGGTGGGGGCCTTTTATAAGTGGAGAGGAGGGTCACTTTTGGAAAGATTGAAATGTTACATTATTTCACAATGCTTTTCGGATTCTAAAGGTCCCACAATTATATAATTCGAGGCTAAGGTGATAAGGTTTCGAAATCTTCTCATCCAATAGGCTTTGGACAAGTGTAAGCCTTGGATTTTGCATTATCTTCTCATTTTATTTAAATCGTTAAATAATGAGGTCATCGCTGCATCATAATGATGTCATAAATAATTTAATTTATTTAGTGTCTAAAAATTATAAAAAAAAATACTATGATGTAGGAAATATTTTTAGATTTCTAATGAATATTTATAGTCAAAATTTGGACTTGTGTAACCCCACTTAAAAACTGTTTTAGTAAAATAACTCATGTTTGTGTCAATTTACTTTTAACATTAAATAAATATATATTAATGTCATTTTCCAACTAAAGTGGATCCATGGGGTCCCCAAGTTGACCCATGGGTTGTCTTGGTCGGCCATGACTCATCCAATAGGAGTAGGACAAGTGTCATGCTCATCTCATATTATTAAAACATTATTTGTACCTTAAACTACACTAATTACCTCTAATCGCGATTAAGAACTTAAAAGTTACTATTCACCAAAAAAATTATTTTAATCTCATTGAACCACATTTTACTTCTTAATGACAACCATGTATGTCGGATTTTTGAAAATCAAATCACAGAAGTGGTAATATTTCATTTAAATGAAAAATCAGTTATTTAACTACCACTTAGTGGTTCCACTATTCATCAAAAATTGAAGTTTTTCAGAACAAGGCCAAAATTTCACCCTAAGATATAATTGATATTCTGATTTCAAAAATGATGTCTATTTTATAAAATTCCAAACATATAAGCTGCATTAATTAATTTTATAATTAATTCCCGCTGTTACGACAAATAGCGTGTTTTTAAGAAACAATTTATATCAAAAGATTGGCAATTGTTTATGTCCAATTTCAATGTTAAATTAATTCTAATGACCACCATTGGATAAAATGGTAAAAATATATTCTAATTATACCTTAAAACCACTAAATAGTATAATTTATCACAATAAATTATTTTGATTAAAAAAGTTGTTTTAAAGTATTTTTCACTATTCATAAAAAATTAGAAGTTCTCAGAAAAATACCAAAAATTCAACATAGGCTAATTTTGATATTCCGAATCCAAAAATGAAGTCCATTTTGAAATATAAAATTTCTATAATTTTAAAAAGTGGTTATTACTATTCATAACGGCTACTTTGATTAGTCGCGGTGTTTTAGAACTCGAAGTTGCGTACAATGCATGCTATTGCATTATTGAATGAGACGCGTATCGTGGAAGCTCAGGGTGTTACATTCATGTTCAAATGCTAAGTGTTTCCTTTGTTTATTAACTTATTGGGCATTATGATCACCCCTTTATTTTGATGTATGTACCTATAAGATTACCTACAATGATATGAATTAGGATGGAATAACAAGTATTATCCCAAAATAATTTAATAATGTTTATGTTTATGTTTATGTCACACTTATGTAATTCGTGTAATATGCACCTAATTTCCAAGAAACTAAACCCAAAAGATATTCTGAATTGTTAAATGTTGTATCATGAAATGAAATATTTATGTAATAAAATTTGGGTCTCCATAGGAGGTTAGTTCTTCACAATTGTTTTTGGAAGTTTAAATTAAATGAATTGAATAAAATAAGTATGTAACCACTTATTCTTCAGGTATATTCAGCAGTTGTAAGTAATGTTTTTGTTTTACTTCTTATGCATTAAATACAATATTCCTATTATAAATGTATATTTAAATATAGTAACTAAGTAAGTGTAGAAACACTACTAAAATTAAGGTGTGTTCTCCAAGCGGTTGAGAGAGGGTGGTTCCTATGTCAGTATTGAGAAGTAAACTACTTTATATTAAAACATTTAATGATTCTAGTTGAAATTTTATTGAGTATAACCAAAATATTAATCTCACATGTCCATTAGAAACAATGAGACATTATTCCATTTTTGGAATGAATGTTGTTTTATACTCAACTAAAGGTTCAGTAATGCTTGAACCATTGAAAAGTATTAATTAATATAAAATGTAATACTCTAATACCTAGTTGTGTAAAAAATATTCTATGTCAAGTAAAAGTAAAATTGGATGTCAAGGATATACTCAGTATTGTGTTTGGACTCTTTGGAGTTTAATACCTTAGGTATTATCAATATATTACTTATTTATTTTTGATAAATAAACCTTTAGAAATAAAGGCAATTCACAAATCTTTCAAAATTAGTTTTTCTAGAGAGCATGAACTATTACAAGGGAAATCTAGTGGTAAATATAATTCATTAGATTACTTTAAGTGTTTATTAAGGAATTTGAAAGTGAAGTATGATATATGCATGGTCAGAATATATGAGTTTCTTTGGGCTATTACACTGAAGAATATCTTGACCAAGCATTCATCGATCAATATAATATACTGTGAAGTAATTCCTAAATGCACATTACCTTATCCACATAAAATCTATGATGCTAATAGGGAGGATCAATGATGAGTCTTACATGATAACAATGATCAATATAATTTAGCATGGAGTAATTATAAAATTCATGTTTCCTTATAAACATTAGAGTCATGATGAAATTAAAAGAAGTATCAATGCTGAGACATTTATCCATTGAAAAAAATTCCATTGTTTTCAAGGAATTCATCACAAATAGAGGCATTATCCCATTACCATATGTAAACTATAATGAGAAATAGATATCATATGAGTTATAGTATAATATAAACCCATTATCTCATAAGAAAATGTGTGCAGATGAAAAGAGTTTGTTAATATATAAACAAACTTGTATCAAGAGAAACAAAATTTGAATCTAAAGTAATTATCCTAAAGGTTTCTAAGGACATTAAAGAAATACCTATGATAGAAAAGTTATAGTAAAGTGTTAGACTATATTTCTATAAAAGGGTGAACATATCTATTTGAGATAGTGGAAGCCATATTGACTTGGGTTTAGTCAATTTCAAAGATGCACAAGTAGTTGGCATAAGAACATGTTCCAAAATAATGTGTGGAAAGAGCATGTTCTAGAGACACATACTGCGTAGGAAGGTTAAAAACATAGTTGTGGTTTTATATTCACCGCAAATGATGATACATTATTCATTGAGAATAATAATTCCTACAATTAATAAGTATATGTAAATCAGTTGTGATTGAAAAGATCAATTAACATTTAATAATAAATTTCATGTATCAAAGTGCATGGACTTATTATTTTGAATACTTCGGTGGGTATTCAAGAGAAACTATTCATGGATGGTATAAGTGTAGAACCAATAAGGATTTATTGGTAATACCGAGTTGTTATACCTAAATTAATTATAATTTTACTTATCATGACTATTTTATATGATCATTATATTGGTCATTGGATGTCAAGACTACCAATCATGGAAGGTGTCTATACGACATAATCAAAAAGGGATGGTGACATCATAGAATTCTAATAAGGGGTGAAAGTTACTGAAATCTAGTTTTGGATTAAATTAAGAAACAATATCATAGAATATTCATTTGGAATGAATCTTTTATATGTGTATACAAGAGGTTAATTGGAGAACCACTATTTTCCAAGTGAAATATGCTTGGTTACATATGGAAAACAGCTGTTGGTATTATAGTTACACTATTGGAAAACAGGACTATACCCATGGTTTTCCAAAAAATCATGGGTATAGGCCCACTTATAACCATGGTTTACATTAACCATGGGTATATGTGATATTTTCTAACCTATACTCACAGTTCTTGCTAAATTGTGGAAATAGGGTACCCAGGTAAGCGCGGGTAGTGAAAACATTGTGCAGAAAAGTCATGAGAAAATCTATACCCATAGTTTAAACTAAACCATGGGTATAGGTGGGTCTATATCCATGGTTTTTCTGAACCATGGGTATGGGTTACCCTATGTTTGAATGGGAAGCAAATTGGGTGTGAAAACCTATTACCGTAGTTTTTTACCTATACCCATGATTTATATATATATATATATATAAGATAATATATATATATAAGATTATATATATATAAGATTATATATATATATATACATAAGTATAAGTGGTGTAGTGGTAGATGACTTTTCCTATGTAGAGGTGGTGAGGGTTCAAAACCCGTGCATGGTGTTTTATTTAATACTATATCCATGGTTTAAGAACCTTGGGTATAACACTTTTGAACCATGGATATAGGTCATTACTATACCCAAAATTTGAGGACCCATGTTTTGAATAACCTTGGGTATAGATATTTCAAACCATGGGTATAGATCAAGGCTATATCGACGCCTCGGTTGCCCATAGTTACAAAACCATGGGTATAGACCATACCCATGGTTTTGTGGGAAATACCCATAGTTTTAAACCATGGGTATATGCTATATTTTTAGTAGTGTTAATTAAGAACATATTGAAAGTAACTTTCTTAAGATTGAATCCAAGTAACAAACTATCTTCTAGGGAAAATTCTCTAATCAAGTAGATCTAATGGTTTCTTAGACCTAGTCAATAGTATATTTACTGAAAAGGTATTGATAAAATAAAAGTTGGATTAATTCAGGAGAGAATTGTTTCTAGAGTCACATGACATAAATCTATCCTAGAAGACATGCATGGGAATAAGAGGAGATTAATCTGGTGAGTTAAATTCCATATACTTCTATGATGGATCAATCACATATGTCATGATATGTATAAGAAATGATATAGCTAACATAAACTTTATAATAGGAAAATATCTATTATATCCCGGATAATTGTAAGGTAAGTAGTCAAAACTATCCAATTGTACCTGAGTAAGTATAGAAGGTATGTATCTTTTATGTGGAGAAGAAGGGACACTATTTTTGAGGTAACAAAAACTAGTCTTCCTTGGATCAATGCGATCTAATATCACATTTAGGAAAAGGTAACGAGTAAGAAAAGATTAGTCTACTAGTGTTAGTCATATCTATAAATACCGAGTACATTACAACTTCTAAGGTGGTTAAAGAAGTATTGTGGATTACACAAGGATTTGTTCCAGTTTTTGGAATCAAACCTAGTAATTAAAGTTTTATCATAATATAAAATTATGATAATTCTATTAATAGTACTAGACAAGATTTCAAGTTTGGAAAGTGAATAAAAAGATATATACTTGGGTTTTATATATCTTGAGGAGCCTTACTCAAGAAGGTGAGACCACAGATAGAAAAATAGACACATAGTAGAAATGTGTCAAACCCATGACTAAAACCATAACTCAGTAGAAACATGATCTTATTATATGAGATCTTACAAGGATGGTTATCAAGTTATCTCTAGTGTAAGTGAGAGTGTTGTAAAAGCGGGTTCCCTAGAACCAAATTTATTAGTACTTTTGATTACCCTAACATGTATACAAATAATTATACATGATGTACACTTACCATTATAGTGTTGATATTTATGCGTTCACTATTTAAAGGGTAATGTCCATATATTATTTTTCATATCAAATGTTTCGGGTGTCATTGGTTGTTCCTATTTATGGACATGTGTATTGGTATCCTAACTTGAGATCATTATCAATGTGCACTATTTGATTGTGTACTTTGATACAAGGAAAAAACCATGACAATGAAGTCGTGGTGAGGTAGCATGCATTGGGTGTGTCATTGGTGGTATAATATTGGTTGAATGATCAAGATATAATTTGTTTCTTATGAGTTGAAGAAGTAATATCTCAGACCTAGTTGATCAAGATGGTAGTACCTTCATAAATCATTGAACAAGGTAGTCTAAGGTAAGTATATCTAGTTAGATAAACAAAAATAAAGGTAAAAAGAAAGATGAAACAGTTATGAATCTTGTTTTATGAGATATCTAAAGGCAAATAGATTGTATTACACAGTTCATGTTCATAGAATGGTTGTTGTAAAACCCCATTACACTTTTCAGGTACTCCCTTTTTTATTATTTGTTTATCATTTTTATTTGGGTGAATTTTCAAGATTCTCATAGATAGAGAGCCTTTAAGGGAGAAAATGACATGAAGTTCAGAGATGTATGTTTATTTGAATTAATAGAATCTGGATATAAATGTGTTAATAGGATTTGATGGGTTCTCCCCAAGTTCAGAGAACAACCCATGTGTCGTGGTGTTTTTCGGCTAAAAACTGGGATTTCTGCTGTCATCTGGACATTTACACACCATGTAATAAAATTACATGATGTTTAATGGTCCCTAGAGAGATTTCGTGAAACTGGTATAAGGCATGAATGTTTTACACACCATGTAAAGGGTTCATGTTGTGTAAGGGAAAAAAATAGGGTTTTAATAAAAAGTCGACATATTTTCCATCACTTTCAGCCTTTGTGGATTACATGACATGCGATGGAATTAAAATCCTTGTAAATATTGTGATTTTTGGTTTTTAGGGTGACATGTGAGTTATTTTCATTTCATTAATCCATGAAGCCTCCCTATCTCAACCTATAACTCATACTAAGAAATTTTGGAGACCTTCGCTCCATCTGAAACACTTCGTTCAGTGATTGATCTCCATAGTAGTTATTTTGCATCTCTCCGGGTCAATATTATTTTTGGTTCTTCTTTATTTTGGTCACAACTATTGCATTGTACACTTTTAGGTTTTATATTCATGATTAGACAACGTTTTCTATCGATCCTTTTTAGTTTCTTATCATGCCTTTCTTTTAAATTCCGATCTCTTGGTTTCCTGTTACCATTGTCAATGGAGGATAGGTTTATACCAGTTTGAGGTAGGTATTTCTTTACAATGGGTTAATGGAATGAATATATTATTATTATTGTAAATTTCCTTTGTTTTGTTAATTTATTTGAATTTATATGAAGTTTAAAAGGTTTTATTGGAGAGGAAAATGTTTTTAAATAGGTTTTTCTTTGAAAATGGATTTTCTTGATTTGAAAATGTGTTTTGACACACCAAAGAAGATTGGATTGGATTTGAAAATGTTTTATAAAATTATGAGCATGGTTTTGAAATTTATTATTACAATTGATACATTGGTAACCTTGGGTTCATTGGGAAAGAGATAGGGGTAGCCTTAGCGTGTGTGGCACCACTAAGAGATAACCTTTTTGGATATCAATGGACTATATCAAGACTCGATATTGGTTTTATCCAATGTTATTCCTATATAGGATCTTGAGTTTCTAGTACACATTTTCCCATAGGCTAGGGACAAATATTAGTTTCTTTTTCATTTATAGTTATTTATCACATTATTATTTTTATTTTGACTTTCTGCTCACATGTTTTTATATGACATTGTATCACATGGAATTGCATGATGGTATTTCATGGATATGTGTTCACTTTCTTACATCTTCATGCATAGATATAATTTCTTATCTATATCAATTACACTTGTCATATTTTTGGTTTGAGAATATGAAATAATTTTATGAAAACCAAAAGGTAATTTTTTTTAAAAATGAATTTGATTTATAAATATTCATTTTAAATATTCTTTTTTAAAGATAGAATCATTTCATTCTTGATATCAGAACATATATAGACTTAGTGGTGGTGTCCTACTAGGTTTTGTGCTCATAAAATAATTTTTTCTTTGGGAAATTGTAAATGTTATATTATAGTATATTGGTAAAGGTAATAGAATCTTGTAGCATATCAACTTCTTCTTTGGTCATTGCCTTCAGTTTGGGTTGGTTTAGAGTTGACTATTGGTCACATGGAGACATGTTGGTATTGTTTTATTCATACTTTTGGGTTTATATGGTTTATATTTAATTGTATTGATATAGTTGTTTCTTTTTTGTTTTTTATTTTTACTCTGGTTGTATGTATTGTTTGGGTTATATTCAAGACTTGTTATGTTATCTTGTTTCACCTCACCATGTGGCAGACCGAATCAAGTGTATTGTTTGGGTGATCATTGATTGACTCATGAAATCAAAAAATTTATTACCTATAAAGGATATAAAGAAGGTAGAATATCTTAGGGACTTGTATGTTTGAGAGGTTGTGAAAATTCATGGGGTTCTCACTATATTTTTATCTAACAGGGACCTAAGGTACACGTCCTGGTTTAGGAAAGGTTTGTAGGAGGTTATGGGTTTCTGAATTAGATTGATCATGACTTATCATCTATAGATTAATCAAAAGACAAAGAGAACTATCTAGGTTCTTAATGATATGATCTAGGCTCATGTTCTTGATTTTTTACGATCTTGGTAAAAAGATTTTCCTCTTGTTGAGTTTTCCTATAAGAATAGTTATCAGGCCTCGATTAGGATGGAACCCTTTGAGGATTTGTATGGGTAGACATGTAGATCTCCCTAGTATTTAGTAGAGTTGATAGAGAGGTTCTTGTTTGGGATGATTATTGTTTAGGATATTATGGAGATGATATAGTTGATCTGGAGAATATTGATCATGGCATAGAGACATCAAAAATATTATGAGGGACATCATCATCAGCCGCTGGAGTTTGAGTTTAGTGATCAGGTTTTTCTTAGAGTTCCACCTTTCTTGGGACATCATTGGTTGGGTAAGAAGGGTATGTTTTCACAAAATTTTGTGGGCCCATTTGAGATCTTTTAACGACTAGGAAGGTTGTCATATTAGATAGAATTTCCATCTAGTTTGACATCTATCAATGATGTGTTTCATGTCTCCTAGATGAGGAGGTATATACCAAATCCTTCCCATGTGATTGGATAAGAGGATGTTGATCTTGGGACCAAAACCACTTTGGTTGAGCATCCGATTCATATTATAGATCGTCAAGATAAGGTATTACATGGTAAAATGATTCATATGGTTTGGGTACTATGGAAATGTAGATAAGATATAATTGAGATATGGGAGAGGGAATTTCTGATGAGGCAGTTGCAGGATTTAATTCTTATGAGTCCAGGAATCTGAGGGATTTCTGGGGGAAGAAATTATTTATGGTGGGGATATTGTAACACCCCGTTACACTTTTCAAGTACTCCCGTGTTTATGATTTTTTTATCATCCTTGTTTGGGTGCATTTGAGGGATTCTATGGGATTAAGATCCTTTTATAGGGAAGATGACCTAATGTGTAGGGATATATATTTATTTTAATTAATGGAATATGGGTATGAATGTGCTAATAGGCTTTGAGGGGTTCTCCCCAAGTTCAGAGAATGACCCACGTGCCATGGTGATTTTCTACTGGAAACTGGGATTTATGTTGTCTTCTAGAAATTTACACACTATATAATGAGATTACATGCTATGTAATGGTCCCTGGGTAGATTCCATGAAACAAGTACAAGGAATGAAAGGTTTACACATCATGTAAGGGAAAAAATAGGTTTTAATAAAAAAGGCGATGCATTTTCCATTGATTTCAGCCTTCATGGATTACAAAAAATATAATGGGATTAAAAACTGTGTAAATGTCCTGAGTTGTGGTTTTTAGGGTGTCGTATAAGTGATTTTCATTTCATTCATCCATGAAGACTCCATATCTCAACCTAGAGCACACCCTAGGTGATTTGGATACCTCTACTTCATCTGAATCACTTCATTCAATAATTGATCTCCATCTCATTTAGGTTGAATCTCTCCAGGTAAGCATTCCTTCTAGTTCTTCTTTCCTTTGGTCACAACTATTTCATTGGTTGATTTAGGTTTCAAATTCACGATCCAATAGTGTTTTCTATCGATCCTTTTAATTTTTTTATCATGAATTTCCTTTTTAATATCGATCTCTTGGTTTCCTATCACTCTTGTTGAAGGTGAGTAAGTTTATACTGGTTTGAGGTAGGTGTTTCTATACAATGGGTTAATTCAATGAATTTATTATTGTACCTATAATTTTTTTGGGTTGTTTATTGATTTTAAGCGATATGTAGTTTCAAAGGTTTTATTGGAAAGAAAAATGTTTTTAAAGATGTTTTTCTTTGAAAATGAATTTTCTTGATTTGGAAATGGGTTTTTAAACACTGAAGTAGATTATATTTGTTGTACCTCTCGTACCCCTCAAGGTTTTATTTTCATGATCACAATCACTCTCTTGTTTATCTAATCCTCTTTCAAGTGTTTTTGGATGATAGGAATCATTTCAGGTTACCAAGGAATTGGGCCAAGCAAGCTGAAGCCAAGAAAGGAGCAAAGTGCACTGTTTTCATGTGCACCGGCCAACCGGTGGAAGACCACCGGCCAGCCGATGGAAGCCTGGACAGAAGGCATCCTTCTGTCCAGACCACCAGCCAACCGGTGTCACACCAGTGGCCAGCCGGTGGCACCCAGATGAATAGTGGTTGCTACTACCTTTGCACCGGCCAACCGGTGATGCCTGAGCAGAAGGACTTCTCAACGTCTAAGGCACCGGCCAGCCGGTGGCCCTGCACCGGCCAGCCGGTAGCCCAGTCAAACTAGCCGTTGGCTTTGACCAGTCAACTCCCATTTGGCCTCCAACGGCTCCGAGGCCCTTTACAACGGATCTGAAGACTCCCCAAGGGTTCCATGTCTATAAATAAAGGCCATGGAAGCCCCGGACACTTACCCGGATCATATACGAAGCCAACAGACATATTTTGTATCAATTGGCCAACCTCCGGCGACTTCCTTCAAAGGAACCTCAAGTGCTCCAACAACTTCCACATCCAAGGAGCTCCACCAAAGAAGCTTGGAAGCGGCCTTCAATATCTCCAATCATTCAAAGGCGCCCAAGGCTTCTTCTCATATACGGTTTTTATTGTATATTTATTTTGAGCTTCATTTTGGGTTTGTGCCTACAAACCCCATCTCTTTCTCATCTCCTTTTCTTTGGGTTCTCACACCACCTTCAAGGTGTGAAGAGGTTGGTCAAGCCTTACCTTGTAAAAGGCTTGAGACAAAGGTGAGCTAGCCTTCACCCGTAAAAAGGCTAGTGGGTTCTTACTAAACCATTAAAAGTAAGTGGGTTCTTGCTCAACCAATAAAAGCAAGCTGTAATAGGTGAGCTAGCCTTCACCTGTAAAAAGTCTAGTGGGTTTCTTGCTACAACCATTGAAAAGCAAGCGGTAGAATCTCTCAACGGTTGAGTTGGGATCGGAGACGTAGGCCGGGTTTTTGGCCGAACTCCGTTATCAATTTTGTGTCTTGCCTCATTTATTTCCGCTGCACTTTCAACTTTGATTTTAATTTGTTAATCATTTTTTAAAAGGCAATTCACCCCCCCTCTTGCCATCACTCCCTTCTTTCTCCGCCCAACAATTGGTATCAAAGGGAGTATTTGAATAATTCCCTAACCGGTTTCAAATTAAAGATTTTTTTTTGATGGCATCTACCTCTTTCGCCCCCGAAGGCTTTTCTTTGGGTCGTGCTCCATTTTTTGATGGAACCGACTATAATTATTGGAAAACCCGCATGACTACTTTTCTTAGAAGCATAGGATATCCCATTTATAAAATTGTCATGCAAGGTTACACTCTCTCTTCCCCCGATGAATCCAAATGGACCCAAGCCGATATTAAAAATTTCGAGCTTGATGGCAAAGCCATGAACGCTCTTCATTGCGGCCTTGATCGTAATGAATTCAATCGAGTTTCCACATGCACCTCCTCACATGAAATTTGGAAACTTTTGGAGGTAACCCATGAGGGGACCAACAAAGTCAAGGACACTCGATTGGACATGTTTCGTCAAGATTTTGAGTCATTTTCTATGCACCCACATGAATCTATTTCTGATATGTTTACTCGATTTACTGACGTTTGCAATGGTAGAAAGTCTCTTGGAGATAATATTTCTATAGAAACCATGGTCAAGAAGATCCTATGGATCCTTCCAAGCTCATGGGCTCCGAAGGTGACGGCAATTCAAGAAGCGAAAAATTTAAAAGAAATGCCGGTCGAAGAGCTCATCGGATCCCTCATGACATACGAGATCACCATGAGGAGGCAAGCTGAAAAGGAAGGAAAACCAATCAAAACTCCAAAGAACATCGCCTTCAAGGTACAAAACGAAGAAAGCTCATCCTCCTCATCTTCTTCCTCTTCAAGCGGCGATTCCGAAATGGAGGATCTTTCCCGCAAGATGCACAAGTTCATGAAGAAGCACAAAAAGAAGAAATCCTACAAGGCCCGCAAGGCTCAACCCAACGAAAAATCCGAGCCCAAGGTAAAATGTTACGGGTGTGGCGAGAAAGGCCATTACAAGCCCGATTGCCCACTCAACAAGAAACGGGCTAAGGAAAAAGGAAAGAAAAAGGTCCTCAAGGCGACATGGAGTGACACCTCCTCATCATCCTCCTCCTCCTCCTCCTCGAGCGACCAAGGTACAAAATGCCTAATGGCATTTCACGAGGTAACTTCTTCCGATTCCTCATCCTCGTCCTCATCTTCAAATTCTTTTAATCATTTATCATATGAAGAACTTCAACATGTGCGAGACCAATTAGAAAATGGTTTTCATGAGCTTTCTTCAAAATTCGTTGCTTTGAAAAAGAATTTCAAAAAACTCTCTTCCGAAAAGGAACAACTTCTCAAAGAGAAGGAGGAGTTGTCCCTCAAATTACAAAACATTCCCAATGTTGATTCCTTGGAATCAACAATCAAAGATCTAAGGGAATCTCTTGCTAAATTCACCAACGGAGAACAAAACCTTTCAAAACTCCTTGGTTCTCAACGTGTTTCTAGAACCACACATGGACTTGGCTACACCAACCAAGCTTCCTCCTCCCATGCTCCAACTGTTTTTGTAAGGGGGAGCTCTAGTTTTAAATTTTGTAATTATTGTAAGAAACCCGGGCACCTCATTTATGAGTGTGATTGCAAAAATGCCCAGTACGGTCAACCCAAATCTATTTTTTATTCGGACGAGTTTTATAGGAGAAGACCCGCCATGAAACAAATTTGGATTGAAAAATCCCTTTTGGCGAGTCTCTCCAGGCCAAAAATAGTTTCGTTTCCCCGATGATCTTTTGTTTTATTTAGGGGGAGAAATTTTCTTAAATTCAAAAATCTCTTTCGATTCATTTTTCAATTTAAATTCATTTTTGATTCAAAACTCTCAATTTCAAAAATTTCATTTGGTTTCAAATTTCAAATTTCAATTGGTTTTTGATTCAAAACTTTCAATTCAAACTGTTATTCAAATTTTCATTTCAATTTCAAAAATCTCAATTGATTTTTCAATTCTCATATCTAGTTTTTCAAACCCCTTCCCTCAATCAAGTTTTATGCCCCATGCTATTTTGATAATCACAAAGGGGGAGAAATTCTTGGTTGATTGGGGGAGAAATCCTTTAAAACATGCTTTTCATTTCACTTTCTACATTGTTTGTTTTGGTGATTGTGATCATCAAAATAGGGGGAGATTGTTGTACCTCTCGTACCCCTCAAGGTTTTATTTTCATGATCACAATCACTCTCTTGTTTATCTAATCCTCTTTCAAGTGTTTTTGGATGATAGGAATCATTTCAGGTTACCAAGGAATTGGGCCAAGCAAGCTGAAGCCAAGAAAGGAGCAAAGTGCACTGTTTTCATGTGCACCGGCCAACCGGTGGAAGACCACCGGCCAGCTGATGGAAGCCTGGACAGAAGGCATCCTTCTGTCCAGACCACCGGCCAACCGGTGTCACACCAGCGGCCAGCCGGTGGCACCCAGATGAATAGTGGTTGCTACTGCCTTTGCACCGGCCAACCGGTGGCCTCCTCACCGGTCAGCCGGTGCTGCCTGAGCAGAAGGCCTTCTCAACGTCCAAGGCACCGGCCAGCCGGTGGCCCTGCACCGGCCAGCCGGTAGCCCAGTCAAACTAGCCGTTGGCTTTGACCAGTCAACTCCCATTTGGCCTCCAACGGCTCCGAGGCCCTTTACAACGGCTCCGAAGACTCCCCAAGGGTTCCATGTCTATAAATAAAGGCCATGGAAGCCCCGGACACTTACCCGGATCATATACGAAGCCAACAGACATATTTTGTATCAATTGGCCAACCTCCGGCGACTTCCTTCAAAGGAACCTCAAGTGCTCCAACAACTTCCACATCCAAGGAGCTCCACCAAAGAAGCTTGGAAGCGGCCTTCAACATCTCCAATCATTCAAAGGCGCCCAAGGCTTCTTCTCATATACGGTTTTTATTGTATATTTATTTTGAGCTTCATTTTGGGTTTGTGCCTACAAACCCCATCTCTTTCTCATCTCCTTTTCTTTGGGTTCTCACACCACCTTCAAGGTGTGAAGAGGTTGGTCAAGCCTTACCTTGTAAAAGGCTTGAGACAAAGGTGAGCTAGCCTTCACCCGTAAAAAGGCTAGTGGGTTCTTACTAAACCATTAAAAGTAAGTGGGTTCTTGCTCAACCAATAAAAGCAAGATGTAATAGGTGAGCTAGCCTTCACCTGTGAAAAGGCTAGTGGGTTTCTTGCTACAACCATTGAAAAGCAAGCGGTAGAATCTCTCAACGGTTGAGTTGGGAGCGGAGACGTAGGCCGGGTTTTTGGACGAACTCCGTTATCAATTTTGTGTCTTGCCTCATTTATTTCCGCTGCACTTTCAACTTTGATTTTAATTTGTTAATCATTTTTTAAAAGGCAATTCACCCCCCCTCTTTCCATCACTCCCTTCTTTCTCCGCCCAACAATATTGTCTTTGAAAAAGGAAATAGCCTCAACATAGCTGATTCTAGTTTATGTGGGGGATACATGGTTTCTACAGTGTCATTGGACTCCTTAACATGAAGGTAGGGAATCTTAGACTCCATTCCATGGAATGTGGGAAGGTGGTTTAGTACATAGGGTTTAAGATGTAGTTGGAATATCCTAGGGAATTGTGGCTAATTCATGAGGGAAAATTGGTCCAGGAATGTGTGATGTAGTCATTCATGGTTTGATTGACTGCATTCCCCATGTTTGGGGCTGCCTCATTTGGATTTCCATTTTGGTTCCCACCCGGGTTTATGAGTTGGTTACTTTGAAGACCTTCCATTGAAATGGGCTCAATTTTTGACTCTGAAGTATAAATAAGATTAGGATATAATGGAAACAACCCTCTATGTTCACTTTACTCCACTATCCTAGGACTTTCCACCATAACTAGTCAGTTTGAATTATCGCGGGTGTAGGAGGGCATGCGCCAAAAGAAAAAAAAAGAGAAATGGACAAGATAAGAGATCTTGGGTGAGAATAGAAGAATAAGGATGAGGAAATAAGTTTTTGTTCTATGGTACTTACTTGGTCCCCAACAGTGGTGCCAAAATTTGATTCAGGCTCAAATTTACCCAAGAGATGAAGGTAGAACGGTTCTTGTAGTTTAGCTTGGGTTGTCAAATCCTCAAAGACCTAAGAAGTAACCTAAAGACATGTGAATTATATGGATTGTTTTTAGATATGAAGTGACCAACATGGTTTTGATTTTATATGGTTTTAAATAACACTAATAAACCTAAGTGAATTCAAATTAAAATAATGAGTTGAACCTTGGTTATCACTTGGGGTAGATTGAATGAAATTCTTTTTTTTAATGGTTTCAAATTTTTATATTTGAGATAGGTTTATTCAATAAGATCAAACAACTTCATCACTTACTAGAATAGTATTGACTAAATTATTAAAATATGTGGTTTAAAAAAATAATATATTAATTAATAGGTTACCAATTAATTATAAATGAATATGAAAACCGATTGAATATAATGGAAAATATCATTATAGTCACAAAGCTATTTTAACCTAGTAAATTAAATTAATTACAATTGGTAAGTGATATTAATATAATACATATGTTATATATTCAATAACTTTTTTGATATTTATCCAATATATTCTATATATGTAAGATAAAAACAAACCCAATTTTATGCTTAAAAAACCTATATTTTTATTAAGGCATTTTTTACTACCTTTTAATGGAGAATCAATTTTAAATCCAATTTTTGGAACTTTTATAGATTTAATTTTTCAAAATAAACATTATATTTGAAATAGAAACATAAAAATCAGGTTAAGATAATTTTTTGTACATTTATTTAAGGTCTCATCTTTTAATGAAAAGATAAAAATACTAGATTTTAATTCAAAAGTAGTTTTTCATGTAATTTATTTATAAGATTAAATTATATTTTAAATTTTTTAAACAGTTTAGTTAGATAATATTTTTATCAATTAATCTAATTTAGGTAATTGGAACCAATTTCACATTGAAATTGGATATAAAAACTTGGTAAATTTTTGGACATTTTTACTTTAAAAACCCACAGTGTCATCCCGTCAGTGGGATTAGTTTTTTAAATTAATTTTTTCCAATTATGTGTTTATAATTTGGAAAAATGGATTAAATAATTTAAATAATAATAATTTATAATATATAATAAGTTAAAAATTATTTTTTACAAAAAATATTAGTGAAAGTGGTTAAAATTAATTACATTGGTTAAGAGAAAAATTAGGTTAATAAAGTACTAAACCTTAAATTTAAGACCCAAAATGACCTAGACACATGTACAACATCCATTTCTGGCCATATTTATATGATATTATCAATTATATCAGCATTTTTCTATTATTTTATCCACTTGAAACATGAAAAACATGGGTTAAATTATCTCTTCAAATATTTATAAGAGTGCCACTCCTCCCCCACTATAAAAGTCCACTAACTCTACCCATTCCTCACAACTCTCAAAACTTTTAGGTTCGGCCAAGATATACCCAATTAGCCTCCCAAAAAATAATCCCTTAGACCTTGAATCATCCCTTAGGGTATAAATATTCTCAAGTAAGCCTTTTGGCATAAACCAAAAGGAGTTACCCGATTAAGAGGTAACGTCTTCTCTCAAGCTCCTTTCATTTATTTTACTTCTCCACCCCATCCACTCTATTTATTCCATTTTTGTGTAAAAGAAATGGTATCAAAAATATAATAGTATTTTTTATGAAAATATTTCGACCTACACTTACACAAACCTCCATCTAATGGATAACGAACATACTATTTCTATGTACGGTGAACTACTACCTCACGAAATGATGATTGTTCATTTATCCATTTCCACAAATCATGGTGGCCATTGTGATGGAAAATCTATTTATTTTTTTATATATAATATATATTATGTCTTTAAGCTTCTATATTCATTTTTACAACACATACCTTTTTACTTCCCATTTGGTGTTAATACGATAATCTCGTTTGAGGAAGTGTGGACTACTGCCCCCTCAAAGCGATGCGATTCATTCACACACCATATGGAATGTATTAAGGATGGGTTAAGTGAAATTATATGATATATTTAATATATTAATTCTAATAGAATAATTATATATACATACTTGCATATATATATGTGTGTGTGTGTCATTTACATATTTTCTTTCAATACGACAATAAAACGGAAACAATGTTCATGCGTACGTACGACTTACCGTCTCTATGAACGGTGTATTCCATTTCATACTTAATTATGCTATATGTTATTATAATATATATATAGTGGATATTAATGATATTTATATCATGATATACATTCTGGAATTATGATATAATTAGAAGGACCAACAATATAACAAATTAAGGCACATGCGAAAAACAAAGTGAATATTACCCAAAGCGAAACTTAACATAGGACCATTAAAAAGAGGGTAATATAAGGTCATAATGAAACCATATATGGAAATATGTATAATAATATTCTTCTGTAAAATATTTATAATAAACTTATATTTATTATACAGGAAGCTTGTATGAGTATGGAGAGAGTCAAGACATAAGGTAAGGGGATTTCATCTCACTTTTAATTTCCATGAGGTACATGTTATGTTCGCCAATATTTCATTTTTTTTGTGGTGTATGTAATGAAAATTATTGTATTATATGTATATTATAATTAAATTTATTGGTATTCACATGTCCATTTTATGATCCTTCTTTCACGGGGTTTAACTTTCAAAAGATACCAAATCAGTAAAATGTTTTGTCTCAATTTGTCTTCTTTGGGACTCATGTTTTGTTATACACCTAAAATCTTTTATGAGGTGAATATATTTCAATTTTTTATGAAAAATCATGAATCTAAATATTTTTACATTATTATGTGATTCATGTAATTTACTTTCCTTAAATAGAGAGTATAAACCCAAGATACCAATTTATAAGAGTTTATTGAGATAATCTCATAGATTTTCAAGATTGTTTATGTTTTTGCTTCATTTGATGAAATATTATGACCAATCTATCAAGAGTATTCAAGAGTTTCCTTATCCTATATTATTTCATGATATAATCATGTATCAGTACCATATTTTACTCTTTATTACATAATATAATTAAGAAATTATTTTTAAGAAATACTGACTTTACCCTTTCTTCAGTTGAAAATCTATGTTTTATAAGAAGGGATTCCAAGAATATTATACCATTATCCTATAAGCTTTAAAATAATTTTTTTTCCATTTTTCTCTTTTAGCAGTCTATTCAATGGAATATTCTTGTCACTTTATGAACAAGGCACTTTTTAAACATTTTTACCGTGTAAAAGGAATGTTCTTTTGATCTCAAATGACATGTACAAATTTACCCGCCGTCATTTATTCGAAGCTCCTTTTGAATTTTTAAGAGGTTAATCTTTAAGAAAATGTTTTTAAAAGATATTTTCTGAGAAAATTGATTTAAATAAAATTCAATCTTATTTTATAAGTTTTCAAGTACAATGGTTTTCAAAACATTTTCAATATCTTTTTATAAGTTTTCAAGGAAAGAGGTTTTCAAAATGATTTCATTCCTTATTTATAAGTTTTCAAGGAATTTTATAAGAAAAATATTTTTAAATTGTTATATGTATTAAAATTTATTTTTCAAACAAGAAAGGATATTTTCCTTAAGAAACATTCTTTAAAAGTTATTTCAAAATTATTTTCCATCTAAGATAACATCTATTGATGTTAATGATTATAATCTAATGGTTATATTCATATCCTTTCTATGAATGGGTTATTATTAATGTCATGGTATTTATAAAACCTATTTCTCCTTCATGGGTTATATGTATATGAAATTCGTTACTCTTTCACAGGTTATTATTTTGATGAAATGATTATGAAACCTGTATTTTTTCTATAGATTGTGATATGTTTACATGTTTATGATACCCATTTCATTTTATGGGTTATGATATGCCTATTTATGATATTTTGGAATATGTATGTATTATTTCATTATGTGATGGGTGAGACCTATATATCCCTCCAATGCATTGGGTAAAGTTTTATATCTCATGAGAGAAGCTAAGATGGTATTGGGAGTGAACCTTGACTACTATGATGGATATGGGAGTGAACCATGACTACTATTATGGTATGGGGAGTGAACCCATACTACTAAGATGGTCTTGTAAGTTATTCCTTGGATACTATGGAAATAATTATGAGTTTATGTGTTTTCCACACTTCTATATTTTATTCATATATTATTATTTCATGATTTATGCTCTTTATTTCATTATGATCCATGTATTATGAACTGCTAATATTTATTCCATGATCTCTATTATGATCCTTGATATGTAGGGTATGATCTTATATTTTCTTGATCACATTCTCATACCCTTATTCTCATGTTTATGCTTACATGTGTCCATTGTTTACCCTTACTGAGCATTTGAGATCACCCCTTTTTATGTTTCCTTTCCCCTAGGTTATGATGATATGTACTATGTTTGATATGTATAAGAAGATTTCTAGTAAAGAATAACCTAGTGGGAGATGATGTAGCTCACATATATACCGGTGTTTATGTTTCCATGTTTCCAAATGCACTATACCAACTACGGTCTTTGGGCATCTGTTTGTGTAATATTTAAGTATTCTGTAAAATTTATGTAATATTAATGTTTTGAAAAGAGAGGGTCACTATAGTTGATATCAGATCAAATTTATAGTTAACCTTTAGAAACTAGGATGAGAAAACTTTAGTGATATCCTTAGGTTTATTTCTAAGGATATGTCTAGGGATGTCACTAAGGATAAGTGTAAGGATGAGTTAACATTTAGAAACATGTTCTAGAATTTTGGGAAAGGATAGAGTGAATGGTTTACTAGAAATATATCCCTGTATGGATACTACAAGTGGATGTGGCTCTGGAACAGATGTACCTAGGGGTAAAAATTCCGAAAAGATGTTCCAGACTTGACTCAGGGTAATCTGGTACATAACAACGGGCCTTGCTACATACCTGGTTTGACACTCCTAGGGGATATGCTTTAAGAATTAAAAAACTCTTCATGAAACATTATGAAGGGTTTAGATATAGTTGGATATGAATAACATAGGATAAACCTAATGTGTTATATATTAAGGAAGGTGTCATAGATTGAGGAATGTGTCATGATTTAGATATCCTATAAGTAATTATTTTCATGACTATGTGATTTTTTTCTATGATAAGTAATTCTCACACTATGCTCTGGTTTTAGTCAATGGAGGGAACTAGAAGGAAATAGATTAATTCTAAATGTGACAGACAATTTGATAATGAGAAGTCAAGTGGGATGATCACTAGAGTGAAAGATGTTGTGATCATGCCCAATATGTTTTCATAGAACATGATTAATAATGTTTACCTTAACCAACAATTGGACTCACCAAGGAAGATAAATAAGGAGTTCATTGAGAGTTTGGGTAATAAAGATCATTTAGGAAAGATGATTTAGTTTCCTTTGTGTAAAAAATGTGGAAATAATCACTACGTGAATGTCTTAGAGGGACAATAATATGTTTTGAATATGGAAAAGAAGGACATAAATCAAGTGACTACAAAGAAAAAATGAAGAGTTATTGGCCTCCCTAATTAATCATATAAGGTTAAGTGATTTAATAGTGGAGTAGATGGTCATTATGTAACTCAATTTCTCAAGAGGAAAGTTCCTAAAGAGAATTAGCAAGGTGGTGTGAGTAACAGTTACATTGTTGATGATGAAGAGACCACAGAAGAAATGTGAAAAGAAAGTGGTATTGTTTAATAGGATGAGGTATCCTTATTAATGGAATAATAATTAAGTGGAATAATCAAAGTTTTTATGTATTTGGATTCAAAATTTATAAATGATAAAATATACAAGGATTTTTCTACTTATTTTTTTCACTCATTATTTACAAGTTTATGTTGAATGTTCCCTATGTACTGGTGAAGTGATTTAATGACAAGGTGATATTTTTACTAAGGGAAGGTAACCCTTAATGAGTTATTTATGTTAAGATAATTTTTATGTATAAAGATATGTGGGATATGAATAAGTAAATTAGACAGTATTTGTAACGCCCCGAACCCAGTTACCCAGAGTCGGTGCATTATTTTAATACATTGGCATGATTACATGGAATCAAGTCCCGAAAGACCGATCAGTTTAGCAGTCTTGGAAAATAGATTACATACATTAATGTTACATTAAACTTTATAACATACAACACAACATAAATAATCCTTTATGAATGCCATTATTCACTTAGATTAACCCTGCATATCAATCACAATACACTTCTTGGAATCCTGGTAAAAATAAAACATAGAAAGGGGTGAGCTCAAATGCTCAGTAAGGGTAAGAAATACAATGGAAGATAACATAAATATTAAGCATGGTGAATAATTGAAACCACATGCCTTTACCAATAATAAACATGAATACTTTTATGGCAGAAATATGAGCTGAGTAAATAATGCCATAATAAAACATAATCATGGTTATTATACTAGTCAAATGACCACACGAACCATCAATATTATTTTCATAATGAAGGAATTTATAATACCAAACATTAATTTCTATGTCAAGGCCTCGTGCCAGGACCTATGGGCTAACTGTAACTGGACCCAAAACTGGAGAGCCTTTGTAATCGGACTCTATCCCAGAGAGCCTCTATAACCGGACTCCAACCCGGAGAGCCTCTATAACCAGACTCCACCCCAGAGAGCCTCTGTAACTGGACTCCAACTCGGAGAGCCTCTCTAACCGGACTCCATCCCGGAGGGCCTCTGTAACCGAACTCCATCCTGGAGAGCCTCTGTAACTGGAATCCATCCTGGAGAGCCTCTGTAACCGGACTCCATCCCGGAGGGTCTTCTGTAACCGGACCCTAACCCAGAGGTATTACTTTTAATTGTCCCCAACTTAGAACATACTAGTCCAATATATTCATCATAAGAAAAGGTTGAAATATAACATAAACATTCGTATTAAAACTAGCATATGAAATATCAATACTTTAACCATAAACCATGAATGGTATAAGAATAGCACATCCATAGTCAAACATATCAAAAAACATTCAATACAATATGGAAGTTTTGTATCATAATAAATCAACTTCAAATAAACTTAATACCCATCAAAGGATGTTGACATAGATGAAATAAAAACCTTTTTTTATAGAAATATCTCTTTCTATTTTGAAATAATTTAAGAGTCACATAATTATAAAGAAAACATTTATTTTGAAAATATTCTTATAAGCTTGTAAGAGAATATTTTGTGATGTCATAACAGTGGAAAATAGCTGCACCCGCCGTATAAGTTAAAAAAATACATTCTTAACTTAATGTTGTCGACAAGGTTAAAACGTACCTTGTTTGGAAAAAGACGGAAAGATTCCTTTCAAACCATTTTATAAAAAGTCAAACAACGGTATAAATGACTTTAACCCATAGTATAGTAAATGGTAAAAACGTTTTGAAATACATTTTTAAGAAACATGGATGTGGATGATAAAGAGGTCCCAGTAGATACTTACATAAAAACAACCTCAGATAATAAAGAGATTGTGAAATTAACCCTTACCTCATTGTAATAAAGTAAGTCATATGAGGAACAGTCAATAAGAACCAAAGGAATCATAGAATATATTGAATATAAAGATAATCAAGATAATATATATCAAATGGAAGTACCAAATACACCACATTGAATAAATAAGTGGTGAACAATGGAAATCTCACGGAATTAAAAGTGGATAAGAAACCCCTTACCTCGTGTCTGACTTGACCCGTTCGTTCTTTAATATCCTGAATAAAAAACTAAAGATACTTTATACTTTCTTAAGAACATTTTTCAAGTTTATTATTTCTTTTATATCACTTATTACCATGTTATAAACATTATGTAATCATTTATGTTAATAACGTTCATTTTGTCGATATTTGGCACTTGAGTAAAAAATGAACACTTTATAGTTACAATTTGTTTACATGGTCAAAATTTCATTATATCTAGAATGATATTCATGATTTAGAGATCATATATATCACATATATCTAGTATATACATGTATTATAAAAGTACATATCATTTTGGGGTAAGAAATGAAATGCACCGTTCATGGAGACGGTAAGCTGTACGTACGCATGAACGCTACTTTCATTTCTATTTCTTATTTTAATAAAATTAAAACATAATGATTGTTAGAACCATGGTATTATATGCATGATTTGGAGTATGGTTTGTGTTTGTTTTCAATCAGTAGTGGAAGTTCAAAATGTGTACCCATAAAGAGATCATACAGTTCAAGCAGACAACAGTATTGAAGGTGGCGCCATTTCCCAGTGTTTGCCAAATTTTTGGGCCTGAAAATCGAAAAATGGAGAAAAGTGTTTTTGGAAAAGAGACTTGCACTCTGTGTACTAGATGAAGAGGAAACTTGCGCGCCATATGTTTTTCAAGATCATAAAATGGGAAAATGACAAAGGGATAAGGGCCGCGCAAGTTTTGGGCTGGTCGCGCAAGTGACCTGCGCGCCGTGAAGAGACATGGGTGCCAATTCCTAGGAAGACTAGAAACTTGCGTGCCTATTGTTTTTCAATATCATAACTTCAAAATATGGTAAAGTAAATAAGGTCGCGCAAGTATTTTTGTAGGTCACGCAAGTGAGTAGCGCGACAGAGGCTAGGGAGATGTGTTGCGCGCCGAGACTTGCGCGCCAAGGAGTGACTTGAGCGCCACCACGCAGTGTATCCAGTTTTCCTATAAATAGAGGACCCCCCGTCCTCATTGGGAATGAATTTCAAGACTTAGATATTTTTCGAGCTCTCGTCGCGAAAGTGGTTGAGTCGCGCAAGTGGTTGTTGGGTCGCGCAAGTAGAGGCTGTGCGCCAATTGTTGGCTGCGCGACCAAGGTAGTTGGGGAGTTAAAGGCGCAACGTCGCGCAAGTTTGGTGTTGAAAGGAGGCAGTGTCACTCAAGTTGTTTGGTGTCACCTGCGCGCCGATTTTGTACTGCACAAGTGACTTGCGCGCAGGGATTGTGACTTGTGCGCCGGGCTTGGATAAGCGTGTCGGGGTTGTTAAAGTTCATATGTCCCTTTTTAAGCTGCACAAAAGCTGGAAGATCGCCCTGTACCCTCAGCGCAAAGTGGGATTCATCTTCTGGTGAGAGTTGGACTTCAACAGAGCATCTACATACGACAGAGGATGCATTATTATGCAATGATGACGAGACCTTCATGTCTATAAACTGAGTGGGACTTCACCAACGATAGTGCGCCATGAGGAGTCAACAGGAGTGACTCGAGGGAAGCAATGAGCTATCCCTGAACCTTTGTAAAGGCAGTGAGCCTGGGATAGAGTGATTGTGCCCAAACCTTTGTAATCCACAGCTAGTGAAGTTTAGTGGAATTTGGTACGACCGATAACTTGTCGGCATATGCTCCTTGGACGTAGCCCTTAGTGGTGAACCAAGTAAAAAGTGCTGTGTCTTCTCTATGCGTGTGAATGTTTGCTTTCTGATCATATTCATCATAGAGGTTCAACAAGTTCTTACCAACGTGGGAACAAGATCCATCACATTAAAAAAAAGTTGTCACCCTAATTCACCCCTCCCCTCTCAGGGTGTCCCAGGGTCCTTCAAGTGGTATCAGAGGGTAAAGGTTGCTGGTGTTGAATCTGTCTTTTATCATCATGGAGAATGCAGTCAATGTCAGGGGATTCCCTCACTTCAATGGAGGTAATTTACAGATCTGGAAGAACAGAATGAGATCTTATCTAAGATCACTTGGAATGGAAGTTCTCTTTTCTACTGTGCAAGGAATACAAGTCACTGATCTAACATGCCTGGCTATGACTGAAACAGACAGGAAAATTCTTGATGCAGATGCTAAATCACAAAATGCACTCACTGCAGCCCTTTATGATCATATCTACCTAAAGGTGATGAATTTCACCTCAGAAAAATCCATGTGGGATAAACTCGAGAATATTTATGAATAGATAGCAAAGTGAAGGAGGCAAACCTACAAGTGCTGCACAATCGGTTTGATGATCTGAGGATGCATCCAGATGAGAATGAAGACTCTTTCTTCAATCGAATTACGGAAGTGGTTGGAGTAATTTGGGGTCTAGGAGAAGAAATCAAAGACATTGATATTGTAAAGAAAATATTAATAAGACTTCCACCTCTGTACAATACAAAGGTGTCAGCTCTTGAGGAAAGAGATCTTTCCAAAATTTCTGTAGATGATTTACTGAGAAGATTGGTAGCATATGAAATGAGAGTCAAACCAGAATATGCTACGACTCATGTGAGAAAGGAAATGGAATTCAAAGCCATGGATAAACTGAAAATCTCAAAAGATAGTAGCGGTGAAGATGACGAAGAAAAATAAATTCTTTCTCTCATTGCAAAGAAGTTCCAGAAGGGGAAAGGGAAATTCAAAGGGAAGTTACCTCTCGCATGTTTCTGTTGTGGAAAAGTTGGGCACATTGCCTCTCAGTGCTTAAGTAAGACCAATTATGAAGATAGTAAAGATGAAAGCTTTGAGAAGCCTCAGAGAAGGTTCTTCAAAAAGGGAGACTTCAAATCTAGAAAGAAAATGCAAAAGAAGAGTTTTGTCTGTGAAGAGGAAGAAGATGATAATGAATTCTGTGATGAAGAAGAACCAAAATTCAAAACTGGGAACCATGATTCTATGATGGCCACTGTTGAAAAGTTATGAGATACTGGTGGAGAAAAACAACTGAGAACTTGTGTAGATCCCGAGATGCAACTTATGGATGCAGTTAGTAAGATTAAGATTAAATGTAAGAGTTGCAATAAGTGGGAATCAATTGTAGAAGAATCAACTGAATACGTTGATCAACTTGAAGCTAAAATTGAACGATTGGAAGAATTTGTGAAGGTACAGTCTAAAATAATTAAAATAAATGATGATGTAGTATATTTGAAGCTGAGAATTGAAGAGCAGACAAAGGTCATCAATGACCTCACCTCCAGACTTGATGAAAAATCCAAGACTGCTGAGGGTCTTCAGGAGGAAGTTGTTACTCTAAGAAGTAAACCGGAGACTGAATCAATTCCAAAAGAATCGTGGAAGAAAATACAGTTTGGAAGATTCTCAGATGTAGAATTACTAGCAAGAGCCAATTGTGGTTCAGATTGGGTTGGAAAAATCTTGAGTGATCAAAGACCCGCTTGCATGGGAAAGAGTGGAATTGGCTGTGAAGCTGAGACATCAACTGCTAGAAGTGAAAAGATCCAAAAGAAAGACAAGATGAAAGTTAAACATGTTGAAACATTGCCTAAAGTGCTGAAAAAGGAACCCTCAATCCAATCTAAAAGGAGAATTGAAAATTATCCTCAAAAATTTAGAAATGACAGACAGTCTAACTTTTCTCCCAAAGAAGAAGGAATGAGGATAAATTCAAGTGAGAATACATTTCCTCTCATGAAGTGTCAGTTCTGTGGCTATTTGGCCCATACCATGTCTTATTGCGAAGAGGCAAGAAGCTATCTGAATGGAGAAGATATAGAAGTTCAACAAAGGAGAGAAAATTCATATCCTAATTCTTATAGAAGAAAAAATTTCTATGGATATTGTTTTCGTTGTTCTAACTTTGGTCATAAGGCCGCTAATTGCAGGAAGAGAAGGGACATGGAAACCTCATACCAGAGTTCAAGACAAGTCAAGTCTCGTCAGCAAGACAATGTTTCTCTTTCAAACAGGTTTTCTCCTCTCAAAGAAGATTTCGACTATGAAGAACCTGGGTATGCGGAAGAGATAATTGAAAGGCCATCGGTACTATATACTCAATCCAATGTCTCATGGAAGGAAAGGAAGAAGATTGAGAAATCCAACCTTGTAGAGGTGGCCCTCAAAGCTACGAAGAACAACAGTATGTGGATTCTGGATAGCAGTTGTTCATCTCATATGACAAGTAATGCCAGCCTGTTAACAGATATCAAAATAAAGGTTGATGGTACAGTACGATTTGGTAATGATGGAGCTTTGAAAATAAAAGAGAGTGGAAGTACCGAATTAGCAAATAGAGAACTAAAGAAGACTGAAGTCCTTTACGTAGATGGCCTATGTCATAATCTCCTCAGTGTGAGTCAACTTTGTGACTCAGGACTTATAGTTACTTTTAATCAGAAAGGCTGCACTATCAAGGGAAAGACAAGCAATTCAATTATGAAGGGATACAGAATAGAAGGCAACTTGTATCAGGTTGATAGTGAAGAAAATGTATGTTACATGACTATTGAAGAAGAAAACAATTTATGGCATCAGATACTGGAAAAAATCAATCAACAAGACATGGATAAAATATAAAAATTTAGAATTGTCATGGACATTCCCAACCTGAAGCGCGAGCGTGAAAAATCTTGTGATGCTTGCATTCGTGGGAAGGTGGTCTGCAGTTCATATCGGCTAAAGAAGAAAAGGGCATCTCACCTTCTTGATCTAATTCATACAGATGTATGTGGGATGATAAATGTTGCCGGAACTCATGGAGAAAGGTACTTTGTCCTTTTCATAGATGATTACAGTAGAATGGCATGTGTGATGGTCATTCACAGGAAACGACAAGTCCTTGACTGCATGAAAACATATCAGAGAATTGCTGAGAATGATACTGGACGAACAATCAAAGTGTTGTGATCTGACAATGGAGGAGAATACACGTCTATTGAATTTTAAAATTATCTGGAGAATCATGGGATACAGCATGAGGTAGCTGCTGTGAGAACTCCACAACAAAATGGAGTTGTTGAACATAGGAATCGACATGTGAACAACTTGGCACGAACTATGCTGATTGAGAGTCGTATTCCACGACATTACTGGAAAGAGGCTGTTTAAGATGCATTGTACATTCAGAATCGAACAGGACTTTATATGGGTGAGATGAAGACACCATATGAATTGTGGCATGGATGGAAGCCTTCTTTAAAATAATTTCGTGTCTTTGGAAGTAAATGATTCATAAGGAACAAAGAAGGAAATCAAGGGAAATATGGTGACAATGCAGATGAAGGAATTTTCCTCGGTTACTCAATGAATAGAAAAGCCTACAATTGTTTTAACAAGTGTTTAGGATGGATTGTGGAAATAGTGATGTTAAGATAATTGAAGAGAAAACCACAAATGCTTCAAGGACGTCATATGCTGATGTGATAGAAAGTCAGGAAGAAAGTGAACGTGAAGAAAATACAAATGCAGAAATAGAGGAAGTTGTTCAAAACACTCATCAGTCACTTCATGATGTTGAATCAGAAGAAGAATCTGAATAAGAAACTATGGCTGAAGAGAATGCTACTGAACCTCGCAGGAGAAATCGAAGAGATGAGATTGATCTATCTAATATAATTGGGGACAAGAGTGCACCCACTAAAACAAGAAGGATGAGGAATAACACCCAATCTGCATTTCTATCAGTTATAGAGCCATCCTCATTTGAAGAAGCTGCAAATGATGAATCTTGGGTGAAAGCCATGAATGATGAATTAGATCAGATTGAAAAGAATCAGACATGGGATATTTTCCAGAGACCCGAAGGTCAGAATGTGATTAGTACCAAATGGATCTTCAAAAATAAGTTTGATGAGCATGGAAGTGTCACCAGAAACAAGGCACGACTGGTATGTAAAAGTTATTCCCATATTTAAGGTATTTATATTGAAGAAACCTTTGCTCCAGTGGCTAGACTGGAGTCAATCAGGCTTTTCCTTGCCATGGCACTCTAAAGAGGATATAAAGTATATCAAATGGATGTCAAGACAACATTCTTGAATGGTTTACTCGAAGAAGAAGTCTACATTGAACAACCAGTGGGATTTTTTTGGGTATTGATGAAACAAAGGTCTGAAAACTGAAGAAAGCTCTATATGGTTTGAAGCATACACCATGGGCGTGGTACTCACAGCTGGATTCATATCTTAAGAAGTTGTAATTTAAAAGAGGAGGAGTTGATCACAATCTCTATGTGAATAATTCTCCAAAAGATCAATTCATGGTTCTAGTCTACGTTGATGATATCATATTTGGTGGCAGCAGGCAAAAATCAGTGGACGAATTTGCAAACCACATGAAATCAGAATTTGAAATGTCTATGATTGGGGAGATCACATATTTCTTGGGGCCGCAGGTGATTCAAAGGAAGGAATACACTTTCATTTATCAGGAAAAATATGCAAGAGAGGTGTTGAAGAAGTTTAATATGCAAGACTCTAAACCAATGTCAACTTCGATTGCAGTTGGAACTAAACTTAGAAAGCATGAGGATGGGGACTCTGTTGATCCCACCATATACAGGAGGATAATTGGAAGCCTACTGTACCTGATAGCGACACGACCAGATATTGTCTTTGACACATGCCTTGCGGCCCGCTTTCAGAGTAATCCAAAGGAGGAACATATGGAGGCAGTAAAAAGAATCATGAGGTACATTCAAGGTACACATAACTTCGGGTTATTTTTTGATGCAGGCATGGACAATGAATTATCTGCGTTTTCTGATGTTGAATGGGCTGGTGATGTAGTAGACAGAAAGTCTACTAGTGGTGGAGCTTTCTATATTGGGCAGAAATGTGTTGGCTGGTTGAGCAAGAAACAAGAAAGTACTTCTCTTAGTACTACTGAAGCTGAGTATATCTCTACCACAAAGGCATGCACTCAACTGCTATAGATGAAGCAACAATTAACATATATTGGTGATGAGGTAAAGCAACCTATGGTGATTTACTGCGATAACAAGAGCACAATTGATCTTACGAAGAATCTTGTTCAGCATTCCCATATGAAAGATATTGAAACCAGGTATCACTTTATCAAAGAAAAAGTGGAACAAGGGGTGATTAGAATGGATCATGTGGCAACTGATGAGCAAGTGGCTGATATCCTGACCAAACCACTATCCGCGGCTGTGTTTGAGAAGCATCAGTTGAACCTCGGTGTTCAGCCACCTCCCAGTGCATAAGGAGGTTACGCATTACCCCTATCCCCATTTGTGATAACTGTTTTATCTGTTTATGGCTATGATGCAGGTTTATGGGGGAGATACTATCTAGGGGGAGTATGGTTTGAGATGAACGTTGCACAAATTACTGGCCTTTGGGTTTATTGTCAATGGGGGAGAAAGGAATAAATTCGGAAAGTAATGCTTATGTGATGAGACGAATGAGAAGGAAAACATTGGAACCCAATTATGAGAAGAATGAGAAGGAAAACATTGGAACCCAATTCAAGATTCCTCTCTTTTTTTCTACACCGAGAATTACTCACGTATACTTAGAGTGTTGGCTGAGTTGATTCTTTCGTTTTTGATTTTCACATGGATGGAGCTCTATTGAATTTATTTTCTGATTTCCAACAAACCCAAAGGGGGAGATTGTTATAACCATGGTCTTATATGCATGATTTGGAGTATGGTTTGTGTTTGTTTTCAATCAGCAGTGGAAGTTCAGAATGTGTACCCGCAAAGAGATCATACAGTTCAAGCAGACAACAGTATTGAAGGTGGCGCCATTTCCCAGTGTTTGCCAAATATTTGGGCCTGAAAATCGACAAATGGAGAAAAGTGTTTTTGGAAAAGATACTTGCGCGCCGTGTACTGGATTAAGAGGAAACTTGCGCGCCATATGTTTTTCAAGATCAGAAAATGGGAAAATGACAAAGGGATAAGGGCCGCGCAAGTTTTGGGCTGGTTGCGCAAGTGACCTGCGCGCCGTGAAGAGACATGGGCACCGATTCCTAGGAAGACTAGAAACTTGCATGCCTATTGTTTTTCAATATCATAACTTCAAAATATGGTAAAGGAAAGAAGGTCGTGCAAGTATTTGTGTAGGTCGCGCAAGTGAGTAGTGCGATAGAGGCTAGGGAGATGTGCTGCGCGCCGAGACTTGCGCGCCAAGGAGTGACTTGCGTGCCACTGTGCAGTGTATCCAGTTTGCTTATAAATAGAGTACCCCCCTCCTCATTGGGAACGAATTTCAAGACTTAGATATTTTTCGAGCTCTCGTCGCGCAAGTGGTTGAGTCACACAAGTGGTTGTTGGGTCGCGCAAGTAGAGGATGCACGCCAATTGTTGGTTGCGTGACCAAGGCAGTTGGGGAGTTAAAGGCGCAACATCGCGCAAGTTTGGTGTTGAAAGGAGGAAGTGTCACGCAAGTTGTTTGGTGTCACCTACGCGCCGATTTTGTACTGCGCAAGTGACTTGCGTGCCGGGATTGTGACTTGCGCGCCGGGCTTGGATAAGTGCATCGGGGTTGTTAAAGTTCATCTGTCCCTTTTTAAGCTGCACAAAAGCTAGAAGATCGCTCGGTACCCTCAGCGCAAAGTGGGATTCATCTTCTGGTGAGAGTTGGACTTCAACAGAGCATATACATACGATAGAGGATGCATTCTTATGCAATGATGATGAGACCTTCACGTCTATAAACTGAGTGGGACTTCACCAATGGCAGTGCGCCAGGGGGAGTCAACGGGAGTGACCCGAGGGAAGCAGTGAGCTATCCCTGAACCTTTGTAAAGGCAGTGAGCTTGGGACAGAGTGATTGTGCCCAAACCTTTGTAATCCACAACTAGTGAAGATTAGTGGAATTTGGTACAACCGACAACTTGTCGGCGTATGCTCCTTGGACGTAGCCCTTAGCGGTGAACCAAGTAAAAAGTGATGTGTCTTCTCTATGCGTGTGAATATTTTCTTTCTAATCATATTCATCATACAGGTTCAACAAGTTCCTACCAACGTGGGAACAAGATCCATCACATTAAAAGAAAAAGTTGTCACCCTGATTCACCCCTCCCCTCTCAGGGTGTCCCAGGGTCCTTCAATGATACATAGGTATATTATAATTCCAGTATAATATCATATATAATATCATTAAATCCATCCTTTATACGTCCCACATATGGTATTAATGAGTCATATCACTTTGAGGGGGCGGTAGTCCGTACTTCCTCAAATGAAATTATCACGTTTACCCATAATGGAAACCATTACGGTATGATATAAAAGAAAAATATAGAAGCAAGAAGAAAACATAAAAATAATATATATATATATATCATATATAAATAAAATTCCATCATAATGTCCACTATGAGAGGTAGTAGGAGGTAATTGAACAATCATCATTTCGTGAGGCGTTAGTTTTCCATCCATAGAAACATTATGTTCTTCACCCATTTTATAGAGGTGTGTGTAAGTGTAGTTATAATACTTCTCATAAAAAAAATCCTATTATATTTAGGATACTGGTGTTGTTATAAAATAAAGTAATAAAAATAGTTTAGGGGTTGGAGAAGTAAAATAAAATAAAAGAAGTTAAGATAAACTATTACCTTTAATTTGGGTAACTTCCTTTGGTTTGAACCAAAAGGACTTCTTGAAGTGCCATATGACTAAGGTAAGGCTTCTATGAGGAGAAGAGGGATGTAGGGAGCTTAATTTGGTAGATTTTGGACGAGCCTAAAGGTTTGAGAGGTGTGAGGAATTGGTTATAAGTGGTCTCCTTTTATAAGGGGGAGGAGGGGCTCTTTAGGAAAGTGTGAAAATATTATTTTATTATATAATGATATTCAGTTTCTAAATTCCCAAAAATCATTAGGGTCAAAGATAAGATGAATCATGATTGAAATAAAATCATACAATAAGAATTGGACATGTTTTGGATATTATTTTAATATTTATAATATAATTTATTTAAATCATTTATTAATGAGGTAAATACTGCATCATTATTATGTCATAAATAATTTAATTTATTCGATGTCTAAAAATTATAAAACAAATAACATGCTGTAGAAAATATTTTTAGATTTCCAATGAATATTTATAGTAAAAAATATTATTTATATAATATTATATAAAAATTAATTACAAAAAGACTTTTGTTTATGTCAATTTTGCCTTTACTTTAAATTAATTAATCTAAAGTGTCATTATCATTCATAAGTGGCTTCATGGGGTCCCAAAATCGACCCAAGGATTCCCATGGTCGGCCATTACTCATAAAATAAGGTTAGAACATGTGATAAGGTAATTTTAAATCATTAAAAATTTTTTTTACCTTGAATTACCCTATTTACCTTTGATCGTGGTAAATAAAAGTCAAAAGTTACTATTTTCCAAAAATTATTTTCATCTTATTGAACCACATTTTACTTAATAACAACAACCATGTATGTCGGATTTTCGAAATTCAATTCACAGAAGTGGTAAAATTTTATTTAAATGAAAAAGTCAGTTTTTAACTATTACTAAGTGGTTTCACTATTCATCCAAAATTGAAGTTTTTCGGAAAAATACCAAAAATTCACCCTAAGCTATATTTGATATTCTGAATTCAAAAATGATGTCTATTTTTCTAAATTCAAAACATAGAAGTGGAATTAATTAATTTAAAATTAATTCCCGTTGTTAAAATAAATAGCGTGTTTTTAAGAAACAATAACTATCAGAAGATTGATACTTGTTTATGTCCAATTTCAAAGTGAAATTAATTCCAATAAACAAAATTGGATTAAATGGTAAAAATATATTATAATTACACTTTAAAACCAATTAAAAAGATAAACTAAACATATAAATAAATTAGATTAAAAGGCACTTTTGAATTAAAATACAATATTTTTCACTATTCATTAAAAAATGAACTTTATCAGAAAAATTCCAAAAATTTACACAAAGTAAATTTTGATGTCCCCATTCTAAAGAATAAATTTACTTAGTAAAATTGAATATATATAAGTTTTAAATATTTGATTTAAAAAGGGTTCACCATTAAAAGGCGGCAAAAGTGCATGTTTTTTGAAAAATACTTCTTTTATATGAAAAAATAGAATTTGTTCTTACATTATGTCTAAGAAACTCATAATACGGATTCTAAAATTATAAGGATTATATAAAGTTCAAAATTCAGTTAATAATATTGATAACCGCTTTTGAACGGCTAGTTTGGTAAGTCGTGGTGTGCTTGAACTCGATGTTGCGTGTAGTGAAAGTTATTGAATTACTTTGAAGATATAACGTACTATGAAATCTTGGGGTGTTACATTCTTCCCTCCTTCAATAAATTGTGTCCAATCAATTTGAAATTGTTCTTCGAAAATAAAAGTTTGAAAATAGAAAATACCTTTGTAGGAAAACCCACATCGGAAATTGGGTTAATAAAATTTAGTCATAATAAGAGGAAAAGGGAAATGAAAGGGTCACCACAAAATTATGATATTGATTAGGATAACATTGGTGGCATTAGAGACATATAATTAGAGGAAAAACTTAAATATTTATAGGGAGTGATTGAGGTCATCAATCAAAAACAAGTATAAAAATTGAGGGCCTCAAATCCATCAATCTGTGATGATTTAAAATACCACCAGTTCAACAAAACATAAGGTATTAGGATATCAAATTTTTCGATTTAAGATCCCTTCACAAAAGTTTAAGAATTAATTTCTTTATATAATAATAGAAGAAGAAAAATATATACTTCACAAGTAGAGTTCCATCCTTTAACTAATTTCTACCACAAACTCATCTTTCACTCTAAAAGATAATAGAACTTAAAAAAATATTCTATTTATCATATTCGTATAGGGTTACAAAAAATTAATTTATAATTCATCTACCAGAGCTTTAAAAAAACTACATTATTCAATCCAGGACATCACGTGGGCCAGTGGTAGGTGATACACCCTTGTCACCCTTCGGTTGCGGGTTCAAGTCTCTCGGCCTTTCCGGACGTGACGGGTTTCCGCCCAAACTCCAGGTTATCCTTTTTATGGAAATCCAAAAATAATCTCAAACTAGACTTATCCAAAATACTTTGTTCCAAACTCACAGTCCAAAATTTATAAGGAAGGTAAACACAATGAAGATCCTTTTTACCACGTAATAACATGTGAACACCTTCATCATGTATTATTTTAAAACTTGGTAACACCCTGAATTACCATAAAACCTTATTGATTACATTCATGATCCCTTATCCTTTATATAATATTGGATATATTCCTTATATCCAAAAATATTGAATATTCCATCAATGATAAAATAAAAAAACTATTAATCGGTTCAAAGGAAGTTAAGAATATCCAATATAATTTATCCAAATCAATCATGTATTATTCCAAAATCACTGCCTCGGTATCAGAAAAATATTATGGTTTATCTTTCTCTCAACCATATATTTTCCAAAAATTTAACCTAAAATTGAGTCACTTTTCTTGGTTCCACACAATATCAAGTCCTTAATGAAATAGTATTGCAGTACAATCCTTATATACTCTATAATTCTTATAACATGTGCATCATTAATACAATACTCAAATGACACAATACTTTAATAACAACGTAAGAAATCTAATCATTCCTCTTCATCTTCGGTAGTATTATAACTTTATTATTATCCAATAACAGCATTTACGGTATACACTGATGGCTGGGACACTGATTCACGTAGTGTCCTAACGGCTTGTAGATGAAGCATTGTACATTTGAAATTTTTTTCTTACCCTTGCAATCACGTACTCAATGTCCTTTTTCTCCACACTTATAACAAACTCCCATTCCCTTTGAGAATTTACCAAGGCGATTAATTCCACAGTTATCACATATGGGAAAAATATTCTTTTCCCTCTTCCCTTTATCCATATTTGTCTCTTCCATCCTTTTCTTCTCTTGCTTCCATTCAATGCCATAGGACTCAGAGAATTCTTTACTCATCTTATTAACACATGATACTATTTCTTCATATATTAAGAATACATGGGAGACTATTTCCCTTCTAAATGTTGGCTTAATACTGTGAAATATATAATCCTTCTTACTCTTTGGATCATACGTATTGCTAGAGTTCACATTCCTTCTACTGGGTTCCATTTCTATACAATGGCATACACTAGGTCAGTTTATGAAATGAAAAGGATAATTCCAAATTTGTAAAATACCTAACGTAAATCGAATAGTTTATGGATATAATCCATAATCATAAAAATATTTTCTTTAAGGAGGTATATACTCATACATCCTTCATAATGATTTGTAAAGAAAATGAGAATTATCCTAAGAATATCCCCCAGGAGTGTCATAGCCAAGAGTGCAACAAGGCCTGTTGTCGTGCACCAGCTCCCATTCGAGTCTAGATCAAAGCGGTGTTTTCAGGTTTTAACCCTAGGAACATCTGTGCCAGAGCCACCTCTACCTGCTCGTATCCAGATAGGGATGTATTTCTCAGAAAACACACAAAATATCTACTGTACCAAAAATCTAAGAAGTTCTTCTATATTAATTCTCAAAGTCTATCTTAGGGTAATGTGCTCTAATCAAAGTTTATCTAAATCTAGTTTCCAAGGTTATTTCTAAACTTCAGCTCATACCAACTGTAATGCCCCGAACCTAGTTACCTAGAGTCTGTGCATTATTTTAATACATTAGCATGATTACAAGGAATTAAGTCCCGAAGGACTGATCAATTTAGTAGTCTTGGAAAATAGATTATATTCATGAATGTTACATTACACTTCAAAACATACAACACAACATAAATAATCCTTTATGAATGCCATTATTCCATTAGATTAACCTTGCATATCAATCAAAATACACTTCTTGGAATCCTGGGAAAAATAAAACATAGAAAGGGGTGAGCTCAAACACTCAGTAAGGGTAAGCAATACAACGGAAGATAACATAAATATTAAGCATGGTGAATAATTGAAACCACATGACTTTACCAATAATAAACATGAATACTTTTACGACAGGAATATGAGCTGAGTAAATAATGACATAATAAAACATAATCATGGGTATTCTACTAGTCGAATGACCACATGAACCATCAATATTATTTTCATAATGAGGGAATTTATAATACCAAACTTTAATTTCTGTGTCAAGGCCTCGTGCCAGGACCTATGGGCTAACTGTAACCGGACCCAAACCCGGAGAGCCTCTGTAACTGGACTCCATCCTGGAGAGCCTGTGTAACCGGACTCCAACCCAGAGAGCCTATGTAACCGGAATCCATCCCAGAGAGCCTCTGTAACCGGACTCTAACCTGGAGAGCCTCTGTAATTGGACTCTATCCCTGAGAGCCTCTGTAACCGGACTCCATCTTGGAGAGCCTCTGTAACAGGACTCCATCTCGGAGAGCCTCTATTACCAGACTACATCCCAAAGAGTCTGTTGTAACTGGACCCCAACCCGGAGGGCTTACTTTTACCGGTCCCCAACCCGGAACATACTAGTCCAATATATTCATCATAAGAAAAGGTTTAAATATAACATAAACATTTGTATTAAATCTAACATAGGAAATGTCAATACTTTAACCATAAACCATGAATGGTATACGAATAGCACATCCACAGTCAAACATATCACAAAACCATAAATACAATATGGAAGTTTTGTATCATAATAAATCAACTTCAAATAAACTTAAAACCCATCAAAGGATTTTGACATAGATGAAATCCAAACCTTTTTTTTAGAGAAATATATATTTCTATTTTGAAATCATTTAAGAGTCACATAATTATAAAGAAAAAATTTCTTTTGAAAATATTTTTATAAGATTTTAAGGGAAACTTTGGTGATGTCATAATGACGGAAAATAGCCACACCCACCGTATAAGTTAAAAAAAAGACATTCTTACCTTAATTTTGTCAAAAATGTTAAAAAGTACCTTGTTTGGAAAATGACGGAAAGATTCCTTTCAGACCATTTTATTAAAATTCAAACAACAGTATAAATGACTTTAACCCATAGTCTAGTAAATGGTAAAAAAATTTTGGAATACATTTTTAAGAAACATGGATATGGATGATAAAGAGGTCCCAGTAGATACTTACATAAAAACAACCTCAGATAATAAAGAGATTGTGAAATTAACCCTTACCTTGTTGTAATCAATCAAGTCATATGAAAAATAGTCAATAACCACCAAATTAATCACATAATATCTTGAATATAAATAGAATCATGATAATATATATCAAATGGCAGTACGAAATACACCACATGCAATAAATAAGTGGTGAACAATGGAAATCTCACAGAATTAAAAGTGAGATAAGAAACCCATTATCTCATGTCTGACTTGACCCATTTGTTCTTTAATATCTTGAATAATAAACTAAAGTTAATTTGAACTTGATTAAGAACCTTTTTCAGGTTATTATTCCTTTTATATCACTTATTACCATGTTATAAACATTATGTAATCATTTAAGTTAATAACATTCGTTTTGTCGATATTTGGCATTTGATTAAAAAATGATCACTTTATAGTTACAAGTTTTTCACATGGTCAAAAGTTCATTTTATCCAGAATGATATTAATGATTTAGATATCATATATATCATATATATCTAGTATACACATGTATTATAATATTACATATCATTTTGGGGTAAGAAATGAAATGCACCGTTCATGGAGACGGTAAGCCGTACGTACGCATGAACGCTACTTTCATTTCTATTTCTTATTTTAATAGAATTAAAACATAATGATACATAGCTATATTATAATTCCAGTATAATATCATATATAATATCATTAAATACATCATTTATATGTCCCACATATGATATTAATGTGTCATATCACTTTGAGGGGGTCGTAGTCCGCACTTCCTCAAATGAAATTATCACGTTTACCCATAATGGAAACCATTAAGGTATGATATAAAAGAAAAATACAGAAGCATGAAGAAAACATAAAAATAATATATATATATATATATATAATATAAATACAGTGCCATCATAATGGCCACCATGAGATGCGTTAGGAGGTAATTGAACAATCATCGTTTCGTGAGGCGTTAGTTTTCCATCCACAGAAACATTATGTTCTTCACCCATTAGATGGAGGTGTGTGTAAGTGTAGTTATAATCCTTCTCATAAAAACATACTAGTATATTTAGGATACTGGTGTTGTTATAAAAGAAAGTAGTAGAAAGAGTTTAGGGGTTGGAGAAGTAAAATAAAAGAAAAGAAGTTAAGAGAAACTATTACCTTTAATTTGGGTAACTTCCTTTGGTTTGAACCAAAATGACTTCTTGAAGTGTCTTCGGCCTAAGGTAAGGCTTCTAGGAGGAGGATAGGGATGTAGGTAGCTTAATTTTTCAGAGTTTGGATGAGCCTAAAGGCTTGAGATGTCTGAGGAATTGGTTAGAAGTGGTCTTCTTTTATAAGGGGGAGGAGGGGCTCTTTAGGAAAGTGTGAAAATATTATTTTATTATATAATGATATTCGGTTTATAAAGGTCCGAAAATCATTAGGGTCGAAGATAATATGACTTATGGTCTAAATAAAATCATCCAATAAGAATTGGACATGTTTTGGATATTAATTTAATATTTATAATCTAATTTATTTAAATCATTTGATAATGAGGTAAATACTGCATCATTATTGTGTCATAAATAGATTAATTTATTCTGTCTAAAAATTATAAAAAAATACCATGATGTAGGAAATATTTTTTTATTTACAATGAATATTTATAGTCAAAAATATTACTTATATAAGACCATATAAAAATTAATTACTAAAAGATTTTTGTTTATGTCAATTTCGTCTTTACTTTAAATTAATTAATCTAAAGTGTCATTATCATTCATAAGTGGATCCATGGGGTCCCAAAATCGACACAAGGATGACCATGGTCGGCCATTACTCATCCAATAATTTTAGGACATGTGTTAAGGTAATTTTGAATTATTAAAATATTCTTTTTACCTTAAATTACCCTATTTACCTTTAACCGCGGTAAATAAAAGTCAAAAGTTACTATTCACCAAAAATTATTTTTATCTTATTGAACCAAATTTTACTTACTAACAACAACCATGTATGTTTTATTTTTGAAATTCAATTCACAGAAGTGGTAAAATTTCATTTAAATGAAAAAGTCAGTTTTTTAACTACTACTGAGTGGTTTCACTATTCATCAAAAATTAAAGTTTTTCAGAAAAATACCAAAAATTCAGCCTAAGATATATTTGATATTACGAATTCAAAAATGATGTCTATTTTGATAAATTCAAAACATAGAAGTGGAATTAATTAATTTAAAATTAATCCCAGTCATTAAAACAAATAGCGTGTTTTTAAGAAACAATAACTATCAAAAGATTGATACTTGTTTATGTCCAATTTTAAAGTGAAATTAATTTCAATAAACAAAATTGGATTAAATGGAAAAAATATATTCTAAATAAACTTTAAAACCAATTAAAAATATAAACTAACTATATAAATAAATTAGATTAAAATGCACTTTTGAATTAAAATACAATATTTTTCACTATTCATAAAAAAAATGAACTTTATCGGAAAAATTCCAAAAATTTACACAAAGTAAATTTTGATGTCCCCATTCTAAAGAATAAATTTATTTAGTTAAATTTAATATATATAAGTTTCAAATATTGGATTTAAAAAGGGTTCACCATTAAAAGGCGGTAAAAGTTTATTTTTTTGAAAAATACTTCTTTTATCTGAAAAAATTGAATTTGTTATTAAATTATATCTAAGAAACTCATAATATGGATTCTAAAATTATAAGGATTATATAAAGTTCAAAATTCAGTTAATAATTTTCATAACCGCTTTTGAACAACTAGTTTGGTAAGTCGTGGTGCACTTGAACTCAGTGTTGCGTGTAGTGCAAGTTATTGAATTATTTTGAAGATATAACGTACTATGAAATCTTGGGGTATTACCGTATTTATTACCTTGGAACTAATTAAGGATTTGTTTATATGTGGTTTATGCTATTACTGATGAAGTTTATAGTGTTTTTGTATTTAAGGAATAGATCCAATACACTTTGGAATAAGGAATCATGCATATTTTCCAAAAGGATTTATGGTAATTTAGGTTATTACCATGTTTTAAGAGAATATATGATGATATTATTCACATGTCTGAAATGTGACAACCAAGAGCTACTTTATGTTATACAGGGGAATCAATTTTAAGCTGATTTCATGACTCTCTTTTTAAAGTTTTGGATGTTCATATTTGAGGAGGGTTATAAGGTTAACCATTAATGAAAAAGATTAAGTTAAACTTTGGAGGAAGTATTTCTGCACTGATTTTGTATTGAAAACCTTGGTTAAAATTCTATTTAGTGATTAACCATATTTCAAGGATGTCCATCTTTTGTATTTTGTAAAATGACATCATGTATGTCGGGTGACAACCAATCAAATCCAATAAGGTTGCGGGTCTTGAATCCATGACCGAAGGATAATAATGGTTTCACACCTACCACTAGCCTACACAATATCCTGATTAATGTGTATTTATTTTTAATGACTAAATATTTATGATGAACCAGTACTGTTAATTTTTATGTCTATGCATGTTAATTTTGAATCGACAAATAGTTAGACTTTTCATTATTTTATGGACCTTAAGATCAATTAAAAGTGTATTTTAGTGCTTTATGCATTAAAGTTAATTTATGTAAATTCATTCCAAGAGGTAATGGATTTATTAGAAATTGTTCAAAGCACAACCCATGAATGAAATTTTGCTTATAGAAATTTATAAATAATTAATCAACATTATGATTGTGATAAAAAATTATTTTCCTAATAACTTAATTTCCATTGAAAAGATGGACTTTTAAATCATAACATATTTATGAATTTTTGGACCTCAATTTTCCTTTGACCAATCACTTTTTTGTGATTAATGACCTCAATCACTCTCTATAAATATTTACCCTTTTAATACATGTTCAATATTCAATCCTAACCTATGTTCTCCTATGTGGAAATCCAGTTGTATGTTACTTTGGGTAACCATTATGGTTCTAAATTTCCTTTTTTAAGGGGAGTTTTAGTATCCATTTTTACGATGAGGATTTCTATGCATGAAAATTTTGAGTATTAAACCTTTGATAACCCATAAAAATTTCAAGGGAGAAATTCATTTTAAGGGGGTATAATGTAACACCCTGATATTTTGGTGATTTTTTTTCAAATTAATTTAGTCTTTTAATATTATTCATTTTACGCAACACTAAAAATATATTTTCACTAATTCAAACATTCCTTTCACACAAAGCTAACTTGGTTTATTTTGCACACAATCTGTAATGTCTCGTGTTTTGAACCAGATGAAAAAGTGGAGGAAATTAAATTTTTTCCATTAGTTGGACATGACAGTTTTAAAACTAAGAGTCAGAACTTTTTATTTCTGATAGTTGACACTGCAACGTGTCTTTTAAATAAATTTAATTAAATTAATTAGATTAAAATTAAAATATAAATAAATTAAAGGAAGGGTAAAATCCTTCTTTATCACTTTGAAATATTCTATGAAATATTTTCAGAGTTAGATGCTGAGTCAACATGGGATTCTAAGACCCATAGATCCTCGACGTTGATAAAATAAAAATATTAAATATATTTATTTATATGCATGTGTTTTTTTTTCAAAAAATTAAATAAATATCAAATAGTGCATCTTATGAGAAATTTGCGACCACCGTTAGGTTCCGAACACTGGTTTTACCTTAGGGAGTGTATAAATTTGATGTGTGTTGGGTGTTTGGTAACCTCACATGTGATAATACCCTCTCTTTATTTTAAATGAATTCATTATTCCATTTTTATATAATAAATAATTATTTTCTTACAAATGGTGTGTCTTATGAGAAATATGAGGCCACCATTAGCTCAGAAAAGTCAAGTTTACCCTAGGCGGAGGATAACCTTTGCGAGTGTCAGATGTTTGGTCAGATAATACCTGAAGATAATTTAATCAGTTCATAAATATTTTATTGGCAAGTATAAATAATAATAACAATTTTTATTATTAATATTATTATTTTAATTGAAAAATAAAAATAAAAATATAATTCTACAATTAATAAATTTTATTGCAGTGTAAATAATTAGTGGACATTGTAATAATTATGATATTATTAATTTTTCTAATTAAATACAATTGTGCTATGAATATTAATTTAATAACCATTATCCCTTTTTTAATGGTTTTTGTTTTTAAATTATTAATAGTTTCATTGATGGGTTGTATTAAATAATAATAATAATAATAATAATAATAATAATAATAATTAGATTGAGACAAAAACTTTGTTGTGTGTATATATATATAATGAACATATATATATATAGATTAAATATATATGTATATATATATACAGGTGTATATATATGTATATATATATACAGGTGTATATATATGTATATATATATGTGTGTATATAACACACACACACACACATATATATATATATATATTTGGGTGAATATTTATTGTTGGGTTAGATAAAACATTCTTAATTTCCCACATAAATGCTTGTAATGTCTTGGCTTAAACCAAGGTACATGCTGTTTAAATTTTCTTTTATTCCAAATTCTTAAGCAACCCAGGGCGCACACCTGCACACCCTGTTGCAGGTTTCAGGGAGCTATTAAAATTATTTAAATAATTTCTCAGGTTTTATGTTAACAAAATTTTATGTCGTGCCCTAGAACAGCATTTGGGTAAAAAATAATAAAAATAAATTAAACAATAATAAAAATAAATTTAAATAAAATTACAAGTAAAGTAAAAATGGATAAAAAAATTTAAAATAAAATAATATGGGGTTATGAGAAAAGTCAAAATAATTAAAATGAACATTAAAACATTTTTATTATTTTTATTTCTTTTTCTTTTATATCCCTTTTATTTTGTTCATTTCTTATTTATTTTTCCTTTTTCTATTTTTCTTTATTTTTCTTATTTTTCCTTTTCTTTTATTTTTCTCTTTTCTTTCTCTTTTCTTTTTTTCCTTCTCTCCCTATCCTCTTCCTTGGTACATCACCCCTGTAGTGCCCCCATAGGTGCACCTCCTCCTCTCCTCTCCTCCTTTAGATGCCCGCTGTGACTCTGCTTCTCATCCATTTTCTTTACCATTAAATGCATAGTTAAGATCTCAATAAGGCTAATGTTACACACTAAGAATCATAGGATCTCATCCACTATCCATTTTGTTATCTTCCATGGAAGGTTTTTACCTGAAATTGGGATTTTTCTAAAATCATCCGATTTATTCAATTTTAGGTCAAATCAAAGATTGTCATGGAGTGTAGAATCATCTACAGTTATGAGGTAAGGTGCCTACTCTCTTTACCCTTTTTTTCATCTTTTATATTGAATGTTTTTCTGATCATCAGTGCCTACCGACGATATTTAATTTCACCTATTCTAATTTAATTAAATTTCTTGGCTTAACTATTTAACCAATTTTTGAGATAAAATAGCTTGTTTAAATTGTTTCAATATCGTTGGACACCGCTTTGGGTGTCCCGACGTATTTGGTCTATTTTCCATTATCCCAAAATAATTCAATTATTTAATTTCATGTGATGTGTGATCACTTTTTGTTGAGTTTTAATTAAATATATTATTTATGATAATTTTGATCCATGAACTTTGGGTTTTGTGGGTTTAATTGTGCCTAATGATTTTTTCCCTTATTAAAATTATTATCATGTTGTGCTATTATAAAAGAGAAATGTTCATTTTTCTATTTTTACTGATAAAGGTTTTTAATTATGATTATTTGACTTGAATGATTAGGAAGTACATGCCTCTTGGTTGCTTAAATTATTTTGTTGAAATTATAAATGCATATTATGTGATATCTGCTTCCTTGAAATATAATTAAATTCAGGGTGGTGAGACAACATGGGATCCGTATTCCGGACCACACATGGACTCTCTATTCCTGACCAGTTAAAAATTACGCCAAGGAGGCGATGTATTAGGCTTTTCTAGACAAGGGTTTCCTTAGTTTTCCATATAATCATGAGTGATACCAGTTCCCAAAGGTACATTCAAGGATGGACCCATTGAAAAAGTGGCTACGCCATGCCTCAGGTTATACTCGACCCCTTCTGTGTGATACCAGGACAAAATCATGATAAAAACATTCCTCAAGTGATACTTGGTCTTTTAAAATATTTCCTTGGATGGGATTGGTGGTATTGGATAAATTGAAGGATGTACCACAACAATACCTTCTGGATGGACTCAGACTCCAACTCTCAACCTAAACATAATAATAATTATAATGCATGGAATGTTATTATTATTGATGTTGCTTTGAGTTCTGTATAAATTTCGATATATTATATAGTTTTGAATCAAACTTTGCTGACTCATAAATTAGACCCCAAACTAAAACACAATCTTTGTGGTATGTTCCTTTTTTCTATATTCTTTTTTTATAGACTTTATATATATACATATATATCCTACTTATTACAGGCACTTTATTCAGATTGTCAACTTAGGCCGAAGCAGGTGATATGGACCGGTGCCGTTGAGAACCCAAACCATGTTATACTTATTTTATTTTATTTATTTAATTGATTGCATTTATCATATATTAGAGCACTACTTTTGTTTATATCATGAAATAGAAAGGTTTAGACACCATGGGTGTCAAACTACTGGGATTTTATCCCACTCCTTGCTCGAGCACCATTTGGTACCCAAGTAACTTTATGCTTGTATGTAGGGATAATGGTAAGCATTCTTCTTATAGTGCTTGAGTGTTACTTGATGCTTTGGATGAAGCTTGTGGACAGAGGACCGAGAATTTTCTTGAGATGTAGCTATTGCACTTTGTTTAGTTTTCGTTAGAACTTTTATTGCATGCGTGTATTCCTATTTTATGTACTTTTACTTTAGTACAGACATCATATCATGATATAATTTTGTATCTGGTTTTATTTATCAGCTTTAACACTTATTATTTATTCAGTTGGGGTTATTTATTTGCTTTTGCTGCAGTTTGATTATTTATATGCTTCCTCTATTTGTTATAAATTATTGTTTTTCTTATCCTGTGTATTTCCCATTACATACGAGGGCATAGACTCACCCACAGAAACATTAAAAATTCCCTCACTGATAGTCAACAACCTCTGGAATTTGAGGAGACACACTTGAGGTCATGTGGTCAACTTGGCTTGGAGCACACTTCTGGTGGATCCCAGGTCAAGGATGCTACAAAGTGGTATCAGAGGTGGTATTTTACTTTGTCTTTCTATTTTTGGGTTGGTAAACAGGAGACTAAGAATGTGTCGGCACTTGGTAAATAGCCATGCCTAGGACTGATCACCCCATGTATGGGAAATGACCAAGTGTCTTGGGATGAGAATTGATGTTCATGTTTTTTGATATTACAGTTGATGTGATTTTACCTCGAGTGATTGGTGTAATTTTCACTGCTTATGAATTTATATAGTTTATGGTATTTTACCCTTATCCTGTTAAGGCAAGGACGAAGCATTACATGCATCATAATAGGCACATAGGGATTCACATGTCATGCATATGCCATGCCATGTAGCTACATTCATAGGTTTCCTACTAATATGATTGAGTGGTTTGAATTCCATGCCATGTCTTGTATTTATTTACCATGCATGTTTATATACCATGTTTCAGTGATATATTTTTCATGACAGCCTATTTCTATGTTGGATGTTTACTAGCATATTTTCCTTGTATCATGATTTTGTGCATATTAGCTTGTCTCTATGAATAAAATGTCAGGCTTCTGTGATTACATCATGTTTCTCTCTGTTATATTCTTATAGTGACATGCTCACTTGTTTGGTATGTAATTGGTTGCTTTTTCTAAAATTTATTGGTTTCAATTAAATGAGATCCAAATTCCATCTATAAAGTGTATGGGATCTTTATGGATTGGTAGATGGCCGCCCATATGACTAGATTGTTGAACATATGCATGTTGTTATATGAAATGATTTAAAATGTAAAAGGATTTGAAATAGTACCTATATTGGTGTCCTCTATTTAAGACTCTCGTGTAATGGTAGATCAAAGCTTATTTGAGTTTCCTTGGAATGGAAGCACGAGCATTTTCTACATGCACTCTTTCTTTTACCAATGACTTAGATGATCGACTTTTAAACTTAGTGACTTATTTTAGCATGATCCGATGTTAGGTTCGACACTTGTTATTTTTTAGGGTATAAACTATAGTAGGTATCACCCTTAGGACTTAAAATCCTTACTATTTCCATGAGTTTTTTCCCTTTTGGTGTCATTTGTGTGATGCTATCTCTAGTCAGACCCCCTTACTTAAAATAAATCCTTTGTTCGGACATGTAGTCATGGTATCCTTGGATTTTTTTTCAGACTTAAGCATCAAATAATGATCATTTTTAGTAGGTTAGACATGCCATGAGCATTGTCAACTACTTCGTAGGCCGTTCGACCCTCTCTTCTCCATAGTGATGGATGACTCGATACATCTTCCTCTAAGTTAAAAGTCATCTTTATTCTGTATCACCTTGGGGTAGTATGTGTTCACATACACAGTGCCTTCGAGTGCTTAATGTTGTTATGAACTAGGCGAGTTCAATGTAATTGTTAAGCCTTGTGCTGTTAAATATGTCTCGGGTCATCTCCATAGTAGAGTGACCAGTGTGTTAATGTAATCAAGTTCATCCCAATGCTCGAGATGACTTACAAAGACTCGGGTGTTTTGACACACCGATTAGTTTGGTTGGGATTTTATGCCAATTGTTTAAAAATTTACCTTTATGGTGATACTAACCTAGCGCGCTTGTGAACGACCTGTCTATGTCTTCTTTTTAAAGATTAGAACAATCCTAAGGTGGGGAGTTTCATGTCGGTTCTGTTAAATACTTGTCCTTTAAGGTATAAGGAACACAACCAAATAGGACCATTATAGAAAGGTTAGTATGGATTAAATTTTGTGAATCTTGTGAACATTTAAATCATGTCAATGCTTTCATGGTAGCATGATGTTGGTGTGGTTGGAGGTTTATGAAACCTTTGAGAATTTTTTTGTCATGGATAGACTACGGTGGTTAATCCTGAACGATCACAGGATGTCTCAGGTGGTAAAGGCTTGGTGATCGGTTAATGATGGCTCATCGGCAGGTGAATCTGGGTTTCTCCTATGGCATCGAATCATATTTTTTTGACTAATCTTCTTAGTAATCTTCTAATCCTCTTAGTGTACTCTTCCTTAAGCGATGATAATTTTTCCTATATTGCCTCTGTCCTTGATGCACTAAGAGAGTGTCGTCCTAATGCCACACTAAAGATTTAAAAGGGAAGATTTAGTGGTCTCTTAGTGTTTCATGCTAAATTCATGGTTATTATCAAAGATTGTTTTGTCTTTAGTGACCCTTAGATTATCATGTAAGAATGCCTTGAATGAACTATTGAACACCAACCATTTCATCTAACTTGACCGCCAGGACAATGCCGTTATGGGCTCAACCAATGTTATGATATGGGCATCTTGTCCTTGTACTAACATCTCACTCATAAAAATAGAGTATGGAGTACCTCATGTTAGTTCCTTTCACTCATATTGTGATAATCTAAGGTTACCCTGGACTTTTTTTTAGGCTCGATGATTCCTAAATCAAATAACATCACCGGAAGTAAGGTATGAACTTTGGTGGACGTGTTCATGGTAAATGCGAGATACCTTTGAAGAATACATCACAGTCCAATTTATAAAAATAAAAGAAATCTTGGTCGAGCGTCTTTTTGAATAGTCGACTGGAGTGTCTCGACTAGTTGTCTCTCTTGTTCAGCATAGTGATTAGTGAAGGAATATATTTAGAATTTCATCAGATAAGATGAGTGTGGTCTGTGTCGACCAGGTATTTTCATCAAAAGATGGCTTGACTTGGGATTTGAGGCTGATAGGGAATCAACCATTTTATCCATTTTCGAAATCATGTAAGAAGCATCACCAAAATGATTAAGGGCGTGTCTAGTAGGTAGTTCTAATGGTGGAAGGTTTCATGGAACAAAAATTTCCCCTTTCTAAAATTAAAGCCTAAGGTGGGAAGTACCTTTGGATAGATGTTTAACAAGTTGATCACCTGGTCATGTCTCTAGCTAAACGGGATTAGGTAAGTGTCATCTTAATGTTTTGATTGGAGAATGAGAGTTGGATCATATATTAATTTCTTATCTGATGCTTGCCTAACTAATGCTTGAATGTGCGTTGGGAATTTGGATATGAAACATGACTTTCTGTGTGATACTTCATGATCCATGTAGGTTGGGTGAGGGTTACATTATTCCCAAAGGCTTTTAAGGGGCGATAAGTTATAAGGTAAGAAGGTTGTAATGTTTCGTGTTTTGAACCGGATGAAAAAGTGGAGGAAATTAAATTGTTTCCATTAGCTGGGCAGGAGGATTTTAAAACCGAGTGTCAAAACTTTTTATTTATAATAGTTAACACTACGATGTGTCTTTTAAATAAATTGAATAAAATTAATTATATTAAAATTAAAATATAAATAGATTAAATGAAGGGTAAAATACTTCTTTATCACTTTGAAATATTCTATAAAATATTTTCAGAGTTAGACGCTGAGTCAACACGAGATTCCGAGACCCGTAGACCCTCAACGTTGATAGAATAAAAATATTAAATATATTTATTAATACAGGTGTGTGTTTTTTTTCAAAAAATGAAATAACTCTCAAACAATGTGTCATATGAGAAATTCAAGACAACCGTTAGGTCTGAAATGCTGAGTTTAACCTAAGGAGGGTATAACTTTTATGTGCATCGGGTGTTTGGAAACCTCGCAAGTGATAATACCCTCTTTTTTTAATTAATTTATTATTCCATTTTTATATAATAAATAATTATTTTCCTACAAATAGTGTATTGTATAAGAAATATGAGACCACCTTTAGGTCCAGAACACCGAGTTTACCCTAGTTGGGGTATAACCTTTCCGAGCGTCAAAAGTTTGGTCAGATCACACCCGAAGATAATTTAATTGGTTTATAAGTATTTTATTGGATATTAGAAATAATAATAATAATTTTATTATTAATATTATTATTTTTATTGAAAAATAAAAATAAAAAATATACTTCTGTAATTAATAAATTGTATTGCGGTGTAAATAATTAGTGAACAATGTAATAATTATGATATTATTAATTTTTCTAATTAAATACAAATGTGAAATAAATATTAATTTAATAGTTTTTATCCTCTTTTTAATGGTTGTTGTTTTTAAATTATTAATGGTGTCATTGATGAGTTGTATTAAATAATAATAATTTTAATTCTTGTTATTATTATTATATTAATATAAAAACTTTGGTGTGTATATATATAATGCATATATATATATATATATATATATGAGGATTAAATATATATATGTATATATATAGACATATGCAGGTGCATATATATATACACATACAGATGTTTATATAACACACACACACACACACACACATATTTGGGTGGATATTTATTATTGGGTTAGATAAAAAATTATTAATTTCCCACATAAATTCTTGTAATGTCTCAGATTAAACCAAGGTACGGGCCGTTTAAATTTTCTTTTAGTCAAAATTCTTAAAGTGACCCAGGGCGCGCGCCTGCGTACCCTGTTGTGGGTTCTGGGTAGTTGTTAAAATTATTTAAATAATTGGTTGAGCTTTATGTTAACAAAATCTTACATCATGCCCTAACACAGTGTTCAGGTCAAAAATAATAAAAAGAAATTTAAAAGAATAAAAATAAATTTAAAGAAAATTAAAAGAAATGTAAAAAGGGATAAAAATAAATTTTAAAATAAAATTAAAATGGGGTTGTGAGAAAAGTAAAATTATTTAAAATAGACATTATCCCATTCTTATTATTTTTATTTCCTTTTATTTCCCATCCCTTTTATTTTATTTTTTTATTATTTATTTTCCCTTTTTCTATTTTTTCTTATTTTTATTATTTTTCATTTCCTTTTCTTTTTCTCTTTTCTTTCTCTTTTCTTTTTTCTTCTCTCCCTCTCTTCTTCCTTGGTGTGTTTCCCCTGTAGAGCCCCCATAGGTGCGCCTCCTCTTCTCCTACTTCGAATGTCCATTGCGACTCTGTTTCTCATCTGTTTTCTTTTCCATTAGATGTACAATGAATCTCTTATTAAGGATAATGTTACACACCAAGAATCATAGGATCTCATAAACTATCTATCAAGCAATATTCCACTGAAGTTTTTTTATCCGAAATTGGGGTTTTTTAAATATTCTGATTTCTTCCATTTTAGGTCAAATCAAATATCATCGTGGAGTGTAGGATCCTCTACGATTATGAAATAGGTCATCTACTCTCTTTCCCCTTGTTTTTCTGCATCTGTTAGATCACACATTGTTCCGATCATCGGTGCCTGCTAAAGATATTTAATTTCACCTATTTTAATTTAATTAAATTGCTGTTCTTAACTATTACACCCTTGTTTGAGATAAACTATATTTTTTAAATTTTTTCGACATCATTGGACACCCCTTTGAGCGTGCTTACGTATTTGGTTTATTTTCTGTTATCCTGGAATAATTAAATTATATAATTTTATGTGTTGCGTGATCCCTTTTTATTGATTTTTAATTAAATAAATTATTTAGAATAATTGTGAACAATGAACTTTGGGTTTTGTTACTTTAATTATGCCTAATGATTTTGTTTCCTTGTTACAATTATTATCATGTTGTGATACTATAAAAGAGAAATGTGAATTTTTCTATTTTTTCTAAAAAAGTGTCTTAACTGTGACTGTCTGACTTAATGATTATGAAGTACGTGAATTTTTATTACTTAAATTGTTCTGTTGCAATTATAAATGAATACTATGTGATATCTTATTCCTTTAAATCTAATTAAATTCTAGGTGGTGAGACAACGTGGGTTCCATATTAAGGACCACACAGGGACTCTCTGTTCTTGATCGGTTACACATTACGCTAGGGAGATGATATCTTTGGATTTTCCAAACAAGGGTTTCCCTAGGTTTCCATATACTCATGAGTGATACTGGTCCCCAAAGGGAAATTCGAGTATGGACTTATTGGAAAAGTAGCTACATCATTCCTCAGGTGATACTCAACCCCTTCTGTATGATACTAAGACAAACTCATGACAAAACCATGCCTCAAGCTATACTTGGTCTTTTAGAAGATTTTCATGGATGAGCTCGGTTGTATTGGATAAATTTAATGATTTACCATAGCGATACCTTCAGGATGGGCTCAGACTCCAACTCTCAACTTGAACATTATAATAATGATAATTCATGGAAGGCTATTATTATTGATGCTACTTTGAGTTCTGTGTGAATTGAGATATCTTCTGGTGTTTTGAATCACACATTGTTGACACATAAATTAGACCCCAAACTAAATAATAATAATGGGGGTACACACAATTTTTATGCATTATGTTTTTATAGAATTTTTATATATACATATACATCCTGCTCATTACAGGTACATTATTCAGATTCTCAGCTTAGGCCGAAGCAGGTGATATTGATGAGTTCTGTTGAGAACCGAGACCAAGTTATACTTATACTTATTTTTTTTATTTAATTGATTTAATTTATCATATATTGGAACACTGCTTTTGTTTACAGCACAAAATAGAAAGGTTTAGACACTAGGGGTGTCAGCCTACTAGGATTTTATCTCACTCCCTACTCGGGTGCTATTTGGTACCCGAGTAGACTTTATACTCGTAGGTAGGGATAATGGGAAGCATGGTTATTCTATTTCTTGAGAGTTACTTGCTGCTTAGGATAGAGCTTGTGGGTAGAGGACCAAGAATTTTTTCAAGATGCAGTTGTTTCACTTTGTGTCATTTTCATTAGAACTTTGATTGCATGCTTTTATTCCTGTTTTCCGTACTTTTACATTAGTATAGAAATCATAGCATGAAATCATTTTGTATCTAGTTTTATTTATCTGTTTCTATACTTATTATTTATTCAGTTGGGGTTATTTATTTTCTTCTGTTGCAATTTTATTATTTATATTCTTTCACTATTTGTTATAAATTTTTGTTTTTCTTCCATTTTGTATTTTCTATTTCCTATGAGGGTATATTCTCCCCCACAGACATGTTAAAAAGGCCCTCACTACTAGTCGGAAACCTCTGGCATTCGGGGAGATGCGCTTGAGGTCATGTGACCAACCTGGATTGGATAACCCTTTTGGTGGCTCCCAGGTCAGGGACTCTACACAATCCCAATTTGGAATATGTTACATGGAACAATAAGGATAACATACATTACATCCAAGATTGAACTTCATTGATGTCTTGCGTAATAAACAAGACTGAGTGTTACCTACCTATAATATATTATTAAAAATATTATTATAATGAGATATAACCTAGACATTAAGTTGATGGATAAAAATAGTATTGACTAAATTATTAAAATATATGGTTTATAAAAAATACAAGATGAATTCATAGGTTACTAATTATTTATAAATGAATATGAAAAACTATTGAATATAATGGAAAATATCATTATGGTCACAAAGACATATTAACCAAGTAAATTAAATTAATTAAAATTGGCAAGTGATATTAATATAATACATATGTTATATATTTAATCAAATATTTTTTATATTTATCCAATATATTTTATAGACGTAAGATAAAAACAAACCCAATTTTATGCTTAAAAACCTATATTTTTGTTAAGGAATTTTTTAACGCCTTTTAATGAAAAACCCATTTTAAATCCAATTTTTTAAACTTTTAGAGATTTAATTTTTCAAAATAAAAAATATATTTGGAATTGAAACATAAAAATTAGGTAAGAATAAATTTTTGGTATATTAATGTAAGGTTTCAGCTTTTAATAAAAGATAAAAATACTGGATTTTAATTCAGAATTTTGTTTTCATCTAATTTATTTATAAGGTTAAATTATATTTTAAATTGGTTTAATAGTTTATTTGGATAATATTTTTATCAATTAATCAAATTTAGGCCATTTTAACTAATTTTTCATTTAAATTGGATATAAAAACTTATCAAAATTTAGGATGTTTTTTACTTTAAAAACCCACAGTGTCATACCATCAGCGGGATTAAAATTAAAATTAAAATTTTCTACTTATGTGATTAGAATTTGGCCAAATGGATTTCATATTTGGAATCATAATAATTTATAATGTCTAATAAGTTCAACATTGTTTTTAAAAAATAGATTAGTGAAAGTTATTAAAATTAATTAATCGGTTAAGAGAAAAATTAGGTTAATAAAGTACTAAACCTTAAATTTAAGACCCAAAATGGCATAGAAACCTGTCCAAAACCCATTTTATGGCCATATTTCTACCCTAGAATCAATTTTATAGACCTTGGTACATTATTGGATCCACTTTCAACATGAAAAACACGTGTGGAATTCTATCTTCAAGTATTTACAAGAGTGCCACTCCTCCTCCACTATAAAAGGCCACCTCCTATACCCATTCATCAAAAATCTCAAAACTTTTGAGTTCAGCCAAGATATACCCAAGTATACTCCCAAAAATCCTTCCTTATACCTTGAAGACTCCCTTAGGGCATAAATATTTTCAAGGAATCATTTTGGCATAAACCAAAATGAGTTACCCGATTAAGGGGTAACGTCTTCTCTCAAACTCTTTTCATTTATTTTACTTCTCCACCCCATCCGCTCTCTTTATTCCATTTTTTTGTAACAAAAATGGTATCCTAAATATAATAGTATTTTTAAGAAAATATTTCTACCTACACTTATATACACCTCAATCTAAGGGATATCGAACATACTATTTCTATGTACGACGAACTACTGCCTCACAAAATGATGATTGTTAACTTCTCCATCACCACCAATAATGTTAGACATTATAATAGAAACTATATTTATATATGTTATATATAATATTGATTATATATTTAAGATTATTTATTCATTTTTACAACACATACCTTTTTACTTCCCATTTGGTGTTAATACGATAATCTCATTTGAGGAAGTGTGGACTATCGCCCCTCAAAGTGATGTGATTCATTCACAAACCACATGGAATGTATTAAGGATATGTTTAGTGAAATTATATGATATATATAATATATTCATGATACTGGAATAATGATATATATATAAAAATTTACATATATATATATATATGTCATTTACATACTTTCTTTCAATACGACAATAAAAACAGAAACAACGTTCATGCAAACGTACAACTTACCTTCTCCATGAATAGTGTATTCCATTTAACACTTCATTATGATATAGATTATCATAATATAAATATAATGTTTATACATGATATTTATATCATGATCTACATTCTGGAATCATGATATAAGTATAAGGACCAACAATATAACAAATTAAGACACATGTGAAAAAAAGTGAATATTACCGGAAATGAAACCTTTGAAGGATCCGAACGTAGATAAAGCATGGTGGTTGGTGGGACCAACTTTACCTTTGTTGTAATAGATTAAAAATTTGGGCTCAATAAGATTATAAATTCCATTATCCACAGATTAAGATCAAAGATCTTGAAAAAATAAGAAAAGGGTACCGGATCCAAGAGAGAGGATCTTGCACATCATGTTTATAATTAATTTAAATAATTTATATAGAAATTAATTACCCAAATATTCAGTACATTCATCATTTATGATGTTGATAGTCTAGAATGACCCTTCTGAATTGTCTCGTTGTGACTGTGAGGATGAAAACCATAATCCCTGTAGCAGTGATTCACACGTGCTTTGATTGCCTCCGATCGACACCACTTGTTCTCCAAGTGCTAGCACGACGAAGTGAGCATCTTGGGTCAATCATTATTTATCACCTATTATTATTTCTTGAATAACGTCTATCATTTTATAGATGGGAGAGGAGATTAATTGAGATAGAAATTGTTTTGGCTCAACAATTCTCTCACCATCGGCAATTTGGTTCACCAGGCGTAATGACATAATAGACGTACATATCTATTTTACGACATGAGGTTTTAGTTAAAATATTTAATTGCATAACAATAATTAAATAAATTCACAACCTTAGAGAAAATACATTCTACATAATAACAATAACAACACCATTATTCATGGTGTGCCAATTTATGCAAAACAGAATCATAAATGAAATCTCATGCCATATAATGATAACAATGTTATTATTATTTTTTATTGTGCCAACTAGTTAAATAATTATTTACCAACATGAAAATAATTATTTTACTACCAGAACGATCTTGGTCCGCTTGAACTCCACTTCCATTTATTAAACACCCTAATAAATAAATAATTTATTCTCTTAAATAAATATTTTATTTACAAAATATTAAATAAATATTTATTAAATGTTAAATAAAATAAATATATTTAATTTAATTTATGAGATAATTTTAACTTGTATAAAATTATTCCACGATCTTGAGAATATTATTAATTCCATTAATGAAATTCAAATAGAATATAATTGAGACAATAAGAAAAAATTAGTGTGTGACCCTCTAGGATTATTTCTCATTGGAATTAGGTAGACTTACCTAAAGTCCAATAGTACTATCTAGCAACGGGTCAAGGCACCAAAGAGAAAGAACATAAAGTCGCAACGACAAAATCCACATATGAATGCTCACTATGTAATATAATCCCTTTTTCACAATTTCTCATCAATCAGGTTTCATGATAGTGTCTTAAACCTATATGCTTGATACATCATTCTTTTACTACCTAAAATAAGCTCGTCGTTACACCATGACCATGGAATTTAGGGCGATGTTTCTATTTCCATCAAAGGGATGAGATATCAACTTCCATAAATGGAAGGGACAAATACTTCCATGACTTATCCATTAATAACATGTCATTCATGATGCACCCAACGTACCCTACTTCCCACCTATATATGGCATGATGTTTTTTGTTAGTTAATATAAGTGTGTGAGTCATGACACATATCAATGAAAATATTAAAGTATAAGGAGCATTACACATGCTCGTAGATAGAAATATCTGATGACACCAAAACATGTGGAATTCCTACTGGTGGGTTTGTTCTCATAATCTCCCATCTTAGAGATTACCAAGTGGAAAATTCATGAGAAGAAGTCTCATCTGCTTATGAATACTTTCACCAGATGGTCTGTATACTATGTTTCCTATCATATTATGTCATTCAATTGCAGAAATATATTTAAGAATATTATCATAGCACTTAAAGGTTATCATCATAGAGGGTAACTGTTATGACCTTATCAATGAGACAAATACTCTAAGACATTATTACATTATATTCAGGTAGAATAATGAAAAATATGCAATAGGATGTTTATTATTTAATGTAACGTCCCAATTCCGGAAGCCACCCAAAGGCGCCCCATACCAGGTTGGTCACATGGCCTCAAGCGCATTCCCCAAACGCCATAGGCTGCTGACTAGCAGCGAGGGCCTTGGGTGTGATAGTGGGGAAACTCTGCCCTCATTGGCAGAGTACACAAAAGATGATAACAACACATACAATAGTGGAAGTAGTGAATATCCAACAACAGTAAACAACAGAAGACTAAAATAATAAACAACTGGAGCATACATACATATATATATATATATAAATGAAATGATGCATGATACATATATCTAGAAAAGAAGCCAAACTATTTACAATGATAGAAATACAATAGTGCTAACCAAAGTACAAAAGAAAAGTAAACAGATAAACTCCTCAACATCACAAGATATAGCTTGGTCCCATGCTCTCCAGCTCCACAACACATCAAGTACCAGAAGTCGAAGGGCGCTTGCCCTTATCTATATCTACAATAATATAATCTATTTGGGCCCAAAAGCATGACCCAAACAGGGTGTGAGACTAAATCTCAGTAGGAAACCACCCAAAGATCTATGCCTAATAGTCAGTGAGTATATGGTAGGAAAAGTACAGTAAATGGTATAAAATAAGTAGCAATAAGATAATACACGGCATTAAACAATCCACAGATCAACAAGTAGCAGTGAAGTAAACATCTAACCACAAACAAGAACCCCTCTGGGAAGTACTCACAACCATCACCTATGGTCCTATCCAAGAAGTATAAAAAACCCTCTAGGAAGTACACTCAGCCTAACCCCTCTGGTTTGGTCATACAAAAATTATAGACTCTCTGAGGAATCACACTCAGTCAATTCCTCTTATAGTCTAGGGTAGTTAGGGACTCTCTGAGGAAGATCACGCGGTTAATTCCCCTTATATACCCAAGGTCTAGAGACTCTCTGAGGAAGCTCACTAGGTCAATTCCTCATATAGCCTCAGGTCGATCAAAGACTCTCTGAGGAAGCTCACTCAGTCAATTCTTCCTATATCCTGGAGTGGATTAAGGAAATTCAAACCAAACAAAGACTCTTTGAGGAAGCTCACTTGGTCTATCCCCTTATAGTCTATAATGCTCAAGACACTCTGAGAAATCTCACTCAGTCTATCCTCTTGTAGTATATAATATCCAAGACTCTCTCGGAAGCTCACTCGGCCTATCCTCTATAGTCTATAATGTCCAAGACTCTCTGAGGAAGCTCACTCGGTCTATCCCATTATAGTCTATAGCACCAGGTTCTCACGGATCTATACCAGTCAATGAATAATAATTCTATATGGACAAATTAAACCTATAGAGCTACTTGGCTAACCATTCTACAGCATAACAAGCATGTCAGAGAACAACACTCCATCCTATGGTCACAAGGCATGGAAAATAGGTATAACGACCAAAGGATGAATAAGACCAAAAGGTTGTAAACAAAACAAGGCATGTCAAAAACATCCATGAATAGAAATTATCCTTATACAACACCAAACTACCTCTACACAAGCATACAAGAAAGGTAATAAAACAATAGCGGTAAAACAGTAATCACACAATACCCCGTTCAAGGGTATTGGTGGGTTTTGCACACAATACTCCAAGACTTTGAACAAAACGGAACAAACCACCAAACTTGATGTTAAGATATTGATATACTTGACCCATGAGGCATGAATCTCCTTAGAACGTCATATATCTATGAAAATGCATAAAACTTTCAACCCACGATAACTTTCAAAAGAAGAGGAATTGGAAAACGATGCTCTAGAAGAAGGAAGAGCTTACCGCTGCGGTTCCAACGCAATCAACGGTGGTCGATTCGGAGAACAGATGAAGGTTCATGGGCTCAGATAAGTTAAGTGGTCGTAAGGCATCTCTCAGTTGAACGAGACCTAGAAGAAGACAATTCTGGAGGTCAGACGCGACCCTGGTGATTTTAATGAAAAAAAGAAAGTACACGGCGTGCACTTTTAGAGTACAAGGCATGTACTTGACTTTTCCATACCTCACTTTATGCAGCCTCCACTTCACCCCTACATGGCCGTGTGTGTGGCCTGGACAGGGCCAGCACACGACCTCGCGCGACAAGGGAGTACATGGCGTGTACTCATAAAGTACACGGCGTGTACTTCAAAAATTTCCAGAAACTCATCTTTTCTAAAAAACTCCAGAAAAAGGAAAAACATACCTAAAAAGAAGGTCCGGGTTCTTACAAACTTTCCCCTTAAAGAAATTCGTCACTGAATTTCCCTAGTGAGATATAGAAGAAGAAGAAACCCCGAATAGCTCCGGCCACTGCGATCGTACATCAACCTCCCTCTCCCAAGTCTCGTCTTGTACTCGCCTGTGCTGCCATAACACCCGTACCAGAGGAATATACCGGCCACGAAGAACCTTCGTACTACGATCGACAATCTGGATAGGATGCTCCTCAAACGATGTATCCACTTCGAGCTCGACCTCCTCAGGTTGAAAGACATGAGACGGGTTTGAAAAATAACATCGGAGCTGAGAAACATGGAAGACGTCGTGCATATCCCGATACCTCTGAGGTAACTGCAACCTACAGGCAACCGACCCAACTCTCTCCAACACCTCAAATGGACTGACGTACCTCGGTGAAAGATTACCCTATCTCCGAATCCTCTTGTGTCCCAACCTCGGTGTGACACGTAGGAAAACCCGATCCCCGACCTCAAACTCTAGAGGTCATCTCCACTGACTAGTATAAGACTTCTGTCGAGACTGTGCTGTTGTCATCCTCTTCTGAATCAACTCTATCTACTCTGAGCTCTCCTGAACAAGATGAGGTCCCAGTAAAGCTGCCTCTCCTGCCTCCAGCCAGCATAAAGGTGATTGGCAGGGCCTACTGTAAAAAGCCTCGTAAGGTGCCATCTGAATAGATTTATGAAAACTATTGTTGCAGGAAAACTACACAAGAGGTATATGCTTCTCCCAAGAACCTCCAAAATCCAGAATGCATGCTCGGAGCATGTCCTCAAGCACCTGAATCATATGCTCAGACTAGCCATCTGTCTGGGGATGGTAAGTTGTACTCAAAAGTACCTGTGTACCCAAATCCTTCTGAAGCCCCTTCAAGAACCGAGAAGTAAAACGTGTATCCTTGTCTGAAATAATGGAGTGCGAAACTCCATGCAGACGTACAATATTTCGGATCTACAACCACCCCAGCTCATCAACACTAAAGGTCTCCTTGATTGGCAAGAAGTGATCAACCTTCGTGAGTCTGTCAATGACAACCTAAACTGCATCGTTCCCTCTAGGCGACCTCGGCAACCCGGTCACGAAATCCATCATGACGTTGTTCCACTTCCACCTGGGAATGGGTAACTGTTGTAAAAAACCTGCTGGTCATTGATGCTCTGCTTTCACCAGCTGACTAGTGGAACACCTCACGACGAAACCAGAAATGTATCTCTTCATACCTGACCACCAATATTGATGGTGTAGATCACGATACATCTTGGTGATGCCAGGATGAATTTCCCAAACCGAGGAATGAAATTCCCGCATCAGCTCCTCATGTATGTCTGCTAGCACCCATACACGTCCCTGGAATCACAGGATTTCACCCTTGCCTATGGTCCACCCAGGAATAGTGTAACATCCCAAGTAAGTAATGAATAATGTATATTTTTATCTATGTCTATTAATGATTAATATAGTGTTATAGAGGCTTAAAATGAAAATAAAGACAATCTTATGCATGGAATACACTAATATTCTTAAAAGATTGTTTTACTGCCTTTTGATGGATAACCATTTTTGAATCTATCTTTTGACAATTTTATAAACTACGTTTGTCAAAATAAACTTATTCTTTATGATTGGTACATCAAAATTTACTTTTTTGTGAATTTTTGGTATTTTTCTGACAATGTTCATTTTTTAATGAATAGTGAAAAATACTGCATTTTACATCAAAACTGCTTTTTAATCTAATTTATTTATATGATTATATTATCTTTTGAATTGGTTTTGAAGTAAAATTAGAATATATTTTTACCATTTAATCCAATGGTGGTCATTGTAATCAATTTCACTTTGAAATTGGACTTAAATTGGTGTCAATCTTTTGATACTTATTGTTTCATAAAAACACGCTATTTGCTCTGACAGCGGGAATTAATTATTAAATTAATTAATGTGACTTATATGTTTTGAATTTTGTAAAGTAGACTTCATTTTTGAATTCGTAATATCAAATACAGCTTAGGGTGGATTTTTGGTAATTTTCTGAAAAACTTCAATTTTTGATGAATAGTGAAACCACTAAGTGGTACTTATAAAAACTGATTTTTCCGTTTAAATGAAATTTTTCCATCATTGTGTTTTGAATTTAAAAAATCAGACATACATGGTTGTCATTAAGAAGTAAAATGTGGTTCAATGAGATTAAAGTAATTTTTTTGGTGAATAGTAACTTATTAAGTTTTAATCGTGATTAGTGGTAATTAGTGTGGTTTAAGGTAAAAATAATGCTTTAATAAAATAAGATGAGCATGACACATGTCCTACCCTCATTGGTTGTGTCATGGCCGACCAAGAAAAGCCATGGGTCAACTTGGGGACCCCATGGATCCACTTTGGTTGGGAAATGACATAAATAACTTTTTATTTAATGTAAAAGTAAAAATGACACAAACATAATATGTTTTACGAAAACAATTTTTACATGGGGTTATAAAGATCAGATTTTTGATTATAAATAGTCATTGGAAAGATAAAAATATTTCCTACATCATAGTATTTTTTTTATAATTTTTAGACTTTAAATAAATTAAATTATTTATGACATCATGATGATGCAGCGATGACCTCATTATTTAACGATTTAAATAAAATGGAAAGATAATGAAAAATCTAAAACCTACACATGGCCAAAACCAATTGGATGAGTGGATTTAGAAGCCTTATCACCTTATCCTCGAATTATAGCAATGTGGGACCTTTTGAATCCAAAACTCTTTTTAAAATAAAGTAACTTATCTTTACTTTCCAAAAGTGCCCCTCCTCTCCTCTTATAAAAGGCCCCCACCTCTACCTCATTTCACACACTCCTCAAGCCTTTGTCTCGGCCAACCCCTGCCCATTTACTCTCTACACATCCCTATCCTCATCCTAGAGGATTCCCTTTGGGCAGAATCCTTTCAAAGGAAGCCTTTAGGCTCAAATCAAAAGAAGTTACACTTTTAAAGGTAATTCATTCTCTCATGTTCATTTGTTTTATTTTGCTTCTCCAACCCCCTAAACTCTTTTTATTTACTTATTTTGTAACAACACCAGTATCTTAAATATACTAGTATGTTGTTATAAGATTTATTCGAGCTACACTCTCACACAACTTCATAAAATGGTTAAAGAACATACGGTTTTCGTGGATGGCGAAATTCTACCTCCCGAAACGATGATTGTTCAATACTCATTTAACACCTTCAAAGGTGGCCATTATGATGTCACTATTTTTATATATGATATATAATATGTTTATGTTTTCCTTAAGCTTACGTTTTTTTTATTTTGTGCATACCTTTATGGTTTCCATTATGGGTAAACACGATATCTTCATTTTAGGAAGTGCGGACTACCGCCCCCTGAAAGTGATTTGATTCGTTAATACCATATGTGGGATGTGTAAAGGATAAAGTTAATGATATTATATATGTTATTATACTGGAATTATAATATACTCTTATATCAATATGATTCCACTCCAGAAAATACGAAATAGAAATGGAAGTAGCATTCATGCGTACGTACGGCTTACCGTCTCCATGAATGGTGCATTTCATTTCTTACCTCTAAATGTGATGTAATATTATAAATACATGTATATGATGAATATATATGATATATATGTTATCCAAATCATTAATATCATTCTGGATATAATGAACCTTTGACCAAATTAACAACATGTAAGTGTAAGAAGTTTATTTTTGACTTAAGAACCAAATACCGACAAAATGAACATTATTAACTTAAATGATTACATGATGTTCATAACATGGTATAAAAGAAATAATGAACTTGAAAAAGGTTCTTAAGTAAGTATAAATTAACTCAAGTTTATTATTCAGGACATTAAAGAACGATCGAGCCAAGTCGGACCCGAGGTATGGGACTTCATCTCAATCTCCTTTCATTGAGGCATATTTTGTTTTATACACAACCTTCTTTTATACGGTGTATAAACCCCTTTGAATTTTACGTTTATTCAAAAGGAATATTTTTTATACGAAGCATTTACTAAACAAAAAAAGGGAATGTTTTTGTCGTACGTATGCGGCGACAACGACTTCTCCGCCGCCGTGACCATTATTTGAGTTTCGGCTTCCTCTACAAGCCATACCTTCTTTTTAAAAGAAAAATAAATACCATGTTTTACTTTTCTTTTATTTTGGTATCGAAAATGGTTTTCATAATGTTTTTATATCAATGTGTTGTATTGATATCTTGTGATTGAAAGGTGGGAATGTTATGTTTCCTTTATGCATGTTTTATGTGATATGATTATGTTGAGGTTCTTGGGCATTATTATGAAAACGGGTGGTTCCGTGATAAACTAAGGGAGGGTGAGCCCGATATAGCTCTCCAATGCATTGGGTAACACAAAATAGTGAAATGTTAAGCTTTCTCCGAAGAGATTTAGTGAATATACTATGATGGGTATTCCAAACGTAACCAAGAGGGTTACTCCCTACGTAAGAATGTTATGAATGCCTTAAGTTACCTTTATGTCTTATGATTTCTATGATTTGTTCATGATTTTATGAGGTATGTTAAATTGACTATGTTTTATGGGTAAAGTATGATCTCATCCTTATGTATATATGTACCCATGTTTCCTTTCCATATTTTTATATCCCTTACTGAGCTTTTTATGCTCATCCCAAGTTTTTTTGAAATGTTTTTTACAGGTCAAGGGAAAGGTACATGATATGATGATAATGTCAAAGAAGTGTCAAGAAAGAATCCATGTTTATTTTAAATATGTTTCCATTGATGGGAATGAAGAATACTATCTTTATGTAACCACTTTGTTTATATGTGGAATGTAATGCAAGTTTTATGATCTAATTCTCTAAAACTCTAAACCCGAAAAGATCCTCAATGTGTAATCTTGTAATATCTCAAGATTAAGTAAGGTTTAAGGTTGGGGCCTTATAGTTGGTATCAAAGGTCGGTTTAGATAACTTTAGGAGTTAGAATTCTATTAAATGATTATCCAAAAATATTTTTTTTTGGTCAAATTGAAGTGATATAGCATTTGAAGATTACCATGTTGCTTCATCTAAGACATGTTTGTTCAGAATGGTTTTCCGCAGAGGAAACAGGGAAGCAGTACTAGGAAGGCATGAAGAAGGAAATAACCTTCCGAATCAGCATCCTGAGATGGTCGGAATTGGAACTGAACAGTTTGTTGCAGTGATGGCATAGTTGACTCAGGCTATAAATGGTGGTGGTATCCATGCACGAGATCAGCCAGATCAACCACAGAGGAACATGTCAGTGGTGGAACATTTCATGAGGCAACATCCCCCATCATTCAGAGGATCATCTGACCCTGTGTTAGCTGAAGGGTGGATTAAAGCACTGGAGAAGATTTTCGATGTCATGGGGTGTTCATACAATCAAAAGGTTAGTCTTGCCATTTACCGTTTGGAGGGTGAGGCAGATCAGTGGTGGTCGATGGTTAAAAATATCAGGGATGCTGATGAGATTGATGCTCTCGACTGGGATGAATTCAAAGGTATGTTTCTTGAGAAGTATTTTCCTAAGGCTGTTCAACTTAGGATGGAAAAAAATTCTTGGAATTGAGGCAAGAGGAAGACTCAGTGGCTGCCTATGAAGAAAGGTTCACTCGATTGGCAAGGTATGCTCCAAATTTTATCCGAGACCTTGATAGTAAAATCAATCGTTTTTACTCAGGATTAAAGACAAAATATCGAAGGGAATTAGCTTCTCGTGAGTTTAAAAGTTATGAAAAGCTTGTTCGATGTGCTGAGAATGTGGACATGGAGTTTTCCGATGATCAAGTGTTCTATAAAAACCAACAGAAGAAGAGACCGAGGTGGCAGGAGAAAGGTAAGAATTCTTCAAAAAAGTCTGGTGGTAAGAAAACTAAATTTCCAATTTGTGATAAATGTGGCAAAAGGCATGCTGGGGAATGTCTTCTGAATTCTAGAAAGTGCTACCGATGTGGTAAGATAGGACATAAGGCTCGTGATTGCACTGAAAAGGATCAAGGTGAAGGTAAGAACAAATTTGATTTACAGTTAGTGAAATGTTATAAGTGAAATGAGATGGGTCACTATGAAAACAAGTGTCCGAAAAAGAGCTTGGGTGATGGGAAGCAGTTAGACTACAAGCAGAAAGGGGTGGTGAAATCCTTTGCAACTACTTCAGCAGATGTCGGGCCATCAAATGAAGTTGTATCAGGTACTTTGTTTGTTTTTTCAGATTACGCCAGTGTGTTGTTTGATTCGGGGTCTACACATTCTTTCATCTTTGAAACCTTTTCTAGTAAAATGGGAATACCATCTCAAGAAATGACTCATGAACTTTTGGTAAAAACACCTGGGAGAAATGTTGAGGCAAAAAGAATTTATAAGAATCTTCATATCCTTATCTGTGGAAATAACCTACTTCCAAAATTTATTGTTCTACCTCTAGTAGATTTTGATGTTATCCTGGGTATGGATTGGCTCTCTATTTACCATGCTAAGATTGACTGTAGAGCTAAAGAAGTTTCTTTTCAGAAAGAATTTCAGTTTGTTTAAAAGAATGAACCCTTACTTTTGATAACATATCAAGAGGCCGAGAAACTTGTAAAAGATGGAAATGAATGTTACCTTTCACATGTCGTTGAAAATAAAGGAACTGTTCAGATTAATGATGTGCCAGTGGTAAATGAGTATCCTGATGTTTTTCCTGATGAGTTTCCTGGAATAATACCAGATCGGGAAGTTGAGTTTACTGTTGACTTAGTTCCTGATGCTAAGCCAATTTCAAAACCCCCTTATCGAATGGCACAAATTGAACTTTTAGAGTTGAAGGAGCAATTGCAAGATTTATTAGAGAAAGGTTTCATTAGACCTAGCACATCACCATGGGGTGCTCCTGTTTTATTTGTTAAAAAGAAAGATGGTTCTATGAGACTTTGCATTGATTATAGATCCTTGAATAACATCACTGTTAAGAACAAATATCCTTTGCCTCATATCAATGATTTGTTTGATCAGCTCCAGGGAGCTCAGTTTTTTTCAAAGATTGACCTGAGATCGGGGTACCATCAGCTGAAGTTAAAGGAGGTAGATATTCCGAAGACTGTATTCCGTACGAGATATGGCCATTATGAATTTGTATTAATGCCTTTTGGGCTAACCAATGCACCTGCTGTATTCATGGAATTAATGAATAGAATTTTCCATGAGTTCTTGGACAAGTTTGTGGTGGTTTTCATTGATGATATTTTGGTGTTTTCTAAAAGTAAAGAGGAGCATGAAAGACATTTAAGGGTTATCTTGAAAACCTTAAAAGAAAATAAACTGTATGGGAAATTTAGAAAGTGTGAGTTTTGGTTGCAACAAATTTCTTTCCTTGGTCACATTGTTTCTAAATATGGAATAACTGTTGATCCTGCAAAAAAAAAGTTGCTGAAGACTGGCCAAGACCCACAAATGTAACTGAGATTCGTAGTTTCCTTGGTTTGGTAGGATATTACCGAAGGTTTGTTAGAAATTTTTCATGGTTATCTAGTCCAATGACTAAGCTAACTCGGAAGGGTGTTAAGTTTATCTGGATAAAATAATGTGATGATTGTTTTCAGGAATTGAAAATAAGATTGATGAATGCTCCAGTTTTGGCACTACCTTCCAGGAATGGTGAGTTTGTTATATACAGTGATGCTTCATTGAAAGGACTTGGTTGCGTCCTAATGAAGAATGATCAGGTAATTGCCTATGCTTCACGACAGTTGAAAACTCATGAGGTAAATTACCCTACACATGATTTGGAATTAGCTGCTATTGTTTTTGCTTTAAAAATTTGGAGGCATCATTTGTATGGAGTAAAGTGTGAAATATATACCGATCACAAAAGTTTAAAGTATATATTCACTCAGAAAGAGTTAAACATGAGACAGAGGAGATGGCTAGAATTAATCAAGGATTATGATTGTATAATTCATTACCATCCGGGAAAAGAAAATAAAGTGGCTGATGCTTTGAGTCGAAAAAGTAATGCTTCATTAGCAATGTTGCGTTTGGAACGTGATCCTTTGGTTAAGGATTTGATGAACTTTGGCATAGAAGTTGTTGGTGCAGGAAGTCCTTCTGTTTTGTTTCAGGTATCAGTGAGATCCTCTTTATCAGATAGAATCAAGCAAGCACAGAAGCAAGACAGTGAGTTGCAGAAAAAGGTAGAGCTGGTTCAGAAAGGTAAGTTGCCAGAATTCAACATTGATAATGATTGTGTTTTGAGATTTGGGAAGAGATTGTGTGTGCCTTATGATTCACAGTTGAAGAAAGAGTTGTTATGTGAAGCTCATAGTTCTCCATTTTCAGTTCATCCGGGCAGTACTAAGATGTATAGAGATCTGCGGGAGTATTACTGGTGGTATGGAATGAAAAGAGATATTGCTGATTTTACTATGAAGTGTTTGACTTGTCAGCAGGTTAAAGCAGAGTGGCAGTTACCGAAAGGGATGCTTCAGCCTTTACCAGTGCCAGAGTGGAAATGGGAGAATATATCCATGGACTTTGTTGTTGGATTACCGAAGACATCTCGAGGTAATAATGCAATCTGGGTTATTGTTGATCGCTTGACCAAATCTGCTCATTTCCTTGCTATACGAGATACTTTCTCTCTTGATCAACTTTCCCGTTTGTATCTTAAAGAGATAGTCAGGTTACATGGAGTTCCTCTCTCTATTGTATCGGATCGTGATCCCAGGTTTACTTCTAACTTTTGGAAAGGCCTTCAGAAGTCGATGGGTACTGAATTAAATTTTAGTACAGATTTTCATCCTCAATCAGATGGGCAGTCAGAATGAACAATTCAGACCTTGGAGGATATGCTACGATCTTGTTCGATGGATTATCAGGGAAGTTGGGACCAACATCTTTCTTTGGTTGAATTTTCATATAATAACAGTTTTCATTCCAGTATACAGATGGCACCATTTCAGGAATTATATGGGAAGCAGTGTCGAACTCCAGCTTTCTGGGATGAAGTGGGTGAAAGGAAGTTGATGGGACCAGAATTGGTAGAAGATATGGCAGAAAAAGTTCAGCTAATTCAGGAACACATGAGAACAGCTCAGAGCAGGCAGAAGAGTTATGTGGATAACCAGAGGAATGATCTATCTTTCGAGGTAGGTGATCATGTTTTTCTCAAGGTTTCTCCTTGGAAAAGTGTGATGAGATTTGGTAAGAAAGGAAAGCTGAGTCCAAGTTTTATTGGACCATATGAAATTCTGGAGAAAGTTGGATCAGTTGCTTACCGAGTGGCTTTACCTCCGAGTTTATCTCAGGTACACAATGTTTTTCACGTTTCGATGTTGAGAAAGTATATGCCAGATCCATCTCATGTTTTTAGTCTAGAGGTAATTCAGCTAGAAGAGAACCTATCTTATGAGGAACAACCGGTCCATATTCTTGACCACAGGGAGCAAGTGTTACGGAATAAGGTGATTCACCAGGTAAAGGTTTTGTGGAGAAACCACTTGATTGAAGAGGCAACATGGGAATCTGAATATGAAATGAGGGATAAGTACCCCCATTTATTCGATAAGTAAATAAATTACGGGGACACAATTTTCTAAAGGGGGGAAGGATGTAACATCCCAAGTAAGTAATGAATAATAGATATTTTTATCTATGTCTATGAATGATTAAGATAGTGTTATAGAGGCTTAAAATGAAAATAAAGACAATCTTATGCATGGAATACACTAATATTCTTAAAAGATTGTTTTACTGCCTTTTGATGGCAAACCATTTTTGAATCTATCTTTTGACAATTTTACAAACTATGTTTGTCAAAATAAACTTATTCTTTATGATTGGGACATCAAAATTTACTTTGTGTGAATTTTTGGTATTTTTCTGACAATGTTCATTTTTTAATGAATAGTGAAAAATACTGCATTTTACATCAAAAATGCTTTTTAATCTAATTTATTTATATGATTATATTATCTTTTTAATTGGTTTTTAAGTAAAATTAGAATATATTTTTACCATTTAATCCAATGGTGGTCATTGGAATCAATTTCACTTTGAAATTGGACTTAAATTGGTGTCAATCTTTTGATACTTATTGTTTCATAAAAACACGCTATTTGCTCTGACAGCGGGAATTAATTATTAAATTAATTAATGTGACTTATATGTTTTGAATTTTGTAAAATAGACTTCATTTTTGAATTCGGAATATCAAATATATCTTAGGGTTGATTTTTGGTAATTTTCTGAAAAACTTCAATTTTTGATGAATAGTGAAACCTCTAAGTGGTACTTATAAAAATTGATTTTTCCGTTTAAATGAAATTTTGCCATCATTGTGTTTTGAATTTCAAAAATCCGACATACATGGTTGTCATTAAGAAGTAAAATGTGGTTCAATGAGATTAAAATAATTTTTTTGGTGAATAGTAACTTATTAAGTTTTAATCGTGATTAGTGGTAATTAGTGTAGTTTAAGGTAAAAATAATGATTTAATAAAATAAGATGAGCTTGACACATGTCCTACCCTCATTGGTTGTGTCATGGCCGACCAAGAAAATCCATGGGTCAACTTGGGGACCCCATGTATCCACTTTGGTTGGGAAATGACATAAATAACTTTTTATTTAATGTAAAAGTAAAAATGACACAAACATAATATGTTTTGCAAAAACAATTTTTACATGGGGTTATAAAGATCAGATTTTTGATTATAAATAGTCATTGGAAAGATAAAACTATTTCCTACATCATAGTATTTTTTTTTTATTATTTTTAGACTTTAAATAAATTAAATTATTTATGACATCATGATGATGCAGCGATGACCTCATTATTTAACGATTTAAATAAAATGGAAAGATAATGAAAAATCTAAAACCTACACATGGAAAAAACCAATTGGATGAGTGGATTTCGAAGCCTTATCACCTTATCCTAGAATTATATCAATGTGGGACCTTTTGAATCCAAAACTCTTTTTAAAATAAAGCAACTTATCTTTACTTTCCAAAAGTGCCCCTCCTCTCCTCTTATAAAAGGCCCCCACCTCTACCTCATTTCACACACTCCTCAAGACTTTGGATCTGCCAAACCCTACCCATTTACTCTCTCCACATCCCTCTCCTCATCCTAGAGGATTCCCTTTGGGCAGAATCCTTTCAAAGGAACCCTTTAGGCTCAAATCAAAAGGAGTTACACTTTTAAAGGTAATTCATTCTCTCATGTTCGTTTGTTTTATTTTGCTTCTACAACCCCCTAAACTCTTTTTATTTACTTATTTTGTAACAACACCATTATATTAAATATACTAGGATGTTGTTATAATATTTATTCGAGCTACACTCTCACACAACTACATCAAATGGTTAAAGAACATACGGTTTCCGTGGATGGCAAAATTCTGCCTCCCAAAACGATGATTGTTCAATACTCATTTAACACCTTCAAAGGTGGCCATTATGATGTCACTATTTTTATATATGATATATAATATGTTTATGTTTTCCTTAAGCTTCCGTTTTTTTTTCATTTTGGGCATACCTTTATGGTTTCCATTATGGGTAAACACGATATCTTCATTTTAGGAAGTGCGGACTACCGCCTCCTGAAAGTGATTTGATTCGTTAATACCATATGTGGGATGTGTAAAGGATAAAGTTAATGATATTATATATGTTATTATACTGGAATTATAATATACTCTTATATCATTATGATTCCACTCCAGAAAATACGAAATAGAAATGGAAGTAGCCTTCATGCGTACGTATGGCTTACCATCTCCATGAACGGTGTATTTCATTTCTTACCTCTAAATGTGATGTAATATTATAAATACATGTATATTATGAATATATATTATATTTATGTTATCCAAATCATTAATATCATTCTAGATATAATGAACCTTTGACCAAATTAACAACATTTAAGTGTAAGAAGTCTATTTTTGACTTAAGAACCAAATACCGACAAAATGAACATTATTAACTTAAATGATTACATGATGTTCATAACATGGTATAAAAGGAATAATGAACTTGAAAAAGGTTCTTAATCAAGTAGAAATTAACTCAAGTTTATTATTCAGGACATTAAAGAATGATCAAGTCAAGTCGGACCCGAGGTATGGGACTTCGTCTCAATCTCCTTTCATTGAGGCATATTTTGTTTTATACACAACCTTCTTTTATAAGGTGTATAAACCCCTTTGACTTTTACGTTTATTCAAAAGGAATATTTTTTATACGAAGCATTTACTAAACGACAAAAGGGAATGTTTTTGTCATACGTATGCGGCGACAGCGACTTCTCCGCCGCCGTGACCATTATTTGAGTTTCGGCTTCCTCTACAAGCCATACCTTCTTTTTAAAAGAAAAATACATACCATGTTTTACTTTTCTTTTATTTTGGTATCGAAAATGGTTTTCATAATGTTTTTATATCAATGTGTTGTATTGATATCATGTGATTGAAAGGTGGGAATGTTATGTTTCCTTTATGCATGTTTTATGTGATATGATTATGTTGAGGTTCTTGGGCATTATTATGAAAACGGGTGGTTTCGTGATAAACTAAGGGCGGGTGAGCCCGATATAGCTCTCCAATGCATTGGGTAATGCGAAGGAGTGAAACATTAAGATTTCTCCGAAGAGATTTAGGGAATATACTGTGATGGGTATTCCAAACGTAACCAAGAGGGTTACTCCCTACGTAAGAATGTTATGAATGCCTCAAGTTACCTTTATGTCTTATGAATGCTATGATTTGTTCATGATTTTATGAGGTATGTTAAAGTGCCTATTTTTTATGGGTAAAGTATGATCTCATCCTTATGTATATATGTACCCATGTTTCCTTTCCATATTTTTATATCCCTTACTGAGCTTTTTATGCTCATCCCAAGTTTTTTGAAATGTTTTTCACAGGTCAAGGGAAATGTACATGATATGATGATAATGTCAAAGAAGTGTCAAGAAAGAATCCATGTTTATTTTAAATATGTTTCCATTGATGGGAATGAAGAATACTATCTTTATGTAACCACTTTGTTTATATGTGGAATGTAATGCAAGTTTTATGATCTAATTCTCTAAAACTCTAAACCCGAAAAGATCCTCAATGTGTAATCTTGTAATATATCAAGATTAAGTAAGGTTTAAGGTTGGGGCCTTATAAATAGGGTCCTCTACTGACATGCTTTCCCGTAGGACTAGTCCTTCAGAATATGATAGCTGCCTCATTCGTACCCGATCGAGAAGAGTAGAGGTAACAACTATAGAAGAAAGAAACGTCTGCCCCTAACTGTCGTGCACCTCCAAATGCATCTCAGAGAACAGATATATAAGCTTCCACTCACTACTGGCCTCCTGAACTTCCTATATCTGAGTCGTCCTACTCAGTGCATCAGCCAAAACATTGCCTTTCCTAAGCATATAGGAAATCTCAAAGTCAAAAGGCTGAAGGTACTCAACCCACCATCACTATCTCAAATTTAGATCACGCTAAGTGAAGATGTACTTGATACTCTTGTGGTCGGTAAACACCACAAATATCTCTCCTAGAAGATAATGTATCCAACAGCATCGGGCATGAACAACAACAACCAAATCCATGTCGTGCATTCGGTAGTTCCTCTCATGTGACCTTAACTGCCGAGACCCGTAAGCAATGACTCCATCTCCCTGCATAAGCACAGTTCCCAGCCCGATACCTGAAGCATCACAGTAAACAATATAGCTCTTTCCCGGCTCTGGAAAGACTAGTATCAGTGCTGACGTCAACATCTCCTTCATCTCTTGGAAGGCTGACTCACAAGAATATGACCATAAGAACTTCACACCCTTCTTAGTCAGACCTATCATTGGTGCTTCTAGGCGTGAAAAGTCCCATATGAAATGTTTGTAGTATTCAACCAGCCCTAGAAAAATCCGCACCTCAAATACATTCTTCGGATGATCCCAGGAAACTACAGCTCTCACTTTCTCTGGGTCTACTGATACTCCTTCCTATGAGATAACACGACCCAAGATGTGAATATAGTCCATCCAAAAGTGGCATTTTGAGAGCTTAGCATATAAATGATTCTCCCTTGGTGTACTTAAAATGATCTCAAGATGAGTAGAATGGTCGTGTCAAGGGTGAGAGTACACCAAGATATCATCCACGAAAACAACCACAAAGGAATCCAAGTATGGATGGAACACTCGATTCATCAATGCCATGAAAACTGCAGGTGCGTTCGTGAGACCGAACGACATAACCATATACTTGTATAGACCATATCTACTCCTGAAGGCTGTAAGAGGTATATCTGATGGTCTAACATGCAACTGATGATAACCGGATCTCAAATCAATCTTCGAGAACACCCGAGCTCCTCGAAGCTGATCAAAGAGATCACTAATCCTTAGCAAGGGATATCGGTTCTTGACCGTCAACTGGTTTAGCTTATGATAATCCACACAAAGCCTGAGGGTACCATTTTCCTTCTTTTCAAATAGGACTGGAGAACCCCAAGAAGAAGTATTGGGTCAGATGAAACCCTTTGCCTGCAACTCCTCCAACTGCTTCTTGAGCTCCTGCAACTCAGGTGTATCTATCCTATAAGGAGGAATGGACACCGGTACCACTCCTGGCACAAGCTAAATCAAGAAGTCTACCTCACGCTCTGGGGGCAACCCTGAAAAGTCCTCTATAAAGAAATATCTGAAATGATCCACCACTGGAGGAAAGTCTAACTATGAAGTCCCATGGTCATCTAGGTAAAGACTAGCGATCTGGGATGTAACTCCTCCCAACCTATGATTCTCTGGACCTGCTCTGCTCGCCTAGACATACCAATCAACTCTATGAAGAAAGGGTCCACCCTCTAGTGATACAAAACTCACCCTACGGTGATAACAGTCGACGACTTCCTGGAAGGGAACTAGCCAGTCCATTCTAAGAATTACATCATAGCTCGTCATCTATAGGACATAGAGGTCCCATAAAAAGTGACACCCTTCAATATCAAGAGGGAACTCTCTGCACTAACATACACTAACCGCTCGAGTCCCCAAAGGTGTGTCTAGAGTCAAAGTATCGACAGAGGAAAAATACAGAGCCCAAGGCTCTCCACAACAGTAATAGAGATAAAACTATGGGAATCCCCTGTATCAAAAAGATCAGAAGATAAAACTGAGGCTACTAAGATCGTACCTCGAACTGTGTAAGGGCTAGGATCCTGCTCCTAATGAGTCTGCTCCAGTGCAAAAGTCTGGCCTATACCGTGGCCCTGTGACCCTGCCTGACCACTCTAAGCTGATCCACTCTATTGTCACTGGTAGCCTGGTGACTGAACACCATGGTCGCGACCTCCACCTCGGCCTGAACGGCTAGAAGAACTCTAGTTCCTAGACTGGTGAGAAACTGGTGATGCATGTCCTGAACACGGGGTCATAGAAGAACCCCTACCACCAGCTGTAGGTGATAAGATCTGACAGAAACGCTAAAGATGGCCCATCTTGCCGCAAGATCGGCACTCCATCAGGTCTCTCTAAGACTAAGGCCTATTATTACCACTCCCCCCGCATTGTTATCACACCACTTGGATACCGGAAGATGTGTCTCTCCTCCTTGGAAGGTCTTCATGAACCTTAGAAAACTCTCTCGGAACTATGCATCATCACCTGTGTCTGGAATGACGGCTGGTGCCAAGACTGACACAACAGGAGGACATCTCAGTGGCATGAATATCCAAGGTCAAGGACACACCTTAGATCATGATTATCAAAGACCGAGAACACAAGAGTACAAGAGGAGAATAGGAGAAAGAAACACTCAAGTTTTACAAAACATGACTACACAGCGTGTATAAAAACTACACGACGTGTTCTTATAAGCCATTCACATGGGCATGTACCTCTTCCACGCCTGTTCGTGTAATTACCCAACCACATAGTGTTTTTCCCCCACACACGGCGTGTACTTAAACTATATTCCCCTGCCCGAGTCTCCTTACACGGCTAATCCACACGGTCCTCTTAATCCTAGACTACACGATGTGTATAACCACCACACGGTGTGTACTGGACAAGGTTTCAATGACCCGTGGTATTAGTTACATGGTCGGATACATGGTTCACTCTATATGGCATGTTCCATGGGAACACAGCGTATACTTGAAGGACTTCCCCGACCCGTGTTGTCAGTTATATGGCTGGCTACACGGTTCACTATACAAGGCGTGCCCCATGGGAACACAGCGTGTACTTGAAATATTTCCCTGACCCGTGTTGTTTGTGACATGGATGAGTACTTAGGTTACAAGGCATGATGTATGAAAACAGGACATGACATGTAAAGTTAGAGTTTCATCCATCTGTGTCGTTAGTCACACGGGTAGACACACGGGTAGACACACGGTCACTACAACACGGTGTGTACTTACCGTACACGGCGTGTTGCCGAATATTTTTTTCAAAACCCTGTGTTTCTACCCACAAAGTCAGTGACACTGTTTAAAAACTACACGGTATGTAATCATAAAGTACATGCTATGTATTCTGGGTTTTTCTAGGTAGTAGCCTCAGAAACTGTTCCGGAGCTCAGAAAACATAGAAAGCAAGAATGAAGGTGCCAAATTCCAATCTGTGAGGGCCCATACTCCCCACAAATCATATCTTGGAATATCCTATATATCATATACAAGGGAAACATGTCAATGATTCACCAAGTTATGATTCACGTGGGGCCATAACACCTCAAGAATCAAAATTTGGCATTCATTTCAGTAAATCTCTACACAAACAATACTATATCAAACTGCAGGTATTTCTATCAAGGAAACTATCACAACAACATGCATATTTTACACATCGTCTATCACAACAACATGCAATCACTAATGCGTCCCAGATGGCATGGAAAAAATGCATAACATGTGATTTCTATCAAGTGACTGTATGATGCATGAGATGGAATACCCTCATCTGATTAGGTTGAAACAGAAATAGAACCTCAATAATATCAACAGTAACAACACAAATCATGTGAGTCACCCAAGGTGAAATCATATCAACTGTAAAAATTGAAAAACCTGAAGAAATTGCAATAAATGAGGTAGATTGGCTTTTCCTTGTACACAGGTTAACTACTCCTGGATACAACTTATTACCAAGTACCCATTCCATCCTATCCCTGGCTATAGGCTCCAAATAGTAAGTGAAGAGAAAAGTTTCCCTCTGATACCACTTTGTAACATCCCGGTTCTGGAAGCCACCCAGAGGCGCCCCATACCCGGTTGGTCACATGGCCTCAAGTGCATTTCCTTGAACTCCAGAGGCTGCCGACTAGTAGCGAGGTCCTTGGGTGTGATAGTGGGGAAACTATTCCCTCATTGGAAAAGTACATAGCAGATGATAACAACACATACAATAGCGGAAGCAGTGAATATACAACAACAGTAAATAGTGGAAGACTAAAACAATAAACAAATGGATCATACATATATATTTGAAATGATTCATGATACATATGTCTAGAAAAGTATCCAAACAAGTCACAATGATAGAAATACAATAGTGATAACCAAAGTACAAAAGAAAATTAAATAGATAAACTCCTCAGCATCGCAATCTATATCTTGGTCCCATGCTCTCTATCTCCAAAACAAGTCAAGTACCAGAAGTCGAAGGGTGCTTTCCCTTATCTATACCTACAACAATATAATCTGTTTGGGCCCAAAAGCTTGACCCAAATAGGGCGTGAGAATAAATCTCAGAAGTCAACCAACCGAAGATATATTCCTAACAGTTAGTGATTATATGTTAGGAAAAGTATAGTAAACAGTATACAATAAGCAACAACATGATAACACACAGCAGTAAGAAATCCACAGATCAACAAGTATCAGTGATGAAAACAGCTAACCACAAACAGGAATCCCTATGGGAAGTACTCCCAACCATCCCCTCTGGTCCTATCCAAGAAGTACCAACAACCCTCAGGACAGTTCACTCAGCCTAACCCCTGTGGTTTGGTCATATGAAAATTATAGACTCTCTGAGGAAGCACACTCAGTCAATTCCCCTTATAGTCTAGGGTAGTCAGTGACTCTCTAAGGAAGATCACGTAGTCAATTCCCCTTATAGCCCCAAGGTCTAGAGACTCTCCGAGGAATCTCACTTGGTCAATTCCTCCTATATCCTCAGGTCAATCACAGACTCTCTAAGGAAGCTCACTCAGTCAATTCCTCTTATAACCTAGAGTGGTTTAAGGAAATTCAAACAAAACAAGGACTTTCCAAGGAAGCCCACTTGATATATCCCCTTATAGTCTATAAAGATCAAGACTCTATGAGGAAGCTCACTCAGTATATCCTCCTATAGTATATAATATCCAAGACTCTCTGTAAATATCACTCAGTCTATCCCCTATAGTCTATAATGTCCAAGACTCTCTGAGGAAGCTCACTCGGTCTATCCCCTTATAGTCTATAGCACCGAGTTCTCATGAACCCGTACCATTCAGGGTATAATAATGCTATTTGGAAAAAAGTAAACCTACAGAGCTACTTGGATAACCAATATATAGCTTAACAAGCATGTCAGAGAACATCACTCCATCCTATGGCCACAAGGCATGGAAAACAGGTATAACAGACAAAGGCTGAACAAGACCAAAAGGTCATAAATAGAACAAGGCATGGGAAAAACATCCAAGCATATCAATTATCCTCATACAACACCAAATTAACTCTACACAAGAATACACGAAAGTCAGAAAAAAAAACAGGGGTAAAACAGTAATCACGCAATACCCCGTTCAATGGTATTGGTGGGTTTTGGACATAATAATCAAAGACTTTGAACAGAAAGTCACAAACCACCTACCTTGATGCTATGAGATCGATATACTTGAACCATGAGGCCTGAATCTCCTTATAACATCGTAGATCTAAGAAAATTCACAAAATTTTCAACCCACGATAACATGCAAAAGAGGAGGAATTGGAAAACGATGCTCTAGAAGAAGGAAGAGCTTACCGCTTCAGCTCCAACGCAATCAACAACGGTCGATTCATAGAACAGACAGAGGTTCGGGGGCTAGGATAAGTTCCGCGGCTGTATGATTTCTCTCGGTCAAATGAGACCTAGAAGAAGATGATTCTGAAGATCATACGCGACCCCGGTGTGTTTAATGAAAAAAAAGTACACAGCGTGTACTTGACTTTTCCTTACTCCACTTTAAGCAGCCTCCACATCACCCCTAAATGTTTATGTGTGTGTCCCGGACATGGCTAGCACACGGCCTCGTGCGGCAAGGGAGTACATGGCGTGTACTTCAAAAATTTCCAGAAACTCCACTTTTCTCAAAAACTTCAGAAAAAGGAAAAACCTACCTAAAAAGAAGGTCTGGGTTCTTACATTTAAATACATTAAATATTCATGTAATCAATGTACAAATAGTTAGTTCTAGGACCCCAAATCCAAAAACCTTAATATAGGATCATTAAAAAGGGGGTAATATAAGGTCATAATAAAATCATATATGGTAATAGATATAAGAATATAATTCTACAAAAGATGTATAATAAACTTATATTTATTATACAGGAAGCTTGTAAAAGTATGGTGAGATTCAAGACACAAGGTCAGGGGATTTCATCTCACTTTTAACTTCCATGAGATACATGTTATATTCACCACTCTTTCCTTTTATGCAGTTTATATACTACTGTTGACACCATAATATGTGTTTCATGAAATTTGACATAGAATTCATGGTTGGATTTCTATTTTCCGTGAGACTGATACACAATGATGGATATGTGGAAAGACTCCCCTCTCCAAGAGTAGGTCATAGATTTACAAGATCGATGATAAAAAGGTGTTGATGCATAAAAATTCATTTTTTGAGTTTCTTTTATGAATACTTGGTGTATTAAATATCTCAAGAAGTGTAGATCTCTTTGAGATATTTGATTTGACTAGTCACGGAGCCCAAATGGACTTACAAATCAAAAGTTATGGCACTTAGAAAATGGATAAAATTTACGAAGGGATTTACCTCACCGACGTGGAGGAACTACGTGAAAGACCTACGTAGATGAATTATGCAGCACACTTGTGCTATGGACCTATGCCAAGGATCCTATATGGATATGTATGTTTTATACCCCTGTATGGAAGAACTATGCAAAGGACCTACGCAGAGGACCTATGTGACCAACCTCCCTTTGACTAGGTCCCCTCCATGCCAATAAATAGAACCCTTGGGCTCCCCATTTCACAAGTTAAAAGTTTATAAGAATACCCAGAGCTCTCATTGCATAGCCCCTTTCACCCAGGTCCTCAAAAAATCTCACGTAATTATCTGAAATATGAGAGAATAGATAATTAAAGGGGATAAGTGGTTCAAAGTACCATTAGGGTCTAGAACACATGGAACTGTGCCAAGGACCTGTACCAAGGACCTAATCCAAGGACCTGCGCATAACACCTATGTGACCCCCTTGGCGGAGAACCTACATGACCCACCTAGGAGGAGCACCTATACAGTCCACCTGGGTGACCCACCTTAGTGGAGCACCTTTATGACCCACCTATGAGGATCACCTATGCGTCCCACCTGCACGACCCACCTTGGTAGAGCATCTTAGCGACACACCTGAGCGGAGCACTTGCATGACCCCGCTGGTCCATACCGTGGGGGTGTAGGGGCGCACCCCCACTCGGGATCAGTTCTGGGCTGCAGTCCCTGCCCTTTGGGCTAGTCCCTTTGCCTTTGACACTGACCCCCATGAAAAATGAAGAGTCGCACTGCAAACTTTTCATTCTAGGTTGATGACATTTTCCATTGCACCCTTATATGGCCCAAATGTCCACCCTTGGAATACTATGATTTGAGATACTCTTCCATACTCACTAAAATTCTTTGAGGTGACCTGATCCTCTTAGTTTCTTTCTCATGTTATGAGTTCGTATTCTCCTCTTGGATTCCTAGAGTAACTTGAGTCAATAAACTCCTCAAGAAACTTCTGAAACCTCATCACCTGACTCTTATTCTAGGTTGAATCATAAATGGGAATCCTCCTTAGAAGTAATCCCCAACCTAACCTCAAATGGGAATCCTCATTAGGAGTAAGCCCCAACCAAATATCTTTGGGAATCCTCCTTAGGATTAAACCACAACCAATCTTCAAATGGGCATCCTCCTTAGGATTAAACCCCAATCAAACCTCAAATGAGCATTATCCTTAGGAGTAAGACCCAACCAAATCTCAATGGGCTTCCTTCTTAGGAGTAATCCCCAAAATAACCTCAATGGGTATCTTAATTAGGAGTAATCTCCAATTAAACCTCAAATGGGCATCCTCCTTAGGAGTAATCCCCAACCAAACCTCAAATGGGCATCTTAATTAGGAGAAATCCCCAACCAAAGCTCAAATGGGATTCCTCCTTAGGAGTAAGCACAAACCTAACCTCAATGGGAATCCTCCTTAGTAGTAATCCCCAACCAATCCTCAAATGGGAATCATCCTTATGAGTAAGCCCCAACCAAAACTCAAATGGGAATCCTCATTTGGTGTAATCCCCAACCAAATCACAAATGGAAATCTTCTTTAGGAGTAATTTCCAACCAAACCTCAAATGGGAATCCTCCTTAGGAGTAAGCCCCAACCAAACCTCAAATGGGAATCCCTCTTGGAGTAATCCCCTAGCCTTTTGGGCCAAACCTAATGACCTTCACTTTCATTCCACATTGAAAGGTTCATTGCTCTGTGCCCTCATCTACCATCACCTTGAATTATTTTGCTGTAGGCCCAACCTCTTCCATCAGTAGAGGAGAAAGTGTGTGGTTTATTGAATCTTTCACATCCTCTTGTTTATCACACCGAGCATGACTCACATGGGCATAGAGATTTTTGATGATTTTTTTTACAATCCACCTCATGTCTTGAATTGTGAGGACTCTGATTCCCACATTAATTTGGATACATAAGAAGCCTTCATCAAGGGCCATATCTCAATGGACATCCTTCTCAGGAGTCCAACCTTAATTCCCTTAGTTCAGGCATTCTCTTTAGGAATAATCCCCGAATTAAGTCCCCTTTTAATCACCAAGAGTTAATACGTCTCTCATAGACCCTGTTATAAGGGAATACTCTTTAGGAGTAATCCATAATCTATTTATCTCAAAGAAAATAACCACCTATGAGACTTATCGATCTATGTGGGCTTTGATTCCCATCTAAGTGGGATATGTAGGAATACTCCCTAAGGGTCAAACCCAATACTCCAAATCAACCCTGTTATTTTTGGGCCACATTCCCCATAGAATCTAATCCAACTTGGAAACTCATATCCTTTCCAGTTTCCTTGGGATGCTTAGGAATAAGTTCCACACTAATATTTTACCAGGCACATTCCGCCTATATGTCCTTACCACATGACATTAAACTGTATGGTTAGGTTCTTATCACACGAACTTAAAAGGTATGTTGTGTCCCATTAAGAGGCACCAAACTATGAGTGTTATGATTCCTTTCACGAGGGTATGTAGGTATCCCATTTATGAGTATGATCCCAACATCAAAACAAACTTTTATTTCCTTAGGTAATGATAAATTCCAGAGTTCCCCACTGAGTGGCTTAAAAACTAGCATCATCGTAATAATGGATAAAGAATATCTAAGTAGTATATGAGAGGATACCCTTGATGGAAAACCTAGAATACATATGTATATCTCCATTGATGAAGAAAGTAGAATACATATGGATGATTCTGAATTCCATACATGCTAATAATTTCTTGAAAATTTCAAGGGAAACCTACATTATGCTTAGTAAATTAATAAGGATTCATGAACATATCTTAAATCTATAAGAGAGTCCCAAAGTAGAAAATAATACCCACAAAAATGGTGAGATGTGCCGGAAATCCCATCCTATCGACCAATGTGAGTTCTTAAGTATCATAGGTCAACAAACCTAATGAATTCATACCTTTGGAAGTTAGGTCCCTTTTGATACAGAATCATTGGATGTTTCCAATTCCATAAATAAATCTGATAGAAACCATCTGAAAGTAATTATTACTAAGAAGAAAACAAGTTCTAGGATAAAAAAATGCCCATTATTGTATTCTTTGTATCTTATAATTCAATTTATTTCTATTCACATGTCCATTTTATGATCCTTATTTCATGGGGTTTAACTTTCAAAAGCTACCAAATTGGTAAATTTTTTTGTCTCAGTTTTCCTTCTTTGAGACTCATGTTTTGTTATGCACCTAAAATCTTTTTTGAGGTGAATATATTTCCATTTTTCATGAAATATCATGAATCTAAATCTTTTCATGATATTATATGCTTCATGTAAATTACTTTTCTTACATGGAGAGTATTAACCCAAGATACCCAGTTATAAGAATTTATTGAGATAATCTCATTTCTTTTCAAGATTGTTTGTATTTATGATTACTTTGATGTAATATTATGACCAATATCTCAAGAATATTCATGAGTTTTATTATCCTCTATTATTTCATGATATAATCATTTATTGTTATCATAATCTACTCTTTGGTATATAGGATAGTTTATAAAGTGTTTTTAAGAAAGCTCGAAATAACCCATTATTCAGTCGAAACTCTATGTCTTCTAAAAAGGGATTCCAAGAATATTATACCATTATCCTATAATATTTAAAAGAAACTTTTACCTTTTTTATTTTACTAATATATTCAATGGAATATTCTTATCTCTTTCTGAACAAGTCACTTTTCTAACATTTTTATCGTGCAAAATGAATGTTCTTTTGACCTCGTACAACATGTAAAAATTTAACTGCCCTCAGTTCTTTGAAGCTACCATTGAATTTTTAAAAGTATAATATTTAAGAAAATGTTTTTAAAATATATTTTCATAGAAAATGGTTTTCAAAATGTTTTCAAGCTCTTTTTTATAAGTTTTCAAAGTATTTTTAGAGAAAAAGGTTTTTAAAATGTTTTAAAGATTATTTTATAAATTTTTAAGGAAAAAGGTTTTTAAAATGATTTCATACCTTATTTATAAGTTTTCAAGGTATTTTCTAAGAAAAATATATTTAAATGGTTTTATGTATTAAAATTATTTTTTCAAACAAGAAAAGATATTTTTCTCAAGAATTTTTTTAAAAGATATTTCAAAATTATTTTCTATATAAGATGAAATATATTAATTTTACTTATTTCAATATAATGGTTCCATTCATATCCTTTATATGGATGGATTATACTTAATTTCATGGTCTTTATGAAACATATTTATCCTTTATGGGTTATATGTACTTGAAATACATTACTCCTTCACGGGTTATGCTTTTGATGAAATGATTATGAAACCTATAATTTTTCCAAAGGTTGTGATATGTTTACATGTTTATGATACCCATTTCATTTCATGGGTTATGATATTTCTATTTATGATCTTATATAACATGTACATATGATTTCATTATGTGATGAGTGGGACACAATATATCCCTATATTGCATTGGGTAAAGTTTTATATCTCATGAGATAAACTAAGATGGTATTGGGAGTGAACCTTGACTACTATGATGGCCATGTGAGTGAACCATGACTAATAAGATGGTATGAGGAGTGAACTCATGCTACTATGATGTACATGGGAGTGAACCATGACTACAATGATGGTATGGGTAGTGAACCCATACTACTGATATGGTCTTGTAAGTGATTCCTTGGATACTATGGAAATCATTATGAGCTTATGTGTTTTCCACACTTCCATGTTTTATTCCTACGTTATTCTTTCATGGATTATGCTATTTATTTAATTATGATTAATGTCTTATGAACTGATAATATTTATTCCATTATCTCTATTATGATCCTTGATATGAAGGGTATGATCTTCTATTTTCATGATCACATTCTCATAACATTATGCTCATGTTTATGCTTACATGTATCCCTTATTTACCCTTATTGAGCATTTGATCACACCCCTTTTTATATTTCCTTTCCCCCAGGTTATGATGATATGTACTATGTTTGATATTTATAAGAAGTGTTCTAGTAAATAAAAACCTACTGGGAGATGTTGTAGCTCACATATTTACCAGTCTTTATGTTTCCATGTTTCCAAAGGCACTATACCAACTACAGTCTTTGGGCATCTGTTTGTATAATGTTTAAGTATTCCGCAAAAGTTATGTAATGTTAATGTTTTGAAAATAAAGGGTCTCTATAGTATTGGATTTTATGGATCTGGTTTTATATTGTTTATTTCTGATTTGTACTCTAGTTGTATGTCTTGTTTGGGTTATATTCAAGACTTATTTTGTTATCTTGTTTCATCTCACCATATGGTGGGATGACTTGGGTGTATGGTTTGGTTGACCTAAACTAGTCTATTACAGTTGTCATTGCTATGAATTTTCCTTATCTTTGTAGGGGTCTTGATGAGTTTCTAGACTTAGCTCTTGGTCTGTGAATGGTATTTACTGCTATCAAGATAAGGGCCTAAAGGGTCACACACAATAATGTATTCAAGAATATATCATATTCTGGTGAATTAGAATATTGGACATTGTGGGACCCACCATGGGGTCCTAGTGTTTTCCAAGTAATCAATCACTAATAAATAAATAAATTCATTATTATTCAAGTATAGAATTATTGGGTTGAATTTATTTATTAAAATTATTAATGTGAAATTTTGTGGATACAAAAAATTATTATATGAATGAATATTATTTTAACATTCAACGTTCCTTTAATATTTTTGATAATTTAGAGTTGAGTTAATGAAATAGGTTTTATCATGTAATATATTTATTATATAATAAGAAAGTGATAAAATATAAATTATGTTAATGATGCAGTTAGTTCTTCATAACATGTCATTTATTTTTTATTTAGTGGATGTTTGATTTCCAGGGGCTGAAGAACCCTGTCTGCATATTTTGATAAATACAATAAATAAGTAGAGGAGGAGCTATATTCCAAAGAATATTAATGCTAATGGAATGAGATATTCTCTCTCCTATGACATCCTACATAGAGAATGTATCTCTCTGAGTGGCCGATCTAACAACATCTTCGACAGATCGAAGGGACGAGATCAAGGTGATTGTCATGATGCTGAAGGAATTGTCGGAACTCTTCACTATCTACCAAAATAATAAAATCAACATCAATGTATATTCTTAGAGAATGTGTGGATTATTTAGAGGGGTTTTGATTCAGATCATTTGAGAAATGATCACTGGTGACTAACTGCATTCAAAAACGCCACTAAATAGAACAAGGTACTCATTTATTTATTTTTGTGCTTATTAAATTCATGCGAGATCCTTGGACCTCTACTGGGGATCGAATCACCAGATATGATGAATTATATTTATTCTGGTGATGAATATTTTTAAATCCCCAACCCAATGGGTCCCGCTGCGCACCTCGGTACCTGTAAATCCTAACGCTTACGTCATTCTCCTTTTATCGCCCCAAGAATCACTTCAAGGAAGGGTTCTCTTCGATATATCTATACTTATGAGTGGTGGTAGAGGAGGAACACTCTCCATTATTAAGAGTGTTATTGGATAGGTAGATATCTAGTGATTTGAGAGGATTCTATTCGGATGTCATTGCGTACAACCAAATGAATTGGCTCTATAATGAAAATAAAATAATTGAGCTTATATACTGCTAGGGTTAAAAAATAATAATATCAAATGTGCCCTTATTATTTATATAACCCCTAAAGTACACCATGTATATAATAATAATAATACTAATATTAATATTTCTTAACATGCACTAAACTCATGAATTAAATTAAATATTATTTATAAAAATAATATTCAATATATACTATTTCTCACCAGACCATTAAACTCAGTCCACCATTCATCCACAGTATTTATCAGGCCTTGAATAATGACTATTTATTTAATAAATAAATATCACTGCATTATTGGTCTATAAATAAAAAAATATTATATTCACTAAATAGAAAATAAATATTTATCAAATATTCTACTCACATAATATTCTCTTGAATAACTGGTGATGAAATATATGCGATCAATAAAACATGAATAATTATTAAACCACGCGTGAGAATAATATTTATTCAAATGGTTAAATAATAAATGAAAATATTATTCAACTAAGATTTTAGATACACTCAGTTTATCTTTGCACTTAGGGAAATGACACAGCTAATGAGGTGGATACACATAATGTGTGACCCTCTAGGACTATTGCTTAGTGGAATTAAGTGAAGAATCCTAGAGTCTAAGGTTAGAATCCAAAAACATGTTAATACACCAATATAAAAAGAATTTAATGCCTCATTGACACAATATCTCATACAAACTCTTACTATGTAATATAATCCCTTTATCATGATATCTCTAATCGAGAAGGTTGCATGCTACCACCATCAACCCATATGCTTGATGTATCTTTCTATGAATTTATAGAAATATAACTTCTCTACAAAATACCATGACCATGAATTTATTTAGTCTACATCTTTTCCATATAAGGGCTCTAGATATCAACTTTTGTTAAATAATAGAAGTGGAAAATCCTTTCTCACTCTATTCATTAATGAAATATTACTCATGATGTATCCAACATTTTCTACCTTGCCATGAACATATGTCATCTTGATTTTTTTTCCATACATCAAAGTGAGTGACTTATAATACTCATTAATAATAATATTAAATTATAAGTATCAATACACACATCCATATATTGGAACATCCAATGACACATATAAATGTGTATTTTCTACTCGAGAATCTCGTTCACATAATATCTTACATTGGATATTATCAAGGGTATACACCATGAGAAGGTACCTCAAAGTCCACAAACCTCTACCCTTGATAGCATTTATCATTTGTGTCCCTAAAATTACTTCATCCATCTATAAAAAAAATATTTGATCGCTCAACTTTCATGGGCTATGAACAAATGGAATTTCTAATTTACTCTTAATGCAGCCTAGTGGCTGACCAGAGTCATCTATCAAGGAGAAAAGGTTGAGGGTATCACTATCCTAGAACTTATGTATCTTTATGTTTTTCTTAATTTTAAAATAATCCAGATAGTAATTGTTTTTTTGGTTTTTTATTAAACAAAATTTAAATAGGAGAAATAAAAATCAACATGACAGTGGGTGAAAGGGGTTGGATCCAGGGTTAATCACACAAATTCTTAATTTTACTCTTAATTTATTAGATGAAAATGAAATAAATATCATTATTCCATTGATATTATCAATCTAAATTGTGGTTATAAACATACAAAAGATAAATCTACCCTGACACATCCAGTTCCACCTTCTCCATAGCGAAGAGGAAATGAACACAATCGATTGGGGCATTCAATCTCTCAACACCCATCTCCATCACAAGTTGTTAACCCCTCAATACATAGTGATCCCATGGTACAAAATATGAATAGAGAGAGTAAGGGAGATATGATTTGATTGATGATGAAATAGCTCATCAGAGAGATCAGATGAATACTATCGATCTGCTTCCCCCCATTTTCCCACCGCATCAAGGATGAAATTCAGATTATTAAAAATAATAGAGTGCATATGTAATCTCCCCTGGGGTCCTATCCTTCAGGTTATTTATTAATTATTTGGAGTTTAAGAGATCACATTATAGTATGGAGAATGGGGAATATCATGAAGAAATAGGGGGGAATAGAAAAACAAAATACCATTAAAATATATAGTTGAAATTAAAATTAATATGTGGAAAGAAGTTATAAAATGAAATATAAAGTAGAAAAACAACATATTCAGAAGAGGCTAAATTAATCTATGAGGAGAGGGTGAGATATATTTATAGAGATCATATATGGTAGAATCTTCTTCTTCCTTTTAGTCTTTGTCAGGTAAGCTTTGACTTTAGCTCGTTGGATGCCACATGTCTAGATCTGATGGTTGAGATCAATTATTCTAGGATCATATATGCCCCTTCGAGTTTTTATTAGATAAGAATTGATACGATACTTCATGGAGTAGTGTAAAAAATGTTGGTTCCCAGTGTATTGACAATTAGACCTGAAAATTGGGCCTTGGTAGTGGGATAGAGTCTCAATAATTGAAAATTTTCAGGGAGACGGTCGAGCTTGTGGCAGAGGGTGGATCAGGCGGTGTCTTCTCTAACAAAGCGATGTAGCGAGGCATCGATGGTTTGAATTCATCTGTGGTGGTGTAGCCTTCTACCTCGACGACAGAATGATGTGGAGCTCAATGGTAGTTCATGACTCCTATCTTCGCATGTGATGGTCTTGATTGGTGGTTTAGGTGTCTCAATAAGAACATGTTCATATCTAAGTGGGTGTGGGAATACAATAAGCTGTGTAGAAAGTCATGACATGGTGGGGGTGGTTGTATGGGTGCAGATCATGGTAAGGTGGAAAAGATTGTGGTAACTAGGTCACAATTAGTGTGTTGACTATGAGAGGGTGGCTGAAGAGGGGACTCACAATATGTATGCCTAGCATGAGAGTTGTTACACAATCAATAGATTTTGTATGTGCGGTCTGTTGTTTTTTCCTTTGCGATATATTTGAGTACTCATGGTCAAATGATAGTAAACAAGGTAGGTATACCTAAAGTAAAAATAGGGTGTGGTAAGGTGGACAAATGATTGTGATATATGCTCATATAAGCATAGTGACTGTGGCATGGTCACTTGCATCCTTCTTAAATAATCGACCTATAGAACTAAAGGATTCAAATTTTTTCTTAGTGCAATATTTAAATCAATCTATAATTTAGTATGAGAAAAATGAATTCACAATTTAATTCCAAGAATGAATATATCAATAAAATTTATTAATTTTCTATTTAACAATTAAATTCTAAATTCTCAAAAGTCACAAAAAATATTGTTTTACCCGGTATTTGAATTAAAATAAGGGCATTTTTAATGAATAACAGATAAAAATATTGAAATTTATAGCTCACATAACTCCCCCACACTTATACCATTTCACTCCAGTACAATTTATCATTTAATTCAATATGTTCAAAAATAAAAATAAATAAAGTTACTCTACCTATATTTAAATTTACCATCCATAGAAGAGTTAACACACATAATCATCCACTGTTCAATTTATCATACCTCATATATGAGTCAAACCATTACCTCACATTAATTCAATCAATGTTTTAGTTCAGGATTTAATGAAATTAGATTTAAGTGGAATCAAATTTTTAACAAAAATCACCACCATTTATCCCTCTTTCATTAGTTTCCTCAAACTAGAGTTTGATCTTACACTTTATTGAAACAATGTAAATGAATGTGTTATAAGTCAATTGCCCCTATTTATTTGGGTTCAATATTCCCCTCATCTAAATATACTCATTTTTGGAAATACCCTTTTGAAATTTATTTTTCCCAGCTATAATTATATGCAAAGCACTGTGCATAACACTTATTGAGATGACTTTATTTAATTATAGAAATGTATCTAGTTCCCTTATTTTAGTGATACATTGTGTGTTCCCAATTGGCCAATTTTTTTCTAGGTTTGAGGGAATTATATCATTTTAATTTAAGTTAACTTCTCAAAGTATTCTGTCTCACATAGGTCAAGTTACCTCAAACGAAGTTCAAAATTCCAGTGAATTAAATTTATAAAATCGATTCCACATAGATCTTTTCATTCACACTCAATCTCTTAGTTCTAATACCAGACTTCCATAAAATAGTGAAAAACTCACTTAAAACCTCACAGTTTCAGAATAAGTGAATTCCAAAACTCTAGAATGATATTTTTAAATTAGACATGGAATAAATTTGGTTCAAGAAATATTTGAAAAAAATAGAAAACTATAAAAAGGGGCAGTGTTTAGAATTATATTTACAGAACACATTTTTTTAAATATAGAAAAATAGAAACCCTATAGATACCATGTACAAATTAGTAATTATTTTATGTTTTGTTTTGTTTTTTAGTGTTTTCTAATTAAAGAAAAAAATAAATTGAAAAGTGATATTTAAAATATTTATAGATATAATTTTTTTTTTTAAATTTTCTTATTGAAATTTTTATTTTTTTATATTTATTAAAAAGTCACAAAAAATAGTAAATATTTTTTCAGAGATTTTAAAACATTAGCTAAAAATTAATTAAATACTAGACTAAATAGGTTCAATATCCTGACCAATACTTGTTTATCACTGCCCATTTAAGTACTAATATAATGCACAAAAATATAATGAATAAATAGTGAAAAAGGATTGAAATAACCTAATGTTTATTGTACAATAGGTTCAAGGTAAGATCTCTGCTGAGTGCTATGTGGGAAACTTCAAGCTAGCCTCCTAGGTGTTTTTCACGTAGGAAAACTATAGGAAAAAAAACAAAATATTATAAATATTTTATTAGAATTAAAAGTAAGAAATAAGATAAATAAAGAGAAGGGTAAAGAGTCTTGGGTAAAACCCCCAAGAGATGTTGTAGTTAGACTATCCACAACTGAAAAACCTATTGAACATGATCAATCCATAGGGGTATGGTGTTTGTGTAATGAGAAACATAACATTATCCTTCTTCCAAAAATGTTTAGGTCTACTTATTACTGGAGGTCCCCTTGAATAGAGTGTTGTATGTACACCCCCTCGACAGTGTGAGGTACTTTGTAAAATGAGAGTGGTAGAATCAGGTGTGTGGTTCCCTCATGTTATGTCATAACTTCTGTGGCCTCTTCTTCATCCAATGGGTCTTTCACTTGGGATGCTTCAAAATATTAAAAAACATAGGAATATTAGGTAATTTAAATTTAAAAGGATCAAAATGAGGTAAAATCAAATTAAAATTTCTCCCTTTATAAGAATAAACTTTCTCTATATCTTCATGAGAAATAGACATTGGGAATACTTACAGTTTTTTAGTTCCTCCCTCCAGTTGGTGTTCATATTTAGGTTGAGGGAGAACCATTTTAACCATAGGTATATGGGTTTCTTATTATTGAGTAACCACTTACCTTATAGAATACTTTTTAAATTATTCAAAATAATAATTCAGAAATTTTTCAATGTAATCCTCATCTACCTCTTCTTAGTATGGTTCATCCTTAATTTCTAGCAACTCTAATTTTTCTTCAAGTGGATTTGTGATAGGTTATTCATCTTCATCATCCAGGATAGATATCAATTGGGATGAATCTACAAAATTAGAACTAGGGATATTAATATATAATTCATCTTATAAAAACATAGAAATAAATGAGTTAAGTTTAGGGGTAACTCCCTCATTAGTTTTAGTATATAGATCATTTTCTAGGTACAATGCCTCTTTAAAGTTGTCTTGTGTGGATGGTTGTAATCTTGGAAATTCTAGCCTCTTCAAAATGAATTTCATATACTTATTCATTTTCTGAATCCTATAGGGTCTATAATAGTTCTTCCAATTCTGTGATTTCATTAATAATAAAAGTGAGATTAGAATAAAATTGGTTTTCAATAAAATCATAAAAATTAAAGTTTGAAATAAAGTCTCCCTCAAGTGTTTCAACTTTATGTTTCTTTTCCTATTACACCATCTCTGGGAGAATATTCTCAAGGGTGAAGAGTGGAAGATTCTCTGATTCTAAAAAATCACCCTTCTATTATTAAATATATTCTTTATAAAAACAATAAGGGTTGTAACTCATAAACTTCTTATTTATTCCTTTTCATGATGAGTTTTTGAAGGGAAGTGGCTATTGCAGATTTCATATCTTTTAATTGTTTAATCATTTCCCTATATTTCTCATGTTTTTGGCTCACTTGAAAATCCTTCAACATTTATGAATAGATTTGAATTTACTTTGGTGTAAGTTCTTTTTCAGATTTATGGTGTAGGGTCATATATTGTTGAGGGTTGTTGAGTTCATTCATGTATTAGTTTTCATTCTCCCATCCATTGGTGTGTTCTGAAGGTTGTTGTTGTTAATGTATTTGAAAGTCAATCTCTTAGGATGCCTGTGGGAATGTGCACTGGGTATATGGGTGAGGATCCATAAAATAATGGTCTCACTAGAATAATTATCCCATTTTGAGAAAAATATAAAGTAGAAAAAAAACAAATAAAAAAAAAGAAAAAAAAGAAAACACTTAATTACATATGTTTTAAGGATAATGGGAAATTGAACTTTATACCTAGAAATAATGAAAATTTGATCATGTGGCTATCACGAGATACAATCAAATAGAATTTCTAATTTACTACTAATGTATCCTAGTGGCTGACTGGGGTTATCTATTAAGGAAAAAAGGTTGGGAGTCTCACTATCTTATCACATATGTATCTTTATTTTGTTTTCTTAATTTTAAAAGAATCTAGAAAACGATTTTTTGTTTATTTTTTAAATGAAATTTAAATAGAATAAAAAAAATTCAACATAATAGTGGGTGAAAGTGGTTGAATCCAGGTTCAATCACATAGATTATTCACTTTCCTCTTAAGTTCTCATCCAACAATGGCATCAATATCATTCTTCCATTGCTCTCATCTATCTAAATTATGGTTATGAACATACAAAAGAGAAATCTCCCCTAATACAACTACTGGAAAATGTTGTATTTATGATAGGGTCCCCTCGCAAATATCTTGTAGCTAAAAAAGATGTCGCAAAAGGATTTTTTTCAACAATCCATCACAAAAATAATCTTTTGCAACAGGTTGTACTCCCGTTGAAAATAGTATTTTACCGAAATTATTTATGCAACTATTTGTGAGGGGTTTTTGGACAATCGTAAATTATTTTAAAAAATAAAAAAACAATATATATATATATATATATATATATAAATCAAAATAAATTAAAAAAATGTAATATATAAAACTGTAAAAATCTAAAATAATAAAAATATTATATATATTATTTTTATTCAAATATTAACATCCATCCAATGGCCCGAAGGCCTTCATTTTTTATTTATTTTGATAATACACCTTTCAAGGGGTGAGGTGGAACCCTTATAAGGCCCATAGGCATAAGTATTACATGGATCGTAGGCCTTAGAGGAATTCATTGCCCGTAGGCTTCAAACATTACATACAACCGAGACTAACTACTGAAACTGCTCCTTCCCCTGCATCTTCATCTTTAAATCAGCTCTCCACCTTCACATAATAAATGTGTACATAATCAATTTGGAGGGGGGTGTTATCTGGAGGAGGAGTGGGAGGGAAATCTATCCCTAAACCCTGAGCCAGCTATCACATGTACTCTATTATCTGCTCATTTTACCGCTCCTTTCATCGATGCATCTCCTCCTCCTGTTATTGTTTCTATTGAAGAAGATCTTCTTACTACCTATGTATGGTCTATATAACCTCACTTTGAGATCAAAAATTCTCCACATACTGTACAGTTGATGACTATAACTCTCCATGATCTCCCTTCGAGATGGACACCACCCATGCAGTAGTACCATAATAACTGCCAGATGTCAATTGAGAACTGATACCAATACCTCAGTCTTTATTGAAAGTATACTGAGTCACTTGCATCCATACCACATAATCAAATACTACTACATTGGTAGTATAACCCTTATTCTCAACCTGAATATCATTATGTGTATGTGAATTCAAGACCACATTTGACTCCTTCAATTCTAATTTGAATTTAAAATATTTAAAATATTATTTTCAGTTAATTTTAAAACTCAAAAAATTAAATAAACCACAATTTGATTCCATTGACCACCTGTAATATCTATAGTTATAGAATCATTGTAAATACTATTATAAACATCAAACCTTTTAATTTAGGGATGTTCAACTGCCTATATAAGTATAAAATAAATAGTTTACATTTAATTTTATATAAATTATTAAATAAAATTACTTACCATATGTCATCAATGAGTACTAAATGTATGACTACCAGCTTGATGTGCCACCTCCTTCCTTCACCAGTTTTTTGAACTGATGATGATATCCTCTGAAATCTATCCCCCATCCATTATGATTAAAATCCATCCCAAAACTGAGATGATATGTAATCTGGTCGGTGGGTGCAACAAGACTGATCAAAAACTATAACTATGGATTTATTCATGGATGTCCTCCTTAGATTGTAAAAAATATGATGAAAATATTCATGTATACAGGCCTCCTGGGCCTCCCAGATAGAGTGTCTCATGCTATATTTGATGAGATACCATAAACCCTTCAAATAATTAATAATGATAAGTTAATTATTAAATAAATTTCCAAATAACTATTATTTATTTACATACCATTCAATGATCAAAAATGCAGTGTTGAACATCAATAGGAATCTCATCCCACATAACTCATACTCTAGAAAAATAGTTCCGTAGAATAGCACTCCCCTATCTAACAACTATATGCAAAAAACTATGGGAAAACAGAACAAATAATGACAAAATTATACATAAATAAATTAATGAAAATTATTGATAATTAATGAAAATTAACTAAAATACACAACTAAACATAACTCTACATGCATAGATAAAAATCAAGATGTGGATGTCTCTCAGGAATGAGGTTAAGAATCATCAATCTCATAAGACCATGACCCCTTCGAGTCATTGATAAACTTCCAATAACTAGAGGATCAAATAATGAAGAATCCAGACCATCACCAAGAATCATAACCTCCTCAAAGTCACGTAACATCTCAGCTAAACGTTCATCATCCATATGAAATATGAAATTAATGTTTTCAAAAAATAACTAAAAACGAGTATTATATATATATATATTAATTATGTTTATAAACAACATGTAATTGTTTAATTATTCATCTTCATCCTCATCTTCATATATGATGATCTCAATATCTTAATATTCTTCCTCAGTATCATCAATTTCTATCGAATATTTAGCTTTATCATATATTATTATTTCAAATTAATTTTTTACATTATCAATATCATCGTCACCATACACCCATAATTGTGGGTTTTCACCATAGATATTCATGACTTTTCATGGAAAAGATGTATTTGGAGACATCTCTTAAAAAAATTCAATTCCTTTCACTTCATTAGAACTAAATTCAATTTATATAAACTGATTTTCATGAAATTTCATTTTTATAATGCTCCACTAATCAATTACCTCTCTTAAAAAAACATAATAATTTGCATAATAAATTTTATGTTCTTGATGAGACAAAAAAATGGTTCATTTACTATAAGAAGACTATTATATTCAATATCAATGATTCCATGATGCGGATGAACATGCAATCCTCTATCAATATCCAACCAATATCATTTAAACATCATTACATAATTCCATCATAGATAACACAACTCAATTATTTTATCCATCTTTCCATAAAAGTCAACTTCACTTTATTTATAGTGAGATACACTTTAGAAAACACCACTATTAGTTGTTTTTTATTAACCATATACATGTGTATGAAATCAAAAACCATTCAGCACATAGGTATTATAAGATTTACCCATTTTGGATGGTGGGTTACTCAATACACCCAATCAATTATCAATTTTATCAACATGTTGGGAAAATTTCAAAATAGGAAAAAATATCAATATAAAAAATAATAAATTGATTTCATATATTAAACCATAAAAAATTTACTTTACCATTCTTTGAAACTAGTAGTAAAAATTATTTTTCTAGCGCTCTTCAAGAGCAGTTGGTGTAATTTGTGAAAAAAGTTTCTTGATATGATCATCATATAATCTAAAAATAAAATAATATTAATTTACTTTTAAAAAAATATATATAATAGGTGATGGTGTCACTCACTATACAAATGGTTTCATTTTTTCATAGTTGATCAGAACATATGTATAATCCCTATAGTGTTCATCATCTGAAATTCATCATTCATGAACTCCACCAAATCCAAGTTCAGGATGATTAAAAAAATGATAATTGAGTTTTCATTGCATCCTAAACATTTATCTCATTACGAACCATTCTATTATGTTTTTAGGGATATTCATATTGGAAATAATGAGACAAAAAATTTCTCTGGGAAATAAGCTTCTAAAATTGATCCTTCAACCGATTCATTGTTATGTGTCCTTTTCTTCAATTTCTTTATGCATAACTCATATGGGTACATCCATAAAAACTGTACCAGCCCTGTAAGATCCCATATTTTTTCTAGGTATGCCCATCTTTGAGTTTTTTTGTTTGATACTTGGTGGATAAGTCTTGTTCAAATATAGAGATCCTTTATTGGGGAAAATAACTTAAATAATATGGATGTTTATTTGTTTGAATAAACATAGACTTGGGTTGTGAGGAAACTTGATAAAACCAGAGAGGATCCACATGGGGAGTTGTTCATACTTTCTATTTGAATTAATGGAGTCTGGGTAAATGGGACAAGTGTTACCAAGGGTTATTTGTAAGTTGAGAAGCCTTAAGGGAGATTAGGATTTTATAATAAAATTAGACTGAAAAACTATATGCATAAAAGTTACACATCATGTAACTATAATACAGTCCATGTAATTATTTCTAGACATATGTCTTGAATATTTACAAGCTGTTAACTAATTTATGACATGAAGAGAGTACACGTTGTGTAATTATATTACACATCCTGTAAGATTCGATCGGAATAAATAATAATATGAGGTGATGATTTTTTCAGCATATCCATCAAAAAATAAATATAATATGTGTAACTATATTACACACCATGTATTTTTTTGAGGGGGTTTTAAAGGGTGTTGTGCATATGATTTTCCATTCACCTCACATGTATCTTTTCTCTTGATCTAGGAAGATTATCCAAGAAATTTTGGGTCCCTTCCCTCTATTTTGGATGTCACTTTTATGCAATAAATCCCTGATATGTTGTTTTTCTTTGGTTCCCTCTTTTGTTATATCATTATCCGATGATTGTAGTGTAATCTATTGACTGTGTGCATTGTTGGTTTTGATCTTGATTGGTTATGATCTAGGATCATTCTTGTAATCATCTGCACCTTTTTTGTTTTTGGAAAATACTTTTGGAAGCATTGGTTGATCAACAGTTAAAGGTAGGGGGTCTAAACCTTAACCCTATGGTTTGATAATTGTTGAGTATATGCAATATCACAACTATACCAACACACATGCATATTAATTGATTAAATGATGAATTGTATTATTCTTTAGAGTCCCTTTGGATCTAATTGGTAATTAACCTAGCTTATGGATACTATTCGGGGTGAGATAACCCTTGATTAAATGAATTATTTAATGGATTAAAGTGTGTTTGGCATGAAATGGATTTTAGGTGATTTCTTGATATAGTTTCACCTAGGCTTGGCATGTTTATTAAGATAACTAGCATGTTATTGGTTATAACCAATTGATATATGAAATGTTTAATTGAAAGATAAATAGTAATTTTTATAATTAACCATTGAGCCTAATGATGTGATATTGTGATATGATTGTTGTTATGACATGTGTTGTGATAAATTTTTTAATACTTATATGGGGCATTGGCTTAGTTGTTAAATTCTAAAATTCTTATATAGAGGGATATGCCTAGTGAAACATGCTAAAGTTCCTATATACTGGGCTATTCCCTGAGGAATGTTAAAATGATTATATAGTGGGATATGCCTAGGAAAACATGATGAAATTATTATATACTATGCTTGGCCCTGATAAATTCTAAAATACTTATATACTTGGCTTAGACCTGACTGATTGATGAAATTCTTATATATTGGGGTTTGACCCAGATTTGTGTAATTTATACCTTGGTTATAAGGTTATGGATGGCATGGTTGTGAAACATGCTCTGATACATTCTGGGATGGTGCCGAGGCAGGTTATGTTTACCCTGGTTATATGGTTATGGTTGGAAGGATTGTGAGATATGATCTGAGATATCCCAACATGGTGCCGGATCAAGTTGATGTGGTATTAATTTAATTGTTTAATTAATTAATATACTTGTTTATTGAATTATTTTATACAACTAATATCAGACTGGTTATTTTTAGACATGGTGGTGTCGACCTACTGAATTATACTCACAGCCTATTCGGGCCTCTATTTGGTACCCAAGAAGATTATATAGATACATGTTTGGAAAAGTTAAAGGGACTTTTTTTGTTGATTTTCTTTTCTGGAAGGGTTGGAGTTTGGAGATGAGATCAACAAGGGGTTCGATATTGGGGAACTTGGGTCTTTATTTTATTATGTTAGTCTTTTATTTATATTATTTCTAGCATGAAATTTAGTTATATTCCAATATTTCATTACATTATTCCTTTATTATTTATTGGATTATTTAGTTGGCTTTTATTATTGATATCCTGCTGTATTGTGTTGTTTCTATTATTTATAACTCTGATATTTATTATTGGTATTAGATTGTTCCATTTTATTGTAACTCTGTAACTAGGGGGTATAGTCTCCCCACTATAATTATCACACCCCACTACTATTCGGTATCCTCTAAAGTATGGGGAGGCATGTTTGAGGTCACGTAATCAACCCATTTCAGCCATGTGAGAGAGTGTCGGATCAGGGGACGTTACAAAGTGGTATCAGAGCACACCATGTTTCTTTTCTATTTCTTTACTATTTAGGAAATGTATAAAGGATACTAGGATGTGTCATGACTTGGTAATGATCATTTTCATGTGAGTAATTAACCCATGTATGGGGGAAAATCTAAGAGCCTAGGAGTATATTGTTGTTTATACTGTGTGCTTGTTATAATTGATGTTATTTCACCTAGAGTGATTCACATGTTTTGTGAGGTCATGTTTTTATGATGTTATTGGTTTTTAATATTTATACTCATTCCCTTTTATGGAATGATATGAGTATTTATGCATCATAATAGGCACATAGGGATATATATTGACATGTATTATTCATGACATGGACATGTTTATTTGCATATGATATATAATTTCCTATTAAACTATGATATTAGATACTTATTATATCTATGAAATGAAATAAATGAATTGTAATTTCATGATAAAACACTTTTAATCCATGTTTAGAGAGACCAGGAGTCAGTGGTTCTTTGTTATTGTCACCTGTTGTGGTTTAATTTGATATAGCTAGTGTTCTAATGAGTGTGTTTATCTTATAGATAAAATGCCTCCTCATTATCTTCAATATGAGAATCAAGAGAGTGGAAATCATAACACTCCTAACACATTTGAACTGAAGATTCCTATAGTTACTGAGGATTAGATGGATGTTTATCTTCATGACACTTCATGAGGGTCATGAGATCCATGGAAACAGATATTGTTTTCACCGTACCTTCAATTTCCAAGATAAAGAGAGAGTTCCAACTATAGAATCCACCTATATTCACTCAGGAGGGAGGCCCCTAGGAAGCTGAGTTATGGATCTATTCAATCCATATAATCTTTAAGCATCTTAAGACACCCACAGATAAGAGGGTGAATATTGTTTCGTATATACTTCATGGACCAGCCAAGCATTGGAGGGACATTCTGGAGTAGGTAGGGTAGTAATAGGAGTTATCATGGAAGGAATTTGAGATAAAGTTCATGATCCATTTCTATATTGATATATTGAGGGATGATAAGGCTCGTGAGTTCATGCATCTGGCATAGGAGGGCATGTCAGTGCTGGAATACGAAGAACATTTCATCGACCTACAATACTTTGTGTCATCTTTAGCAGTTGATGAGATATCTAGGACCTGAAATTTATAGGATGATATTAACTATGATATTAGGTCATAGGTGAATGTGTTCCATTTGAGTAGTTTTACAGATGTGATGAATCAGAAACTCATCACAGAAGGGAATCTAAGAGAGGCCCCGAGTAGCGGCCAAGATGTTTAATCAGAGAAAACTATGAACACTTCTTCTAGTGAAAATAAGAATCACTGTGATAGTTTTTTCTAGGGTAGTAATGATCAGAGTAGTTAGGGCAGTGAGAAACCATCTCAGGATCGTGTTCCATTATAGTGCTATTTGCGTGTCAAGATGGGTCGAAAATGGACTTAGTGTGTGTACCCCAATTTGGAGTGTTGTTTTTGTGGGATATTGATTCACCTACAAAGGTTTTGTAGGGGCATAAAATAGAAAAGTAGTGATAAGGGATTCTGATAGGTACCAGAGTCTGGGAAGGACCCAACTACTCCTTAAAAGATAGGTAGTTGGAGTTCCATAGGGTGTTCTGGTTGAGGCAGGGGATGTGGTACCCCGATGTAGTAAAGAAAGAACCAGGAAAAGTTTATAGCTCAGGGGAGTCAAGCTGGAACCTAGGGAATAGGGTCTAGTCAGCTACATGTTATAAAGACTACTCCACCTAGTGTGAATGCATAATCATATACTATTGAAGGCACACTTCTTGTATAATCTACCCTTGTGTTTTTTTGATATAGGAGCATCACATTCATTTTTGTATTCTATTTTTGTAAAATATTTGGACTTGTATATAGAAATATTGGATGGTGTTTTGACCATCAACACATAGTTGGGAGTGTGGTCAAAGGATATCAAACATTGTAAGGCCTATTCTCTAGAGATTTGTGATTAATGTTTCTTTTGGGAACCATTCATTTTGTAAGTGATATGTTTTGATTTGATTCTTGCTATGGATTTGTTATTTCTATACCAGGATCATATCAATTATAACCAGAGGATATTTACCTTTATATCTCTATAAGGAGGAATCTATTCTCACCAAGGGAAGTGGGATCTTCAGGCTGGTCATGGAAGATCAATTCAGTGCAGATTGGATTGTCTCACAACTCAAATATTCGGTCTTTCTCTAGATGATGGTGGAATGTAGTTGGATTATTTTCCTCCAATGGTAGAAAATTTTTAGGATTCCTTTCTTGATGAGTTCTATGTCTTACCGCCCAAGGGAGAGATCAAGTTTACGATCGAGTTGGAGCCGAGATCAGAGTTAGTTTCTATCACAGCTTATAGAATAACACCGGTAAAGATTAAAATTTTGAAACTACAGTTGGAAGATATGAAATATAAAGGATTCATATGTCCTAGTACATCTTCTTGGGTTTCTCTAATTCTCTTTACCAAGAAGGCTGATGTGACTTTGTGCTTGTGTGTGTATTATTGAAGATTGAACCATATAATGGTCAAGAATTGGTATCCTCTTCCATACATCGATGATCTTCTTGATTAGATGAGAGGTGCTTAGATATTATCCAAGATTGAATAGATATATAGATACTATCAGCTGAGGTTGAGACCATTGGACATACCTCAAACTACTTTTAGGATCAAGTATGGCTTGTATGAGTTCGTGGTGATGCATTTGGTTTGACCAATGCACAAGTGATATTCATAGCCTTGATGAATCTGATCTTTCATTATTTTATGAATTGGTTTTTGGTAGTTTTTATCAATGATATATTTGTGTAATCCTAGTCAGTAGATGATAATTCCCAAAATCTTGAAATCATTTTGAGTATATTAAGAGAGCATATAATTAATGCCAAGTTAAAAAAATTCAGTTTTTGGATTGATAAAGTGCACTTCTTGGGACATGTAATCTTATAGAAAAGAGTGTCAATAGGCCTAGAGAAAGTTTCAGTCGTGATATCTTGGAAAAAACCCAATAATGTCTTTGAAATTCAGAGGTATTTGCGTTTATAAGTTTATTATCAGCACTTTATCGAGGACTTCTCCCATTTGAAAACTCTAATTTCATGGCTAACCAAGAAGGGGGTGAAGTTTTTTTGGTCAGATTCTTATGAGAGATATTTTTAAGATATGAAGGTAAGGATGACCTTAGAACTTATCCTCACTTTACCTTTTATGGGTAAAGAATATATCAAGTACTTTGATGCATCTATAGTTTGACTTAGAGTAATTATAATGGAGGAGGATCGAGTGGTTTTTTAAGAATCTAGATAGCTGAGACCGTATGAGAGGAATTATCCTAATCAAAATTTGGAGTTTGAAGTAGTGGTAAATTCCCTGAGATGCTGGAGGAATTATCTCAGAGGTTAGAGGTTTTTGGTATATAAGAACCAAAAGATCATTGGGTATGTCTTTTCTAAGCAAGACCTGAACCATTGGAAGAGGAGGAGGGTAAAGTATCTGCAGTATTTAGACTTAGAATTGTCTTATACATTGAGAAAGGGAAACATTGTTGCTGATGCTTTGAGTTGAAAGATATAGGTAGAGGTATTACAAGAGTCATGCAATGAGTGGGGGGTAATGAACCTATTTTAAAACATATATTTAGATATTTAAGAGTCTTAGGGATGAGTAGATATGAATTCAAAATATACTATACCAATGATGTTGGACCAGATCAAGACCGACCAATTATCTAACCCAGAGGGATTAGTTCTGAGAGGTAGATTATATGGCGGGGAGACACCATTAGGATGGTCTATTAGCAATGAAAATTATATTATTTTCCACGGCCAAGTAGGGGTTTCTATAGTCTTGCTTGAAGAGATAATGAGATATTTTCATGCTTCTAGATGGGTAGTTTATCCCAGTTTAACAAAGATATATCATAATATCCATAGATAGTACTGGTGGCTAGGAATGAAGAATGAAGTAAAATGATTTTTGGAAAGATGTATCACTTTTCAGTAGGTAAAATCTGAGTATAATAGGTCATCTAGTATTTTACATCATTTCTCCATTTTTAAGTGGGAATGGGATGCTATCACTATGGATTTTTTGACAGGATTACTCATGAAAACCCACAAGAACAATGCAATATGTGTGATTTTGGATCGAATGATAAAGGTAGCCCACTTCTTGCCTATCAGGGTGACCTTCACAGATGATGATCTGGATAGTCTTTATGTGTGAGGGGGTAGTTTGGTTGAATGGTGGTTCAAGGAGTATAATTCCATATAGAGATCCTCATTTCACATCATGTTTCTATAAGAGTCTTTAGAGGGCTCTGGGATCACATGTTCTTTTGAGTACGACCAATCATCCACAGACTGAATGTCAATCTGAGATGAATATTTAGGTTCTGGAGGATATGTTATAGGCCTGTGTTCTAGATTTTGGTGGTTTGTGGGAGAAACATATGGAACTCATGGATTTTTCATATAATAACAACATCTAGGCTTCGATCGATATGGAAACTTTCAATGCTTTGTATATTAGGTTGTGTCATTTTCGTCTTTGCTGGTTGGAGGTAGGTGAGCCAACACTTGTTTAGCCTAGTATCATACAGGATATGTATGAGACAGTTCAATTTATTAGATATTAGCTGGTGACCACATAGAGCAGGAATAAATCATATGTTGTCCATTGAAGAGGACCTCTGGAGTTCAAAGTTAGTCTTTGTGTTTTCCTTTAGGTATCTCCTAGGTTGGGGTAATACCATATCAAGAAATAGGGAAATCTAACGCCTAGGTTTTTTGATATATTTGAGATAGTGGATAAGGTTATTCCATTGGGATACCAATTATCCCTTCTACAACACTAAAATTCCATACACAATGAGTTTCACATGTCGCAACATCAGAGATATTATTTAGACACTTCTCACATGATAGATGTAGCCGACGTCGAGCTTAGTATTGATGCATCCTTTAAGGGGAATCCAATATGAATTGTGGACCATAATGAGAAGTATCTATGGGGCAGGGAGATTCCTTTGGTTTGAGTGCAGTGGTATCATGAGTGAGTTTAGGAGAAGACATGGGAGAGGGAGTTTGATATGTGAGCACAATGACTATACATTTTTGCTGAGACACTATAGTGATTCTTCGAGCAGCTCAGGGACAAGTTATTATATGGTGGGGAGTTTTTAAGATCCCATATTTTTTCAGGTATGTACCTCTTTGAGTTTTATTATGCCTTGGTGTCTAAGTCTTGTTCACCAACAGAGATCCATTGTTGGAGAAAATGAATTAAAGTTTGTGGATGTATATTTGTTTGAATAAACACAGACTTGGGTTTCACGGAAACTTGATAAAACTAAAAAGGATCCACATAGGGAGTAGTTAGAATTTTTTTTTGAGTTAATAAATTTTGGGTAAATGGGACAAGTGTTACCATGGGTTCTTGGTAAGTTGAGAAGCCTTAATGGGGTTTAGTATTTTATAAGGAAACTAGGATGAATAAATTTCATCAGAATAGTTACATGTCGTGTAACTATAATACACCCCATGTAATTGTTGCTAGACACATGTCATGAATGGTTACATTTCATGAATTGATTCACTACATGAAGCGAGTAAACATCATGTAAGATTCGATTAGAATAAATAATAATATAAGGAAACTGATTTTTCATCGTATTCATCTAAAAATAAATACATGACATGTAACTATATTACATGTCATGTAATTTCTCAAGAAGGATTTTAAAGGGTTGAATTAGGATGATTTTCCATTCAACTCACTTGCAAATTTAATTTTATCTACCTAGGGAAATCATCCAGGAAATTTTAGGCCCCTTCCCTCTATTTCAGATGTCCCATTTATGCAACCAATCCCTGATATGTTGCATTTATTTGGTTCCCTCTTCTCTTCCATAATTCTCTTATCACTGCATTGTAATATCTTGGCCGTATGAATTTTTGGATTTGATCTTGATCGGTTATGATCTAGGATCCTTCTTGTTACCATTCGTGCCTTCGTTATTGTTGGAAAATATTATTGGAAGCATTGGTTGATCATCAGTTAAAGGTAGGGGGTCTAAAATTTGGGGAGGTGAGCTTGAGGTCACATAACCAAACCATTTTTACCACTTGAGATAGTGTTATATTAGGGGAAATTACATGACCTCCACATTTTTATTCATGATGTAAATGTAATATCAAATGTTCCATTGAATCAAAGAAATTCGGTGGGAATTGTTTTTTCTAGTTAACATAAATATCTTCTTGCAGTCTACTAAGTGCATTGTAGTCTATTGTCTCTATAAAAATGTATCGAAAGGAATGTTATATTTATGTTAGTGCATCCTGAATCAAATATTTCAAAAAACCAGTAAATCCAATCAGTAGAAGTATTTCTATTATAACATGTTAGTCATGAATTTTTTATTTGGTAATATGACAATTATTGACACATCTAGAAAAATTGGGAACACAACCATTTGGAAGCCTAAAATTTTAAATCCATTGACAAAATAATAAATGATTTTATTTGGAAACTGTATAAGATGCTTTTGGATTCATTAAATTCTGTGATCTATTATTTTTAAATAGATTAAGTTTTGGTCACCTATAAATCTGGGCAAGATATAATATTGTCTTTATATTATAATTGGTCTTACCAAGTGTGTCCAAAACTATATAAAATATATTATCAAAACAATTATTCTCAATATGATTGATATCCATCATATGGCAGACCAAAAAATCAGACCAATATGGAAAATCCCAGAAAATAATCCATTTTATCCAATTATGTTCTTTCCCAAAGCATCTACTTTTTATTAGTATATAATTAGTACAAATGTAACATGAGGTAATGAAGAGACAATAGAATTAAAATTTTTGGAGGTCCAACTCTTTTAATTGTACCTTTTCTAAAATTATTTCTATTCCTTCGAAAAGGATGATTAGTAGGAAGAAATCTGTGATGACAGTCGAAAAGATAAGATTTTTTTCCATTGATGAGAATAAACATTTTTATTTCACTCATACAATATTAACATTATTTTAGATCATGTATACTCTATCCAGATAACAATACATAAACCAGAAAATCACCAATTGGGACCATTAATGTAACTTTCATTAGAAAATTTTGTTTTTAACAACGTCATATGTACTGACACCATTACTCCATAGTAAATTTAACTCCACAATCAATGAATTCAAATAAAAATTAATATTTTTTTTGATGTTCAGGAATTAAAAATTTCAGAAAGATATACGGCTCATTCATCAACATCCAAGAAGGTAAGTTTTACAGAGTTATAAAAATGGTACAATAAGAACATTGAATACCATAAGAAACAAATAGATAGAAATCATTAGTATAAATAATCAATAACAACTTATTGGCATCTGAAGAAAAAGGCAGATGTACCTGGTCAACAAATTTTCATGAATCACCATCATAAGGATGATGTAAGATTTACTAGTTGAAATATTGATTTTATGCCAGGAAATTAATGTCATTGTTTTTTGAGAAATAAATAAACATTAAAATCTAGGTTGAAGTTGGAGATACCTCAATTATTTAACAGAAATCAATCTATACTTCCATTATTGAGCCACTTTGTACCTTGAATTTCTACACGTAGCATAACTAACTAATGAATCATTTTCACCATAATATAATATTAAATCATTTGAACATGCATGGATATTCTGATAACCAAGACCCAAATTATGAATAATCCTCTCGATCTCATAGAAATTAGCAGGCAACATATTTCCTTTAGGTAATAATGATTTAATCAAATATAATATCTGATCAAAATAGATATTTAAAATTCCATTATCTGATTTAATAGCCATAAAATTTTCAACTGCTTCAAATTTTATTATCTTACAACCTAGATATAAGTCATCCTTAATAAACTTCAGCAACTCATAAAATCAAGATGGTTATAAATCAGGAGTGAAATCAATATCTTCTTAAGTTTCAGTTTGTCAAAAATATGAACCAAAAACATCATGTACTACAGTTGTAAACCATAATGGTTCTAGAACCAAATTATTATTATCTTATCCAGAACTACATTCACCATGTTGATACCAAAAAACACAATCTTTCTAGAAACCAAAATGAAATAGATTACCCCCAATGTTTTCAAATGTGTCAAACCTCCTCATATCACATTTCATACATGGACACTTAATTGTCCCTTTTGAAACAAATTTTTGTTTTGATGATGCAAAAGATAAAAAATATTTAACACACTCAATATATAAAGGATTTATACCAGAACCTTTTAGATTCTTGTGATGATTTATCCAACCGAAATCATGTAATAAAGACTATTGTCTACTTCCTTGTTTCATATTTCTCAAAAAAATAGAAAATAAAAATATTGTTTATGATTAATTTGATATAATAAAAAAATGAATCAAAAAAGTATAAAATTTAAAAATTATAAATTACTTGTAAATATAATCAATTTTATCTATTTACCACCATTTTTTACTAAATAGTTTTACTTTTTACTAATTACCTTTAATTACTGCTAAATACAAATAATTTTTAATAATTTCAGGTAATTTTTACTAATTAACATTAATTTTTACTAATAATCAAATTTTTTTAGTAATTATCGCTATTATTACAAATTACCACCATTTTTAGTAAATATTTCTAATTAAAATTAATTTTTTCTAATTACCACTATTTTTTACTAATTACTTTTAATGATTACTAATTAACGCTAAGTTTTGGTAATCACCACTAGTTTTTAGCAATTATAGATATTTTTTACTAATTACTGCTAATTTTTAATAATTATAACCAATGTTTACTAATTACCATTAAGTAACACTATTTTTTTGTATTTACTGCTAATGCTTACTAATTACCAGAAATTAATATTAATTTTTACCAATTACCACAGATTACAGTTAATTTTTACTAATTACTACTAATTACCCTTAATTACCTTTACTTTTAACCATTTACCATTAATTATCGCTAATTACCATAAATCACCACTAATTACAGGCAATTTTTACTAATTACCATTAATTTTTACTCATTACCATTATTCTGTACTAATTACCACTAATGTTTTCTAATTACTACTATTTTTTAGTAATTATCTCTAATTACCATTACTTTTTAGTAATTATCTCTAATTACGATTAATTTTTACTAATTATCATTAATTTTTACTAATTACCACTATTTTTACTGATTATCACAATTTTTTACTAATTCCCACTATTGTTTTCTAATTACTACTAATTATCGGTATTTTTTACTAATTACCACCAATTAAATATATTTTTTACTAATTACTGCCAATTTTTATTAATAACTGTTAATTACCGCTCATTTTTTTGTAATTACTGCTAATTTTTATTAAATATAGTTAATTATTGCTAATTTTTACTAATTTATATTGTGCACTGTTGTTTTTTACTAAGTACCCCTAATTACTACTAGTTTTTACTAATTATAGTTAATTACCACTAATCTTTACTATTTATCACTAATTACCACTACTTTTTATTTACTTGTATAGATTGCAACTAATTTTTATTGATTCTCTCCAAATTTTAATAATTCATGCTAAATTTTACTACTTACCACTAATTTTTAGTAATTACCTCTATTTTTTACCAAGTATAATTAATAATCATTATTTTTTATTAATTAGCACTAATTAATGCTTATTTTTACTGATTACAGCCAATTTTTACAAATTACTGTTAATTATTACTATGTATTTCTAATCTTTACTAATTATTACTAATTTTTGTAAGATTATTATTATAAATTTTTAATTACTAAAAATTGTTGCTTCTACTAATTACTATTAATTATTTGTAATTCCAGTAAATTATTATTAGTTATTACCAAAATATGTTAAATATTACTAAGTTTTGTTAATTAGTACTAATTATTTATCAATTATAAGTATTTGATGCTAATTTTTACTAATTACAACTAATTATAACTAACTATATCTAATTACTAATAATTAAAACTAATTAGTAATACTATTTTTTAATAAAAAAAATTGCAATTAATTTTTTTAAATACCACAAAGTTGGAACTTTATCAAAATCAAAATACTGGGTTGAATCTCATAAGGGTACTTCCCTATAAAAGTTAAAATTTTATAAGACAAAATTAGGTGGAGTAGAGGAGAACAGAGGAGAGCAGAGAAGCGTAGAGTAGCATGAAAATTAGGTTGTGGGGAATTTATACAGGTTGGATTATTATTGACTAGATTTATTAAGATGTGATTCCAATTGTAAGAGGTACCCTCCATAAATGTTTATGGTGACATTAAATATTTATTTGCGACAGTAACCTTCGTAAAAAAAACAGCCAACATAACATTCAAGATGGTTACCATCACCAATATCTGGATAATAGCAACGGTTCCCATCACTAATAAGTCATATTGGCGATAATAATCATCACTGATACCATAGGATTATTAAATATATATAACATATAAACAACTATTTGTGAAGGGGGGATAATCCCATCATAAATAATCATCCCGCATTTTGGTGGGTATTCACGTTAATATTATTTGTGATGGGAAACCATCACCCTTCATGAATAATTTTTCACAGGAATTATTTGCGACAAGAAATGTTCACTCATCACAAATAATTCCGTTTGATAGTTTATTTTGGATGGGTGCATAAACCATCACAAATAACCCATCGCCAAAAGTCATTTATCCCATTGTGTACATCCAGTTCTACCTCCTCCATAGTGATTATGCAATGAACACACTTGATCGAGACATTCACTGTCGCAACAACCATCTCTATTGTATTATTTTCATCTCTCAATCCACAGTGTTCCACTAGTATGCACTGTGTACTGAGAGAGGGAGGGAGAGATGATTTTATAAATTTGAGGATGCAACAACTGATCAAAGAGAGAAGATGAATACCATCAATCTACTTCTCTCAATTTTTCCATTTCAGCAAGGATGAAATTCAGATTATTAAAAAGAACATAGTGATTGTGTGATCTCCCCTGGGCCCCTATCCCTCAAGTTAGTTCTCCATGATTTAGAGTTTAAGAGATCATATTAGAGCACAGAGAATGGGGAAGAACGCAAAGAAATAAGGGGAAGAGAACAATACAATACAATTAAAAGAACATATAAGTATTAATATTAACATTTTTAAAGAAATTATAGAAAAAAAGATAAAGCTTAAAAAGAACCTAGTTAGAAGAGGCTGAATGAATCTACTGGGAGAGGGTGAGAGATATTTATAGAGAGTACATAAGGTGGAAGCTTCTTCTTCCTCACATTCAGTGTCGAGGTGAGCTTTGAATTTAGCTTGATGGATTCCATGTGTCCATCTATGATGGTTAAGATCAATTATTTCAGGAACGTCTCTTACCCTATGATATTTTTTAGAGTAGAATTGATACGTTGCTTCACGGAGCAGTGGAAAAAATGTTGGTTCCCTGCATGATGGAAATTGGTCTTGAAAACTAAGCCTTGGAATCTAGGGTCTGGATCTTTGAAGTTTATTCAGGGAGGTGGTTGGGTTTGAGATAGAGGGTGGATTAGGTGGTGTATTCTCTATAAAGGCAGTGTAGTGAGGCTTCATTGGTTTCGTTTCATCTTGGTGGAATAGTCTTCTCCCTTGATGGTGGTAATAGGTGGAGCTTGATGATAGTTTGTGACTCCTCTGATTTTTATAAGTGAGGGTGGTTCTTGGTGGTTTGGGAGTCTCGACCAAAAATAGTTCATAGCTAAGTGGGTGTGGGTATACGATAAGAGAAGTGGAAAGGAACGATGGGGTTGAGGTGGCTGAATGGGTGCAATGAATGGTAAGGTGAAAAAAGATTATGGTAAGCAAGTCATGGTTACTATGCTAATTGTGAGAGGGTGGATGAAATGGGGGATCATGGTAGGTATTCCCACCATGAGAGTTGTTGAATAGTCAATAGGTTTTGTTCGTGTGGTCAACTATTTTTTCATTTTTAGGATTTTGAGTACTCATGGTCAGCTGATGGAACACACGGTAGGTATACCTACCATGAAAATGGGGAGCATTAAGGTGGATAGGTGACCATGAGATATGCTTATAGTAAGCATGGTGACTATGGCATAGTGACTTCCAGCCTTTTTAAATCTTCAATATGCAGAACAAAAGGATTCACATTTTTTTCTTAGTATATTATTTTATTCATTATATAATTTATTATGAGACAAATAGATTCAAAATTTAATTACAAGAATGAATATATCAATAAAATTCAATAATTGGACATTTAACAATTAAATTCCAGATTCTCAAAAGTCATAAAAACTATTTTTTACCTGGTATTTGAATTAAAAGTAAGGGTATTTTCAATGAATAAAATATGAAAATTTTAAAATTTCCAGCTCACATCAATATATAAGAACATTTTCGTGGTAGATATGTGTTCTCATCATAGTGGGGAACTACTATGGCTGTTTAGTGAAACAACTACTCTTAGGACATAATCACATACTATGTTATGCATAAGAACAATCATGAATTGATAATGAATATATTAATATTCGAAACAATGAATATAGGTTAACATAAACTACATAGAATTTTTTTCTAGGGAACCGACTTCAACAAGAATAACCTAAATTATTCATGGTCATGATGATGAATTTTTATCATTCTGTTTAAGGTGTGTTTGGTACATACCAATAATAGATAGAGTTTCTGATGTTTGGTATGCAACATTTTCTATTTACTTAACAAAATTCTATTATTTGAGGTAAAGTCCTTCCCCTTTCCCTTTCTCATTTCCTACCATAAATTTCTTATCAAATAAACCCTTATGATAAACCTAATCCATTCAAGGTATAAAATTATCCTTAACTTTAGAGGACCACGTGACTTGAAGAAATACCTTTCAATTCATTGGTACATCAAATTTATTTATAATATATTTATCCCATTTATTATTCTAGATTTTTTATAACCTCTTTATCCTTTCATTTTTTTATTTCAGGTTCATTAGTAGTATGCCTAGACACTCATAGAAATGTGCCCTCGAGATTTGTAGTGAACCGACTCGTAAACTTTTGCAACAAAAAACATAAAGATTAGTGTTATCCTATGTGATGTCATTAAGTTATGCATTTCATGGGTGTAGATAATCATCTTCGGAGTGAACTATATAATAATAGTGTTCCTTGTCATTAATTTTGTTTGTTTTAGATAATTTTTATGTGTTTGTATGAATCTGCAATAAAAATATAGTTCTTGATAACAAGAGAAAGATATTACATATGGGGTTTAAAGTTTAAATAAGAGAAGATTTACAATTTTTTCAACACTTATTCATCCTTTTAAGTGTTGTTCCCTCATATCTAATATACATTTGATTATGAACCAATTAAATTATATCTTATTTATGTGACTAAAGATTCTCACTAAGCAAAAATAAGAAAAAAATGGTTCAAAAAAAGGTGTGTAGACACTCTTTAACCATAGATTTATTTTTAAGTTCTAGTATTGTTGACATCTTTCTTAGTTAAAAAATAACAATAAGAAAGTTTTAAAATTAAATTTGTAGGAGATGTTAATTATGTATTTTTGTGCACGCCTGTGTGTGTATAAATTATTTAAATTGGTGTGACTTGACTTTTAATATATATTACAATTCGGTTGTATTTATAAAAAAGATCATGGAAATGATCTTAAACTATAGGGTAATCTTAAACTCACTAATTTGTGTAAAGTAATTATGCAGTATGGATACGTTCATTCTATTTCACCAAATCTTACATTCCTCTATACCTCTTGTTTGAATTTTTATAATTCCTTTCCATCTCATATTTTCTTTATCAACTTTTACTCTATAAATAAATGGTTATGACCTCAATAAAGATGAAAAAACTTTGTGGAATCTTTACTTTAACATGGAATAAGTGCTCAGGGAACCATAATAAACCTCTTTCTCCTCCTCATTAATGAGGAACCAAGTGTCGTGTTTCATTCTTGAAGCTCCGATATGCGAAATCCCACCACACATAAGTGATTATCTCTATTATTTCCCACCCTCCCCTCATGTGCCCGATGCTCCCCCCTCACCCTTATTAATGTAACCCCCTTGTGCTACTACTCTATACACTACCAAATATCATCAGAAAAATCAACTAGGCCCTAAAACCCTAATACACACAACCCTCCTTACATCCCTCTATTTTCTAGCCCAAATAGGAACACCACTTATAATGAAGTAGGTAAGCTAGCCAGAGCATCGACCCTACCCAGATCTAGTTCCAATTTCTATTTCTTTCCTATTATCTTATTCAGTGATCTATTTAGGTTCTGATGCACCAACACCTAATGTATTGACAAATATACTTTAAGATGATTATTATTTTCCAATTTTTTTATGATCACTTTGTTGACGATAAAATTCTTCTTGATATTGGTTTATAACTAGTGAGTTCTCTATTTTCTATTTAGTTATTTTCTTATTATGGATACCACTTATCTTATGTGCCTAATTAACATCAAATTTACTTCTTGAGATGTTAGAAACATCAACATAATTTGTTGATGAGTGTCTTAATTCATAAAAATTCATTATATTGCTGAAGATGGTGGTTATTTCCTTAAAATTGGTGGGTTGTTACTGCTATCTTGTAGTTTTTCCACCATATCCAAAGGAACCCTCATTATTTTCCTAGGAGTGACAAGATAAAACAATATTTTCACTCCTTATCAATATAATGGATAATTACATGAAACATGTCACCAAGAATGCCACTACAAATAATGAAATTTGGGATTCCTTACTGCTCATGTTCTCTATGACTAACAATTTATCCCAAGTGTTTGATCTTTTTCAACAACTCTTCTCTCACTGGACGAGTTCTTATTTGATTTATCTATGTTATAATGATTAGAAGAAATTTTTTGATGAGATCCATGATTTGTGGAATGCTCCTCAAATTCATTATACGATGCAGAGTTATTGTAAGAAACTATTCATGTTTTCTTTCTTGCATGATCTAAATATTGAGTTTTATACTACCTTGACCTAGATGATTTCTAATCCCTTTAAGTTGCATTAGTCCTTGGATTACAATTTTCTCATCCATGATAGTCACACCACTACTTCCATTGCTTTTGGTGACATTCTAGAGTGAAATGCTCTTGCCTATTATAATATGGGTCATGATTCCAGTCTTGGTGGAGGTCGATTTAGAGGAGGTAGTTTTTTTGTTAACATTCACAATGTACTCACTATGGATGTGTTGAAATGGTGTATCTTGATTCATTGGATTAATTTGATCCAACTACTAGAGGCCCATACTGTACACTAGTTTATGACTTTTGTGGGATGACCTCCATGGCAGGGTCACTAGGTATTGTAGGGGGTAGCACACCACTAAATTTTGGGAAACTATAGAAATGGTGACTCACTATAGCAGAGATGACCAATGAAACTAATATACCAGGGTGGACTTCATCATGGTTAATGTAAATCATGTGACTAACAACACCAACAAGATACTATAGAACTGTGGATTTTCTACCACTTTTACTATACTACAAAGAACCAACTATGAATATTGGAACTATAAAAATGTGTGTTACAATAGCATCACATAGTTTTATGATATATTTTTGAGTCAGGGTTTCATTATTCCAAGAATTCATTATGTATTTTTCTCTCAAACATAGTGAAATTATTCAACCTCTCTATAGACATTGATATTATTCTGAAACCACATACATTTCTATATATTTTGATCTTATTTTTCTTTTATTTTCTCACTTTTACTCTTTAGGAAATCGATTCTTGTTAGAGAAAACAATGTTTTCCTAACAAATAGGACTAATTACATGATTTACACTTATTGAAAACCTTGTGACCATATTGACTATCCTTAAACTTTGAGTCACTCTTTCCATATTCTATCCATCACAATAGATCTTTTTTGATGAGGATTATTTTCATATGTAGTCTAATCAATCTAGGTTGTAAAAAACTCAACTTCAGTAACTTAGATCTAGTGTTCATTTACTACAACTATAACAGAATACATAATATCACAATACACATAATCTAAGAATTTAATAGCCTTAGAAGACTGGATACATACATGAACATTACATTATATTTTAAATTTAAAGTAAATAACAATACATGAAACATTATTATTCCTCCACGCTTATCTTAGGTCATAAGTAATATTCTTCATGGTTTCTTGGGGAACTGAAGACATAATATAAACATTGAGCTCAGACACTAGGTAAGAGATGGTGTATAGTGAAAGTTAACATATAATAATTAATATAATTAAAATAAATAATAAAATTATGTCATATAAATGAATACATAAACATAATATATCCATGATTGACACAAAAATGGAAATAAATAATCACATGGATAAAAATAATAGATCTTATAAAGATTAAATACATAATGCTAAACATTATATCCATACCATTGAGGACTTGGGACAAGACATCATAAATAAATGGTAAGGATGCCCTTATTACCCTATTCTAGTTTGTCTCATGAGACTTATCAATAATTCTAGGGTTTGTACAATTCAGGGGTCCACCCATCATATAACAAGTCTAATGAATCCATCATATGAAATGAATTTCCAATCAATATTATAAATAATGTTCCCTAAGTAACATATTACACAAACATGACTATGTAATCAATATTTATCCATATATAAATAATGGATATATGGATTACCAATTTTTCCTTGAAAAATGAAATAATATGTTCATATAGGTGAATCTTTATAAATCAAATCTTGAAATTAATAGGTTATTCATAATTTAATGGAAAATATCTTTATTGAAGGAAATATAATGGAGAAATATTATAGGATACATTAATTTCATAAGTATATTAATAATAATTAATCATTATATATAATATTTGTAGTGGAGGGAGCCTAAAGAAATGATAGAATAATCCCCTCTAAAAATTTGAGTATGAGACACACTTATTTGATACAGACCAAAGATATAAAGTTTCCTTTAAGGAGAAACTCTCGATTTGACATGCTTTGATATCGAAGTTTCATTTGTGATAAAAATGGTTTGGTTAACTAGGGACCTAATAGTTGTTAAATAAGATATAACACAATCATCCTTCTTTAGATAAAGTACCTCTTAGAAATAATACATCTATATTATCAAAAATAATTGAAATACTATTGTTTCATTAGGATTGGTGTAACCACACTGGGGGGGATCAACGTAGATAATTTTTACCAATTAATAACATTTCCCCTCTCTCTTACCTCTACATATATTTAGTAAATGGATCTCATTTTATCCCACCTTTGATTTGATCACATGCAATGATAAAAAGTAAATCGGAAAATAATGGCACACTGAATTATGTTAATGATGTTCAACTCCAATGTAGATGACTACATCACCAATGTATGATGGTTTTTATCCCCCCACACAACTCCCATTTTATTATCAAGAAGGAACTCATGCATGGTTATGTTCTTGAACTTGTACTTTTGGAACCAACCAAGTATAATGCAAGCACCAACTTATAGTTTTTAGGTTTTGGAAAAAATTGAGACTACCTCTTCAATTACCTGATTCAGCTGGATCCTCCTTGAAGTATGATCAAAAGTTTAGAAATGGTATTCTCTCAAAAAAATAGTATTGATATCTTTCCCCAGCATGCAAAAATCAACAATTGACTACCTCTTCCAAACCTTATGATATAAAGATATCATTGTATGTATTTTCACCATAATTAGATGCTCAAAATAATCTATAGTAACAACATAGAATTATCTCTATCTTATAATATTCTTCAATAATCAAGAATGATCTCTCAATGGTTATAATATTTCTAATTTCCCTTCTCAATAAAGGATCAGTTCAATGAGTAGTATTGAGTATCCCACTTTTGATAAAATATTCCCTTTTCATTCCCATATTCCTAGTATCTCACTTGAATATTATTTTAATATATTGAATATAAAAACTCTTTAATCTCATCACTTTAATTCTCACTCTATTGAAACCCAAGACACCTTGAGAGGGGGGTTGAAAATAAACTATTTCTCTTCCTTTAATTCTTCAAGATCTTATTCCCTTGTTAGAAATAACTACCATAAAAACTATTATCTTCTCAAAGGAATACATCATATCACACATCAATCATATATGCAGAACATAAATATGTGAAGACATGATATTTTTTACCTAGTTCACTCAAATTGGTTACTCCAAGGAGCACACACCAACGACGTGTTAGTGTTACATGAAGAAATACTACTCACATTTGTATTACAATGTATTTGGAAGGGAAAATTTCTAATCCACTATCATTCTATCTTCTTCACTTCATGCACTAAATCTGGGAAGGAAAAACTCAGTTTATAGACTTGATGGTCCCTTTATGATCTTCGTGGTATGAACTGGTTACACCGTTGATTCCATATGGTTACACAATGAGATCCAAAAGCTACCTCCTTCTTCTTTAAATAGGATGGAAACAACTCCTCCTAAATGAGGGTTGGGTTTGTATCTACCAATAAGTTTAAAAAAAAATACTTCTTCTATAATATCCATATGTGAATATTTTTTGAATAATTACCCCCCTTTGTATTTTTCTTATAATTTGAGTATTATACTGTTCTTTTTTGTAGATTATCCTTTCTATGATAAATGGTATATAAATATGTATCTTCCCTCCTTCAACTGATGATTCGATATGGCGTCAACTCTATATATTCTTTATATCATAATGTGAAGCTGTATTCTATAAGATATCAACTTGATTCAACTAGATAAGTCACCTGAGCTGGCCCATCATGAAAATGAGGTATAATAGAATGATAGAAACATGTCTTTTATATAAAAAAACAAGACATAAAACTAGTGTACAATGTATAAGAAAAATATAAATCCAAGATCCATACAATATAATCCAAATAGGATAAGCTATAAATTATAATAAGGTAAGAACAAAAATTCTCCATGTGACCAACCATCACCTTCAAACCATCCCAGAACAAATGCCATGACAACAAGAGAATCTATCATGCTACAAGATTCCATTACCATTACAAAAATCCTATAACAAAACAACTATAACTACCTAATGGAAAAAATAAGAGTGTGATAAAAAACTCCCAATAGGATTCCACCATAGAGTCTATACAATGTATAATATCAATAATTCAATAGTTAAAGCTTTTAAAACAAAAATAGTTTTACAAAACATTTTGATAAATCTGAACCCATGTGTAAATCATATTTCTTTGGTTATCATAAATACTTCCATATTCAAAAATCAAGAATATGAAAAGTAAAATGAATTAAACCGGGATGCATATCCACACACACCATGAGTTAAGAAAGTAAACACATATCTATGAAATAATCCATCATGCGATGCTATTTTATACAATCTCATGTGAATAAAAAATGTGAGTAACTATCAATGACAAAAAAAATCATGTTATAAATAAAAAATGGAAATGAACTTTTTATTGAGATCACAACCTATGGGAATACATACTAGACATATTAGAGCCAAAACTAGAAATAATTTGGTACCAACTGATATTGTGTCCTTTCATAGTCTTTCAATACCAAAAAGTAACCCCTAGTAGCACCACCCTCACTAAGGTGAAACAAGTCCATTTCCCAATGCACCCAAGGTTCATAATATTCCAATTATTAAAAAACAATTTCAAAACCATGATCAAAATTTTATAAAACATTTTTAAAGAAAATCCAATCTTCTTCGGTGTTTGAAAACCCATTTCTGAATGAAAACCACCGTTCAAGAATTTAATCAAACACTTAGTGTTAAAAAAACTATTTTAAAGAAAAACCTTTTAAAAACATTTATCTTTCCAATAAATCCCATTAAAACCACAAATAAGTTTAATTAAATGAACAACACAAAGTAATTTTTTAAAAAAACAAGAAATTAATAGAATTAACCCTTTGTATAGAAAAACCTACCTCTAAATGGTGGTAGAAGAAAATTCCCTAGAAAATAGAGACCAGTGAAGAGTAGATCGAGTCTTCATAATCCTAGATCCACAAGAAACAACATTAAACCTATTTCAAACCCCTTAGATCTAAAATATAAAGCCCTTTTGGGTTCAACATGATAGGATGAGAATATATCTAACAAGGATCCACAAAAAGGACAAACCAGATCAAGAACACAATATACCTCAAATAAATCCATCAAGAATGGAGAAAATCCACCAATAATCCAAGGGGAGAGACCTCCAAATCATTGAGAAAGGTTCTTAACAAGCTAAAATGATTTTAGTGGGTAGGTTTAAAATCAACCAAGGTAAAAAGGGTAAAATACCATTTTTCAATGGTTTTAAAGAGGAGCACATGATTTACTAGAGAAGGCCGCATGGTTAAAATAAAAGTGCACCTTAACTATGTTCCCATACTATACATTCTTTTTGGGGATGCACAATTTGTATTAGTGACCACATGGTTTGGGAAAACTATGATCAAATCGTGTTACACCCCTAGAAAACCACTAGACACCCCACACGATTTCTTGAGAATGTCACACAATTCGACTAACCATACTCAAATTGTGAAAAATGCCATTTGAACCTCACAGAGTCATTCAACACGCTTACCGCATGGTTAAACTAATTGTATGACTTAACTATACACCATTCCTATTTTATCTAAACCCATTGTTTTTAACATTCGATCCTCTAAAACATCTCGAAATCCAAAATAGAAAAAATAAGGCTCAACTAAGGAATACTTGTGACTTAGAGGGAATCACAATTATTCCCACCATAGGTGTTTTTTGTCCTTATAAATTTTTCAAGATCCTAGATCTGCAAAATATAATTCCACTACTTCTCCATAAATGATTACCGCTCCCACATATTGTTGATATACCATCCGCACTACCATAATACCCAGATCAAGGGAATCGGTTTACCATGTAGTACCTTATCATGGAGATCGATAACATGATCTGGTTTCTCAATAATGGTGGTATCAGTCTCAAGATCAATATCCTACCATTCAATCATATGGTAAGGTTCTAGTTGATACCTTCTCAGCTAGGAAACATGAAACACATCATGGATATAATTCAAACAAGATGGTAAGTCCAATCGATATACCACCTTTCCGAGCACTCCAAGATCTCAAAGGGTCCATCAAAACTTAATGTCAACTTACCATTCTTACCTAATCAATGATGTCCCAAGTGAGGTGAAACTCTGAGAAAAAACCCAATCAATATCCTCAAACTCTAGCACCTGATGATAATAGTCCACATAGGATTTCTAGTGGATATGTACTATGATCAACCTCTTTTGGATCAATTGCACCTTTTCTATTATCTCTTGAATGAGACTTGGACTAAATAAGGACCTCTCTCCCAACTCTTCCTAGCACAAGAGAGACTTACATGGATGTCCATACAATTTTTCAAATGGTTCCATTTTTATCAAAGTATGATAACTATTGTTATAGGAAAATTTTACCAGAGAAAAATTCTTTTCCTAAGTTCCACAAAAATTAAGCACGCAAGAATGAAGAATATCCTCAAAAACCTAGATAGATCTCTATATTTTTTCATCCATATATGGATGATAATCTATGCTCAATTTGAAATGAGAACCCATCATCCCTTTAAAAACTTTCCAGAACCTAGATGTGAACCTCGGTTCCCAATTATAAACAACCACAAAGAGAACCCCATGAAGTCTCAAAATCTCTCAGACATAAAAGTACCCAAGATGTTACACTTTCATCATCTCTTTGATAATTAAGAAATGATCTGATTTCATAATTTGATCATTGATCAACCAAATTTCATCCTTCCCACTAGTAGTTTAAGGAAAACCAAAAATGAATCCCCTAAAAATACCACCCCACTTCCACACTAGAATGGGTAAAGGTTGTAACAATATTGAGTGTCTCTAGTGTTCCACCATAATTTTCTAATAAATTAGACACCATGATACAAAAATTTCCATCGACCATCTCATCACTGGCCACCAATACTGATATCTCATGTTATGATACATCTTGGTATCCTTGGGGTGTATGGACCAATATAATTGGCACCCACAATCCATAAACTCCTTCCTCAATAAAATGGAAACCACCAACCTACTATGAAAGTACAAAGCTCTAATGGGAGACCAAGACCACTCACTTGAGGTCTCCCTAGCATAAAGGATTTTACCTAAGTGTTGGTACTCGGTGTCTGTCACCTGTTCAATCTGAAATCACTCATCCAAGGAAGAGTCAACTCTCATCAAAGATAATAACACCTATCCTGTAAGGACCCGCACTTATTTCATACATAATCTTGAATTTATTCAAGAAAACACTTCATTTTACATTGAGGATATTTTCAAGTTTAGAGCTTTAGAGAATTAAGACAAAATATTCATAACATTACACATTGTTACATAGTGGATACCATAAAATCAGTTTCCATTTTCCTCAGAATATAAAACATTAAAACATAAAACAAGACTCCTTGACAATTCTTCAACATTTAACATGTCTTCTTTCCTTGTATTATTCATCCATTAACCTGTGAAAAATCATTTAAAAACTTGGGATGAGCACAAAAGCTCAGTAAGGTATGAAAAAGAAGGAAAAAATCTCATTAGTCCATGAATACACAAGACATATGGAAACATTTTCAAAATACACGATTTACACCCATAAAATCTTACTTAGCGTAACATGAGATTTACACAAGATCCATACAAACATAATTATAATCATAAAGGTATATTGGGTCATTAATTACATAATCTTGTAACCATCTTGGCTACCTTAAAATTTGTAACCCTCACGGCTACCTTACTTTGTGTAACCATCACAGTTACACTTGGAGTAACCATACGGCCGACCTCCAACATACTCATACCCAATGCATTGGAGGGAAATATAGGTCCCACCCTTCATCATAAACAATGCCCAATAGCCAAAACATAATCATTCAACATAAATAATAGCATAAAAACATTGCCTTTGAATCTTATAAAATAGAATTTTAAAAGAGGATTTTAGAAGAAAAGTCCCTTATAAACATCATATACTTGAAGTGATACTTAATTGAGTGGATGGAATATGTATATACTCTGTAAATACACATAATTAAACATAATATAAACAGAACCCATCACACAAACAATTTAAATAGCACATAAATTATAAAGTAGAAGGTTAACCCAAAGAATGGAAATCGGGTTAAGAATTCCCTTACCTTAGGCTTGTCCTACTTCAAAATTGTTTGAACCTCCTGTATAATGGTTAAAGGAGTGTTAATAGGATTTTAAAGAAACGTGTTCATTTTTATAACATCTTAAATGGTCATTTCATAACCTCATTTCACCCCTTATTTGTTAGTATTTTGTTCCTTGCATTATTTTGGGTGAGGTCTTTTGTGATTTTCACGATCGGTTCATGAAGAATCGTTCTTGTTGATTGGAAGTGAAACTCCAGAATTGGAATGGAGTATTAGTTACATAACTCCAGTACCATAAATTATACCATTCATCACTTTGGTGCCTTATATGATGATGATTTATAAGTTAAAACATTATTTATGTTCGTTTAGATAATTTAAGTGGTTCTTTGATAATTACAATTTCATTTAGTCTTATAAGTTTGAATCATGAGTACAAAAGAATTACAGAACCTTATATGATTCATAAAACATATATTATAACCTGGTTCAACCATATAAATGGTTTCATGACCAGACTTGAAATAATTAATGGAAATTGAAAATACATCGTCCACGATATCGGTAATTCGACACAAATGGACAATGTTTTTTGATTCTTTAAATAAGTGAAAGAGGAGAGGAATAATGATTTGTAATTTTCCATAAACATGAAAACATCCAGAATATACATGATTCTGTAGATTTCATGCCTCTTGGATAAGAGGGGGTGAAGAAATAAGTGGAAGGAATCATGAAATAAAGAAAACATGAGAAATTTCTTACAAAAAAATTCGGCAGCCTAACGGCGCCTCTAAAAATTTCATAAAAACAAGATTGATGAGAGGAATGGAATATCTCATCAATCATACAAAATTTGGACAGTAAGGGAAATATTAAATGAAATATCCCAACAAAAGACAAAGGGAAAGGAAGAGAATAACATAAAATGGAAGGAAAGAATGAAAATGAAAGAGGATGTTTACCTCTTGATCTCTTCTCCTTGAGATCCTTCTTAAGGGCTTTGATTTTGGGTCTTTTGGTGAGACCAGCAGCTCTAGGACGTGGGGAAGGAGATTGGGGAGGGAATTTGGCAGAAATTAGACAATGCTCAAGGCTTGAGAGGTGTGGGAGGAAGAGGGGAGTGAGGGTGGTATTTATAGTGGAGGAGGGGAGGTATTTTAGATCATTTTAATTATTATTATAATATTTTTATCAAGACTATGAATAATCTCAAATCAAGTGGCCTTAATTAGTGAAAATATCATGTGATTTCGAAGCAAGTGGCCTTGCATCACTTATGATGTCATAAATAGTGCATTTTTACTGATAAATTGATTATACGGTATTTTACCGTTTTTCACTATTCACCGAAAATTCAAGAGTTTCAGAAAAATACCAAAAATTTACCCCAACCATTTTTCGACGTGTAGAATTCAAAAATGAACTCCATTTTTCAAAAATAATTTTCTAAATATTATTAATTTAATTTTAAAATAAGGTCACAGTTAATTCGAAAAATAACAAAATTGAAGTGCAATTAGTTTTATGTGACATTGGAAAATTAATTAAGATCCCATTATCCTATTGCCATGGGAAAATAAAATAATAATATTATTTACTATTCATGAGGTCATATTACTATTCATATTACTATTCATATTACTATTCATAAGGGCATGTTACTATTCACAAAAAAAAACAAGTTTGTTCCATCAGACTCGAAATAACATACTGAACACAATTGTAGATGATAGTTTCTTGAAATTCAAAACATAGAAGAAATAAAATTATGTTTAAAGGATACTTATAAATATATACCTTAAACAAAATTTCAAGCATTTTCAATTTATTTTTAGAAAACCTTGGGATGTTACATTATCCCCACCTTCTTGAAATTGCGTCCTCGCAATTTTATTTACTTATTAAATAACTGAGGGTATTTTTTCCTCATAGCATTTTCAGACTCCCATGTTGCTTCTTCAACCATGTGGTTTCTCCACAAAACCTTTACCTGGTGGATTACCTTATTCCGCAAAACCTGTTCTCTTCGATCAAGAATCTGAACCGGTTTTTCTTCATAAGAAAGGTTCTCTGCTAGCTGAACTTCTTCCGGCCTCAAGACATGTGATGAATCTGGAACATACTTTCTCAACATCGAAACATGAAAAACATTGTGTACCTGAAACAAGCTCGGAGGCAAAGCTACGCGGTACGCAACTGTTCCAACTTTATCCAAGATTTCAAAAGGACCGATGAACCGTGGACTTAGTTTCCCTTTCTTACCGAAACGCATCACACTTTTCCAAGGAGATATTTTAAGGAAAACATGGTCACCTACCTTGAAAGAGAAGTCTTTCCTTCTGTTATCTGCATAACTTTTCTGCCTGCTTTGAGCTATCCTCATGTGTTGCTGGATCATCCTCACTTTCTCAGCCACTTCCTCTACTAATTCTGGCCCCATCAACTTTCTTTCACCGACTTCATCCCAAAACGCAGGAGTCCGACACCGCTTTCCATACAAGGCCTCAAAAGGTTCCATCTGAATACTGGAATGGAAACTGTTATTATAAGAAAACTCAACTAATGAAAGATGCTGATCCCAACTTCCCTGATAGTCCATTGAACAAGCTCGAAGCATATCCTCCAAAGTTTGAATCGTTCGCTCTGACTGCCCATCTGATTGAGGATGAAAAGCTGTACTGAAATTCAACTCTGTGCCCAAAGACTTCTGAAGTCCCTTCCAAAATTTAGAAGTGAACCTGGGATCTCGGTCAGACACAATGGAAAGAGGAACTCCATGTAACCTGACAATCTCTTTGAGGTACAATCGAGAAAGCTGATCTAATGTCATTGTATCTCGAATAGAAAGAAAATGAGCAGACTTTGTTAGCCGATCAACAATAACCCAAATCGCATTGTTACCTCGAGAAGTCTTTGGTAGTCCCACCACAAAATCCATGGATATATTCTCCCATTTCCATTCTGGCACCGGCAAAGGCTGAAGCATCCCCTTCGGTAACTGTTGCTCTGCTTTAACCTGCTGACATGTCAAACATTTCATTGTAAAATCAGCAATATCTCTTTTCATCCCATTCCACCAGTAATACTCTCGAAGGTCTCTGTACATCTTAGTACTTCCAGGATGAACAGAAAATGGAGAACTATGAGCTTCACACAAAAATTCTTTCTTCAGCTGGGAATCACAAGGCACACACAACCTTTTTCCAAACCTTAAAACACAATCTTTATCAAGATTAAATTCTGGAAACTTACCCATTTTAACCAATTCTACCTTTTTCTGTAGCTCACAGTCTTCCCTCTGCGCTTTCATAATTCTGTCTGACAACGAATACTGCACTGAAACCTGAAACAAAACAGATATATTCCCTGCACCAACAACTTCCAAGCCAAAATTTATCAAATCATTAATCAAGGGATCACGTTCCAAACGTAGCATGGTTAATGATGCATGATTTTTCCGACTTAAGGCATCCGCTACTTTGTTTGCTTTTCCAGGATGGTAATTAATCGTGCAGTCATAATCCTTTATTAGTTCTATCCATCTTCTCTGCCTCATGTTTAATTCCTTCTGAGTGAATATATACTTAAGACTTTTATGGTCAGTATATATTTGGCATTTGGTTCCGTATAGATGATGCCTCCATATTTTCAAAGCAAAAACCACAGCTGCCAATTCCAAATCATGTGTGGGATAATTCATCTCATGAGGTTTAAGTTGTCTCGACGCATAGGCAATTACCTGACCATTCTGCATCAAAACACAACCAAGTCCCTTCAAAGAAGCATCACTATAGATGACAAACTCACCATTCCGGGAAGGTAAGGCCAAAACTGGAGCATTCACCAATCTCTTCTTTAGTTCCTGAAAACAAACATCACATTCCTCTGTCCAAACAAAATTAACCCCTTTACGTGTTAACTTAGTTATTGGGCTAGATAACCGTGCAAAGTTCTCAACAAAGCGTCGGTAATAACTTGCTAAGCCCAGAAAACTACGAATCTCTGTAACATTTGTGGGTCTTGGCCATTCATCAACTACTTTTGTTTTGGCAGGATCAACTGTTATTCCATCCTTATTTACAATTTGCCCAAGAAAAGAAATCTGTTGCAACCAAAAATCACACTTGCTGAATTTTCCATATAGTTTCTTTTCTTTTAAAGTTTGTAAAACAACCCTTAGATGTTTTTCATGCTCCTCTTTATTTTTAGAAAAAACCAGAATGTCATCAATAAATACCACCACAAACTTATCCAAGAACTCATGAAATACTCTATTCATAAGATTCATGAATACAGCAGGTGCATTAGTTAACCCAAATGGCATAACAACAAATTCATAATGCCCATATCTAGTACGAAAGGCTGTTTTCGGGATGTCATCCTCCTTCACCTTCAGCTGATGGTATCCGGATCTCAAGTCAATCTTGGAAAAGTACTGAGCTCCCTGGAGCTGATCAAACAAGTCATCAATATGAGGCAAAGGATACTTGTTTTTAACAGTGATGTTATTCAAAGCTCTATAATCAATGCAAAGTCTCATGGAACCATCTTTCTTTTTAACAAACAAAACAGGGGCTCCCCATGGTGAAGTACTGGGACGAATGAAACCTTTGACAACCAAATCCTGCAACTGATTTTTCAATTCAAGAAGTTCTATTGGAGCCATACGATATGGGGGTTTTGAAATTGGCTTAGCATCAGGAACTAAGTCAATTGTGAATTCAACTTCTCGTTTAGGTATGACACTGGGTAACTCCTCAGGAAAAACATCAAGGTATTCATTTACCACTGGCACATCATTGATTTGAATAGTTCCCTTGTTTTCAACAATATGAGCTAGATAACTTTCATTTCCATCTTTCAGTAGTTTCTCAGCTTCTTGATATGTTATCAATTGTATGGGTTCATTCTTGTATACAAACTGAAACTCTTTCTGAAAAACAACTTTTTTAGCTCTACAGTCAATCTTAGCATGATAACCAGAAAGCCAGTCCATCCCCAGAATAACTTCAAACTCGACTAAGGGTAAAACAACAAGGTTTGCAGGTAAAGTCTTTCCACATACCACAATAGAAATATTCTTATAATTCCTCTTTGCTATAACATTTCCCCCTGGTGTTTTAACAACAAGTTCGGGTATCATTTGTTGAGGTGATATTTCCAATTTACTAGAAAATTTCTCAGAGATGAAGGAATGTGTAGACCTCGTATCAAACAAAGCTTTAGCAAAATCTGAGTGAACAAACAAAGTACCTGATACAACTTCATTGGATGGCCCAACATCTGCTGACGTAGTCGCAAAGGATCTCACTACACCTTTCTGCTTGTAGTCTGGCTTCTTTGCATCATTTGGATCCCTCTTTGGACAGGCATTTGCATAGTGACTGATCTCACCACATTTAAAACACTTTATAGTTTGCTTATCAGGATTAGTCTTTGGATCATTTTCATTGCAATCTCGGGCCATATGTCCAAACTTACCACATTTAAAACACTTCCCAGTTTTGATAAGACATTCCCCAGGGTGATTCTTGCCACACTTTTCACAAACTGGAAACTGTATTTTCTTACCATCAGATTTCATTGGTTGATTCTTACCCATTGCTTTCCAATTTGACCTCTTCTTCTCTTTGTTTCCAAATTGCATGTGATCGTCAGCAAACTCCATCTCTACCCTCTCAGCACATCGAACAAGTTTCTCATAACTTTTGAATTCACGGGAGGCCAACGCCCTTCGATACCTTGGCTTCAATCCTGAGTAAAAGCGGTTGATTTTGCTATCGAGATCCAGAATAAGATTCAGAGCATACCTCGCCAGTCGGGTGAAGTTCGCCTCATACATAGCCACTGAATCTTCCTCCTTTTGTTTCAGTTCAAGGAATTGTTTCTCCATTCTAAGTCGCACCACCTTAGGAAAATATTTTTCAAGAAAAAGACTTTTAAATTCATCCCATACTAAGGCATCAAAATCCTCTCTACCCCTGATATTCCTTACCATTGAACACCACTGATCAGCTTCCCCTTCAAAACGATAAATGGCAAGACTTACCTTTTGATTGTCTGAACATCCCATAACATCAAATATCTTTTCAAGGGCCTTAATCCATCCTTCTGCTGCCACTGGGTCAGAAGATCCACTGAATGCAGGAGGATGTTGTCTCATAAAATGTTCCACCACTGTCATGTTCCGTTGGGGTACATCTATTTGTCCTCTTTCATGGATGCCACCACCATTTATTGCCTGTGTTAGCTGAGCCATTACTGTCACAAACTGTTCGGTTCCAATCCCTACCATTCCGGGCTGTTGATCAGGAAGGATGTCATTCTGTCGGTGCCTATCCTCTTCAGCATCCATGTTCCTTCTGCGGACAACCATTCTAAACAAACATTTCTTAGATGAAGCAACATGGTAATCTTTAAATGCTATAACAAATTAAACATAGGGTGGGAATTATTTATGGTTTTCTATTAGCATCACCTTAACCCCTAAAGTCATCTAAACCATCCTCTGATACCAACTATAAGGACCCGCACTTATTTCATACATAATCTTGAATTTATTCAAGAAAACACTTCATTTTACATTGAGGATCTTTTCAAGTTTAGAGCTTTAGAGAATTAAGACAAAATATTCATAACATTACACATTGTTACATAGTGGATACCATAAAATCAGTTTCCATTTTCCTCAGAATATAAAACATTAAAACATAAAACAAGACTCCTTGACAATTCTTCAAAATTTAACATGTCTTCCTTCCTTGTATTATTCATCCATTAACCTGTGAAAAATCATTTAAAAACTTGGGATGAGCACAAAAGCTCAGTAAGGTATGAAAAAGAAGGAAAAAATCTCATTAGTCCATGAATACACAAGACATATGGAAACATTTTCAAAATACACGATTTACACCCATAAAATCTTACTTAGCGTAACATGAGATTTACACAAGATCCATACAAACATAATTATAATCATAAAGGTATATTGGGGCATTACTTACATAATCTTGTAACCATCTTGGCTACCTTAAAATTTGTAACCCTCACGGCTACCTTACTTTGTGTAACCATCACAGTTACACTTGGAGTAACCATACGGCCGACCTCCAAAATACTCATACCCAATGCATTGGAGGGAAATATAGGTCCCACCCTTCATCATAAACAATGCCCAATAGCCAAAACATAATCATTCAACATAAAGAATAGCATAAAAACATTTCCTTTGAATCTTATAAAATAGAATTTTAAAAGAGGATTTTAGAAGAAAAGTCCCTTATAAACATCATATACTTGAAGTGATACTTAATTGAGTGGATGGAATATGTATATACTCTGTAAATACACATAATTAAACATAATATAAACAGAACCCATCACACAAACAATTTAAATAGCACATAAATTATAAAGTAGAAGGTTAACCCAAAGAATGGAAATCGGGTTAAGAATTCCCTTACCTTAGGCTTGTCCTACTTCAAAATTGTTTGAACCTCCTGTATAATGGTTAAAGGAGTGTTAATAGGATTTTAAAGAAACGTGTTCATTTTTATAACATCTTATATGGTCATTTCATAACCTCATTTCACCCCTTATTTGTTAGTATTTTGTTCCTTGCATTATTTTGGGTGAGGTCTTTTGTGATTTTCACGATCAGTTCATGAAGAATCGTTCTTGTTGATTGGAAGTGAAACTCCAGAATTGGAATGGAGTATTATTTACATAACTCCAGTACCATAAATTATACCATTCATCACTTTGGTGCCTTATATGATGATGATTTATAAGTTAAAACATTATTTATGTTCGTTTAGATAATTTAAGTGGTTCTTTGATAATTACAATTTCATTTAGTCTTATAAGTTTGAATCATGAGTACAAAAGAATTACAGAACCTTATATGATTCATAAAACATATATTATAACCTGGTTCAACCATATAAATGGTTTCATGACCAGACTTGAAATAATTAATGGAAATTGAAAATACATCGTCCACGATATCGGTAATTCGACACAAATGGACAATGTTTTTTGATTCTTTAAATAAGTGAAAGAGGAGAGGAATAATGATTTGTAATTTTCCATAAACATGAAAACATCCAGAATATACATGATTCTGGAGATTTCATGCCTCTTGGATAAGAGGGGGTGAAGAAATAAGTGGAAGGAATCATGAAATAAAGAAAACATGAGAAATTTCTTACAAAAAAATTCGGCAGCCTAACGGCGCCTCTAAAAATTTCATAAAAACAAGATTGATGAGAGGAATGGAATATCTCATCAATCATACAAAATTTGGACAGTCAGGGAAATATTAAATGAAATATCCCAACAAAAGACAAAGGGAAAGGAAGAGAATAACATAAAATGGAAGGAAAGAATGAAAATGAAAGAGGATGTTTACCTCTTGATCTCTTCTCCTTGAGATCCTTCTTAAGGGCTTTGATTTTGGGTCTTTTGGTGAGACCAGCAGCTCTAGGACGTGGGGAAGGAGATTGGGGAGGGAATTTGGCAGAAATTAGACAATTCTCAAGGCTTGAGAGGTGTGGGAGGAAGAGGGGAGTGAGGGTGGTATTTATAGTGGAGGAGGGGAGGTATTTTAGATTATTTTAATTATTATTATAATATTTTTATCATGACTATGAATAATCTCAAATAAAGTGGCCTTAATTAGTGAAAATATCATGTGATTTCGAAGCAAGTGGCCTTGAATCACTTATGATGTCATAAATAGTGCATTTTTACTGATAAATTGATTATACGGTATTTTACCGTATTTCACTATTCACCGAAAATTCAAGAGTTTCAGAAAAATACCAAAAATTTACCCCAACCATTTTTCGACGTGTAGAATTCAAAAATGAACTCCATTTTTCAAAAATAATTTTCTAAATATTATTAATTTAATTTTAAAATAAGGTCACAGTTAATTCGAAAAATAACAAAATTGAAGTGCAATTAGTTTTATGTGACATTGGAAAATTAATTAAGATCCCATTATCCTATTGCCATGGGAAAATAAAATAATAATATTATTTACTATTCATGAGGTCATATTACTATTCATATTACTATTCATATTACTATTCATAAGGGCATGTTACTATTCACAAAAAAAAAACAAGTTTGTTCCATCAGACTCGAAATAACATACTGAACACAATTGTAGATGATAGTTTCTTGAAATTCAAAACATAGAAGAAATAAAATTATGTTTAAAGGATACTTATAAATATATACCTTAAACAAAATTTCAAGCATTTTCAATTTATTTTTAGAAAACCTTGGGATGTTACATATCCACTAACCTCTTCCACTCTCAAGCTCATATAAGCAAAAAAACTCATCAGAGACTACTATTCAATTGATTCATTCATATATTGTGTCGGAAATTTTCTTCTTAATTAATTTGAATCTATATTCCCTTTCCCAAGAGTGTACAAAAAATCAAAATCAAAAGTATGAAGATAATCCACTCAGCATCTCTGTCATAAGTTTATATCCCTCTGATTAAAAATATATTTTAGGTCCTTATGATCAGAATAAACTACAAATATATTCCCAAATATATAATAATGCCACATTTTTAGTACATGAATAACTACCACCAACTAAAGATCATGGATAGAGTAGTTCTTCTTATGTGTTCATAACTAGAGAGATCCATAGGCCACCACCTATTTACCCTACATTAAGACACATACCAAACCCATAGAATAAGTATTGTAGAAAACCTCATAACCTAAACCCGGTTCTGGAAGAATCAAAACTTGTGTGGAAGTCAACATCACCTTGATCTCCTCAAAATATCCCTAACATGTTTCATTCCATTAAAAATTTACACCCTTAGGGGTTAAATCTCTCATCAAATATGTGAGCTTGGAGAAATACTAAACAAACCATCTATAGTAACATTCCAAACCCAAGAATCTCCAAATATTGAACACATTTATGGGATGATCCAAATACATAACAGCCCGTATCATTTCAGGATCCACTGAGACTCCCCTATCTGATATCACATGCCCCAGAAATTTCAATCCTTTGATCAAAAAATCACATTTGGAAATATTACCATATAGATTATGTTATTTCAAGGTTCGAATAATGATATCCAAATGGTCCATATTCTCCTCCTCTAACTTGGAGTACACCAAAATATCATCAATGAACACAATAATGAAAGATTTCAAGAACCAAATAAAGATTTGGTTCATCAAATCTATAAACACCATAGAAGCATTGGTGAAACCAAATGACATAAATAGAAACTTAAAATGATGATACTGACTCCTTAACACTGTCTTAGGTATATACCCTTCTCTCACTCACAACTGGTGGTACCCTGATCGAAGTTCAATCTTTTAAAACCCACATGCACCTCTAAGCTGGTAAACAAGATCATCAATACTAGGAGAACCATATCTGTTCTTAATGGTTTCATGATTCAACTTTTGATAATCCATGAAAAGTCCAAGACTCATGTTTTAATTCTTATAAAAGAGCATTTGTGAAAACCATAGTGACATACTAGGCCAAATAAATCCTTTATCCTATATATCCTTAAGATAGAATTTAATTTCCATCAACTTAGTAGGTTCAAGTCAATAAGACGACATAGAAATGGGAATCATACCATGGAGAAGGTCAATAGTAAACACGACCTCTATTTAGGGAGGTAAACTAGAAAAATCATTTAAAAAGACCTTAGGGTATGAAAACACCACTATAAGAAGTATACTACCCAAAAAAGGGTCAACAGAATCAAGGAACATCTCTAAAAACGGACATGAGATTACCCCAGCATAAAGAACAACAAGACTCACCCTTCCCGATCTAGAGTCCCACTCACTCTGCATCAAAAGATAAAAACTAAACCTGATGATGATAATATTATATCTGGTCCTTAACACTAATAATACAATCCTTTTCTATAATCTAGTAGAGGATGTCAAGATCAATCACTAAGAAGTCCTATATCACCTCAAAGCTGGCTATCATCACCTAACATGCGAGATAGTTGAAACCTTGTTCAAAAAACTTTCCCAAAGGTGTGTAAAGATCTAATAATAAGGGAATAAGTTACAAACATATACCTAACATGTAAACTAACTTTAATGATACAAATAATGAGTATAACCTATATCAAACAATGCTTGCACCATAAAAGATGAAACAAACACCGTACCTCTAACAATAGCTAGCCCTTCTTAAGATTATTTTAGTGCAAAATCAGTTTCATAAATCCATAAATTCTTATCCACATTATTATCCCCCTTGTACTATGGATTAGACCCAACACCCTTGGAATCATTAGTATGAACATGTTAACCCTTAGTGAGAGTGGATCCCTCCTTACTTCCCTAAGACATCCTTTCACAAAAATGCTGTAGATGGCCTAATAATCTAAAACGATGACAAGTCTTAAAAGACTATGTATAGTTAGTCTTGGTATGAATATTCATTTCACACTAATAGAAAATAATATGTTTCTTTCCTAAATAATCACATAAAACTATTCCTAAAGAAAACCGACCCTCCTTTATCATCCTTTTCTGGCCATATGACACACCTTGAAAAACAACTACACCAACTGAAGCTATACCCAAACCTATCTTCCCAACTATATCTCCCTTGGTTAAATTTTATTTGTCAACTACCTCCATCAATGTTGGAAGACACATGATAATCAACATTGAATGAATATCCAAACTCAACCCCAACTCAAACCTTTGAGCCTTAAGAAAATCATTAGTGAAAAGCTATAGTAATAGATGTACCAACTCATCAAAGTGGGTGGAATACTCTATAGAAATATTTTATCCTTGATCTAAGGTAAAAAATAATAGGTCTTTTCCATAGGTAACATCATAGGGTAAAATTGATTATTAAATATTTTATGGAAAGTAGTCTGGGTAGGATCCTTGTGCAACTTAACTTGCACAATAGAGTTCCACCATCTCCTTCTTGGTCCCTCAAGCATGTATGTGGAAAAAAACACCTTAGAGTCTTCAAGATTATTCAAGAAGTTGAAGATTCTATCAAATTTCTCAATACACTCCTTGGATTACTGTGGTCCTTTATCACCACAGAAGATAGGTGGATGTTTCATATTAAATTCAGATGCATGATCCCCAACACATCTCAAGTTCTTGACACCCACTTAACCTAAAGATGGAATTGTATACATTTAAACTTCAACCAAAGAAAGTTACACTAGATAATTTTCCTATGCATCCTATCCCTTAGCTTCCTCTATCAAATTTGGATTATCTATTCTTGAAGGAATTGTCTATTAAGAACACGATTATAACCAATAATCTTTAGAGAATATTCAAAAAACTTTAGATAAACTTCATAAATTCACGTCTATTCTATAAAACATTAATAATTTAAAGAAATTATGAATTCAAGTAATGAAAAAAATACTTAAAAAAGGAATAGTTCCATTTAAATAAACTTCCCATAAATTTCATTCAAATGAACCCAAACACCAAGTCTCAAACCTAGTAAAAATGTTCTGACCACCCTATGTAACTCAAGTTCAGACATGGAAGTGAGTGGGCTAGGCACCCTCCCACACTTAATAACCAAATTCTAATGGCCCTAACTTATATCTACCCAAGACTCAGAACCCAACTCAGGAAATGTTAACCCACTTCAGGTTGAACCTGCCTCTGATACCAAATTGTAATAGACCAACCTGAGTTAACTAGACAAGACACCTGAGCTATCCCATCACGGTAATGAGGTACAACCAAATAATAAAAAGAGGTCTTGTATATAACAAAATAAGATTGGATTAGGTCCTCAAAATCCTATATCTATAAGAAACACTAAAAATCCTCATTCAAACTCCTTAGAACTGGAATACACAGCCCCTTTGGGTAACATAAGATTATATAAGAAGATATATTATAAGGATCTAAAAATAGGAGGATAAATCAAACCAATAATACAACATACCTCGAAGAGATCCATCAAGAATGGAGTAATTCCACCAAGAATACTTGGGGATAGACCTAAAAATCACTAGGGAAGGTTTTGGATGATCCAAATTGAGATTAGGGGGTGATTAGGATTAAAACTGACCAAGGGAAAATGGGTAAAATCCCATTTTAATGGTTTTGAAGAGGGTTTCATGGTTTCCTGGAGGAGGTCATATGGTTAAACTAACCATGAACCTTAACTATACATCCATATTATCCATTCTATATGGGGGTGAACGGTTTACACTAGGTTCCACATGATTTAGGAAAACCAGGATCAAACTACGTGACACCCCTAGAAAACCACTAGACACCCCCCACGGTTCCCTAAGTATGTCATACGGTTTAACTAACCATGCTCAAACCATGACAAATGCCACTAGAAACTCATATAAGTACACTGCACAATTAAACTAACCATGAACCTTGTATATTTTCTTCAATAACCATTGTTTTCAACCATTAGTCCCACAAAACTTCTCACACTCCAAAATACAAAAACCAAGGCTCAACTAAGGAAAACCTGTGACCCAAAGGGAATCACATATCCCATGCTCCTCCTCTTCCACAAAAAAATTTCACATATGATATTTGATATATGAAAAATATGGAAAATCCCAATTATTTAGTCAATACTAAATTCAAAATATTCCAAAAATTCAGCGCTCATCTTATCTTTTAAATCCACATAAAAATACTTCTTTTAAAACTCCATTTAAGTCTTTAAACACAACTTTCATATCTTAACACAATTAAAAGTGGACATCTTGGATTAAGATCATGACATTATCCATAACTTTTGGACTTTTAAAATTACCCATTTATTCTATTTTTCATATTCAACATGATCCTCTGAATATTCACATTCTATTAGATATCTAAAACCATTAATTAAATCTTTTTAAAGGAACGAATATCCTGGAAAGAACACTCGATTATCTTGGTATTCAAAAAAATACTGAATATCATAGAATCTCCCATCACTTTCCTATGTGGTATAATCCTATGCATGATGACATGAAAATGTGGCTTCCTAATTTATAATATATTAAAATCTATATGAATCATGGAAGGAACCCAAAATATCAATGCACTAACATTTCATTCAAAGCCTCTCATTTAAAAACCTCTAAAATTATCTATAGCTTGAAGTCATAGGTTTTGGAAAAAATTTAGAGTCATTAAACAACATATTTAGAATTTTATATAGTTAAATTATATTTATATAATTCCCTAATATTTCCATTGGATCAAAGATCACCTAGTTTAGGATCTTATAGATCATGATATCTTGGAAAAATTGCATCCAAAAATATTCTAAGAAACTACGACATGATCGAAAAAATTTCATAGATTTAAGTCAACTTTTAGAGCACCCAAACAATCATTTAATCCTTCCATGTTGTCGAATAAAATATAGATAAATCTATCATATATCTATTTCTCTAATAATATCACAATTCTGAGGCATCTAACTTACGTTATGATCAAAAAATCAGAATAAATTATAATATTGAATTTTTTGTATTACCCTTATATAGCAACATACTATTGTAAAAAAAATCTCCATTCAACATAACTCAATGAAAAAAAATCACCATATCAACTTCCATATAAATAATATAAAGTCTTCATACAATGTCCATATAACCAGTTATCCTTATTTAATTCCATAATTTATTAGAAAAGAGCTTCTTAACACATAAAATTCACTTCCATGGCATACCTTATATATTGTAAAAAAATCTAAACATTAAACTTTTAGTTGAAATAATATCCCTATTTGGATTTCATTGACAATATCTAAGAAATTTTAAAGAATAAAAAAAATCTCTTCTCTCCCCATTTTTCAATAAAATACAATGGTTCTTCATCCTTAATTGTTAGGTGTTTCTTTCTCCCCCTATCCCGACACACTTCTTTCACTATAAAAATACTTATAAGACATTTCTAGAACAAATTACCCCCCCTTATTGATTATCTAAACATACAATGAAATCTCCATGGTTTTCCTGAACTCAAATCTTATAAAATATATTACTCCACTAAAAGAAACTATTTAATTTTTTTAGACCTCTTTCATCACATTACACCAATGGACACGATAAACACTTAGAAATGGCTTGTAAATAGATCCTCTAATACTACTAAGGTAGATTAGAGTGTAGGAAACAAGATTAATTGTTAATAATGACCATGATATCCATAAAAATCCCAAAAACTGATAAACCATATGTTTAATAATAAATTAAATGCCATTTTGAACCTAAAAACATCTCAACAAAGTGTTATCACATACATTAAACACATGGGTGAAGAACATACCACTTTGGAACACCATGTTATTTCTCTTAAATATTAAAAAAGTAGTATAACTTGAATCAATGTCTTCCAAATCTCTTTAAGGAACCTTATTTTTCTTCAAGAGGTGATAAAAATCCTGTATGTGTACCTTTTAAAATACCTTTATGGGATGATTTAATGCAAGGTAGGAATTTGTTAACACCATCTCTTCTATAAAAAAAAATTATTTAATATCATTTAAAATCACTCAAAATAAACCATTATGTGATTGTAAAACAAATATTCATTAAAGATTATATGAGGATGATCTTCAATCTATTGGCCTATAAATTTAGTATTTATCAACATCATAATAGGCTAGAGGATACCTTAAAAGATTTCCAAAAAACATTCCCAACATAATTGGGGAACCTAAAGTATGTATTTTACACCTTCAAAACTAAAAATGGTTCTTATTATCCATTATTTCAAGATATATCAGCATGAGAAAAAATATTTCTTCATGTATAATCAACCTTATTCATGCATACATCATATTTACTTCACATCAGTATTTATAAACACTACTTCTCTAATATTGAAATTGGTTCACATGGATGTTAGAAAAAACTATATAAGGATGAAAAATTTTATTTACACTCCCATATTCTCGTTTATGCATGTATTTCTAGATTTTCATATCTACTTTATCATGTATTATTTGATTAATATTAGTTTTGTCTTTAAAGTAATAGATTCAGATCTATATTTCAACACCTATTTCATATATATTTATTTTAGCTAGTATAAATTCACTAATTCCCATTAAAATCATAGGTATTTAAAACACTTATATCATTCTTTTTAGTATGTGAATATAGAACCACAAGAAATATTCATCAATATGTCTTTTGTATATGAATATCTAACTTAAAACTCACTATAAATTTATTATTTCAACATTTTCCCCACAAATTTCATTAAATATATTTAAAAATACATATTATTGTAGCACATTAGATTAATCACATCACCACTGGTTGAGTACTTATATATTTAACTTGAATTCCCATTTAAAAATGAATATATTGATATATTCCTACATATGAGGTCAGGTCCATATTTTATTTCTTTACAATAAGAAATTAGTCAATTCTACTACTCATAATAATATATAAATCCTCTATAACACCCAAAAAATTTAAAGGTCTAAAATAATAAATGAAATGACTCATGTCAACAAGGTTCACCTTTATTTTTGGTAGTATACTTGATTAAAACTCTATAGTTAATCATTCTTTGCATAGAGTAGTGATCAGGATGGGTGAATTTCTTGGAAGTTTCGTAGGTGTGTGCAAGTGATGAAAAACCACACTATGGAAAGTTTCCTAGGTGAGTAAAATTGAGGAAAAATCACAATGGAAATAACATGAATTAGCCTTTGGGGATAGTCATTAGTCTGATGACCCATTCAGGCATGTGGATGGGACCTAGGGAGGAGACTATGTCTCTAGAGGAAACTGGTGGTGCCTAGAAGGCCATGAATTGATGACCATGTTAAAAAAGAGTGTCTACTATCAGTGAGTCCCTATTAATACATTGGTATCAAAGGAGGAACCTGACCAAAAGTGCAGTGACACTACTTGGGTTGAGATTTGGGGTCCACAATGAGGATGTTGTGATCTAAGGGGGGGGGGGTGAATGTAACATCCTAGAATGTTAAAGGGTTAAAATAATAAATGATATGACTCATGTCAACAAGGTGAACATTTATTTTCAGGATCCTAACTAGTTAGAACTCCAAAATAAGTGTTCTTGGCATGGAATAGTGATCTAGATGGGTGACATTTGGGAATTTTCCTAGGGTGTGTGTGAGTGAAAAAAAGTACACTATAAAGAATAGGTGTTGACCTGTGGTGAAAGTCATTTTTCTAATGACTAGTTCAAGCACATGGGTGGGCCCTAGGGAGGGGACTATGTGTATGTAGGGAAACTAGTGGTGCCTGGAGGTCCAAGACTCGATGAACATGTTAAGGTGAGGTTTCAATGTTGTCAGTGGGGCCTGGAGTATTGATCATGATTGTTAAACTTATGAGAAGATTCCTAGTTTGTGTGTGAGTGAGGAAAAAAACACTGGAAATAATATGTGTTGAACTGTGGGGACAGTAATTAGTTTGATGACCTATTTGGGCATATGGGCGGGCCCTAGGGAGGTGTCTGTGTGTCTGTTGGGTACGTGGTGGTGCATGATGAGCCATAACTTAATGACCATTCTAATTAGGGGTTTATATGCTATCAGTGAGGCCCAATTATTACATCCTCGACATTATCCTATCAGTATAAATTTTCACCTTCACATAGCCTTCCACATAGAATAAATAAAAATTATTCTTGATACTTCTTTTTAGAATGCATGAGAATATTCCAGTTTATATTCTCTATGATGAAATATTCCAACGAGTGGTGCTTGGAGGTTTGGGACTCAACGACCATGTTAAGGCGGGGCGTCTATGTAGTTAGTGGGTATTGGAGTATTGATCAAGATGGGTGACCTTCTAGTAAGTTTCCTTGGGTGTGTGCGAGTGCAGAGAAAGAACACTATAAATAACATGTGTTGAATTATGGGGACATTCATTAGTCTGATGACCTGTTTAGACATTTGGGTGGGCCCCAGGGAGGGGACTACATGTCTATCGGGAAAGTGATGGTTCTTAGTGAGCTATAACTCAATGACCTTGTTAAGGCAGGGTTTTCGTGCTATCATCTGGGCTAGTTGTTACATCCTCCATCTTCTCCTATCATTATAGATCTCCACCTTCACATATACTTCCACATATATTAAATAAAAATTAGTCCTGATACTTCTTTTTAGAATGCATGAGAAAATTCTACTCTATATTTCCCATGATAAAAGATTTCAACTGGGGATATTTAATGACATCATGTACTCCTTAAAAAAATAGGTTTTCACTAAATGATATGAATCATGTCGATAAGGTGCACATTTATTTTGTAGAGCCTGCTTAATTAGAACTCCACAGTTAATCATTATTGGCCTATAGTAGTGATCATGATGGGAAACCTTGTGGGATATTTCCCTGGGTGTGTGCGAGTGAGGACAAAAAACATTGGAAAGAACATGTGTTGACCAGTGGGGAAAATCATTAGTCTGGTGAGATATAACTCGATGACCATGTTAAGGTGGGGTTCCTGTGTTGTTAGTGGGTCCTAGAGTATTGATTAGGATGAGTGAGCTTCTGGGAAGTTTCCCAGGGTGTGTGCGAGTGAGGAAAAAACACATTGGAAATACTTTGTTTTGACCTATGGGGAAATTCATTAGTTTGATGACCTGTTTAAGCATGTGGGTGGGCCCTAGGGAGGGGACTATGTTTATGTGGGGAAATTGGTGGTGCCTGATGAGCCAAACCTCAATTATGATGCTAATATGGGGTGTCTATACTGTCAACGAGGGCCAGTTGTTACATCCTCCATCCTGTCCTATCTGTATAGATTTCTAACTTCACATAGCCTTCCTCATATATTAAATACAGTATTAGTCCTAAGAATTATTTTTAGAATGCATGATCATATTCCATTCTATATTCTCCATGATTAAATATTTCAACTGGTACTGCTTAGCGGTCCTGGACTCAACGACCATATTTAGGAGGGGTGTTAGTAAAGTCAGTGGGGATTGGAGTATTGATTGGGATGGGTGACCTTTTGGTAATTTTCCTATAGTGTGTGTGAGTGAGGAAAAATAACCCAATAAATAACATGTGTTAACCTATGGGGACATTCATTAGTCTGATGACCTGTTCAGGCATGTGGGTGGGGCCCAGGAAGGGGACTACATGTCTGTGGGGAAATTGGTGGTGCCTAGAGAGCTAGAACTTAACGACCATGTTAAGGAAGGGTGTTTGTGTTGTCATTAGGGATATTTGTTACATCCTACATATTCTCCTATCAGCACATATATACACCTTTACATATCCTTCCACATAGATTAAGTACAAATTAGTCCTGTGACTTCTTTTTAGAATGCATTAGAAAATTTCAACCTATATTCTCCACAATGAAATATTTCATCTAGGGATTTTTAATGACCGCATGTACTTCTTAATGAAATAGGTTTACACTAAATGATATGAATCATGTCAAGAAGGTGAACCTTTATTTTTTAGATCCTGCCTAATTAAAACTCCACAATTAAGTATGCTTGGCCTGGAGTAGTGATCAGTATGGGTGACCATCTAGGATATTTCCCAGGGTGTGTGTGAGTGAGAACAAAAAAAACTAGAAAGAATATGTGTTGACCTATGTGGAAAATCATTAGTCTGGAGAGTTTGAACTCAACTACCTTGTTAAGGCAGGGTATCTATGCTATCATTGGGGCCTAGTTGTTATATCCTATATCTTATCCTATTACCATATATTTCCAACTTCACATATCCTTCCACATAGATTAAATACAAATTATTATTGAGACTTATTTTTAGAATGCACGAGAAAATTCCAGCCTATATTCTCCATGATGAAATATTTCATCTAGGGATATTTAATGATAGAAGGTTCTCCTTAAAGAAATAGGTTTACACTAAATTATATGACTCATGTCAATAAGGTGCACCATTCTTTTCGGGATCCTAATCGATTATAACTCTACAATTAAGTGTGATTGGCCTGGATTAGTGGTCAGGATGGGTGACCTTATAGGATGTTTTTGAGGGTGTGTGTGAGTGAAGAAAAAACAAACTTAAAAGAACATGTGTTGAACTGTGGGGATAGTCATTAGTCTAATGACCTGTTCAGGCATATGGGTGGGTCCAAGGGAGGGGACTATGTGTTTGTAGGGAAAATGGTGGTGTCTGGTGGTCCATGACTTAATGATGATGTTAAGGCAGGGTGTCTATGCTATCAATAGGGACCAACAGTAATTTTGGTATCATAGGAGGAACCTAGAAGGAAGGGTTAAAAGACTATATGATATAAATCATGTCAATAAGGTTTACTTTTATTTTTTGTGAGCCTACTTGATTATATTTCCACACTTAATCATGCTTGTCCGGGAGTAGTGATCAAGATGGGTGACCTTCTAGGAAGTTTACGAGGGTGTGTGCGAGTGAGGAAAAAACACACTAGAAAGATCATGTGTTTACATGTAGAGAAAATCATTAGTCTCATGACCTCTTCAAGCATATGGGTGGGCCTTAGGGAGGGGACTACATGTCTATGGGGTAACTGGTGGTTTCTAGAGGGACAGGACTCAATGAAGATATTAAATCGGGGTGTTTGTGATGTTAGTGGGGCCTAGTAGTTACATACTCAATCTTCTACTATCAGCATGAATGTCTACCTTCACATAGCCTTCCACATATGTTAAATAAAGATTAACCTTGAGAATTCTTTTTATAATGCATGAGTGAATTATAGTCTGTATTCTCCATGATGAAAGATTTGAGCTAGGGATCTTTAATGACAATAGGTACTCCTTAACAAAATAGGTTTATACTAAATGATATGGCTCATTTCCACAAGGTGAACCTTTATTTTTGGAAACCAACCTAATCATAACTCCATAATTAAGTGTGTTTGGACTGGAGTAGTGATCAGGATGGGTGACCTTATGGGAAGTTTCCCAAGGTGCGTGTGAGTGAGTAAAAAGCACACTAGAAAGAATATGTGTTGACCTATGGGTATATTCATTAGTCTGATGACCTGTTTTGACACACGGGTGGGCCCTAAGAAGGGGACTACCAAACTACAGGGAAACTGGTGGTTCCTGGTAGGCTAGGACATGATGGCCATGTTAAGGTGGGGTTTATGTGCTATTTATGGGTAACAATTGTTATATCCTCTATATCCTCCTATCAGCATGGATGTATACCTTTACATAGCCCTCTATATAGTCCCACGACTTCTTTTTTAGAATCCATGAGAAAATTACATCCTATATTCTCCATAATGAAATATTTCAGCTAGGTATCTTTACTGACATAAGTTACTCCTTAAAAAATATGTTTACAAAAAGCTCAACTATTATTTATAATTTCAGCATCTTTAAACATGTCGAACCATATTCACAGATAACTCCACATTATTTACAGATAATTGAAAAATCATATTTTAGATGCTCCTACTTTTAATGTACACAAGGTGTAACTAACCCATGGATTGTGTCTCCCCCTAAAATTACTTCATACATCATATTTATTAATAAAGAAAATGGGGAGAGGGGGTTACCTCCAACCTTCTCAAATTGAGGAGTGTGGTTGGTACTTGTTGATCAACCCATTCTTTATAGTTTTCCTCCATGCCTCTATAGTGGTGTGATTTGGCATAGTACCACTTTCAAAAACTTCCTTTTGATTTCTATCTTTAGAAAATATCATCTTCATCATCTTATGCGTTTCCATTTTTATGAGGCTCTCTTCACCAGTGCATACTTCTTTCTTTATTTCTCTCCAAATATTCTTCACTGTTCTCCATGCGATCTGTTGAAAACAATATTTCCTTGGGGTTTGACACACATAATTTTATATTACTTTATTATCCTTTCCTAATAAATTGAGTCTATTTTTCAATATGATAGTTTTATCTTCTTTTCTTAATGTTTGTGTGAAAACCATTGGAGACACCCCTTTCTTCAAACCAAATCTGGTTTTTAATGACATGTTTTTTCACCCATCCATTATTATTTCCTTCTATTCATGTGAGTAGAAGATCCCCTGATATTGTATTATTTTCTTATATTATCCATTTTTGTGCACATATAACATTTTTCATCAAGATCATAACTTTAATTCACCTTTTATTTGGTTAGAACTATCCACCACATGTCTATCTCTATCACCAAAACTTCTAGATTCCATACAAACACTCATCATATGTCTTTCATTACCACATAAATAACATTGTATCCAATTTATTCTTTGATATCCATCCATACAATAATTCAAAAGTATGCATTGATTTTTTCTTAAAATCAGACTTGAGTGCTTCTTATGGTTAGAAAAATCCACCTCATAAAACTCGTTTGTTTTTTATTCTCTTCATATCACATTTAAAATTTTAAGACTTTTAATTTTCATGTTATTCTCCTTCAACAATCCAAAATTCTCTAGGTAAGAATTCCTTTCATTGTGTGCAACCTTCATATGTTATTCATGTTGTTCCTTGAGGATAGAGATGGATACCTCATGTTGTTCCATTTTCTCCATTCTATATTTTACCTCTTAAACAAGTTTTTTTAATAATATCACTTTACTCTTTTATTTTCATGCCTAGACCGGTGATTGTTTCTCTTGAAATCACCATTTACTTTATTAAAATTTCATTTTTTCTTCCAAATATATTATGAGAGCATTCATTATTTCTTCTTCATCCTTTAGAAGATGAACCTCATATTTTAAGGCTTGAATATCGTTTTGTTGATTGTACCAACATCCTATGGATTTTCCACATGATATTATTAATTCGTTGTCAATATATTTAGATGATTAGATAGATGCATATTTAGATTCACAAGGATCATCTTCTAGAGAGTTAGAATCAGATATATAAAGAGTTACTTTTTCTTACCTGGAGAGTTGTATCAATATTCTTTGTGATATTCTTCAAGATTTTATTTCTTTGATTTTTTGACCAATTTAATTATTCATTTATTGGATGCAAATCATTAATAATATCTTGGATTCCCACCTTCAACACATATTTTTCATAAAAATAGATATTCTAACATAAACCACATGTCTTTGGATAGATTGTAGTGGGATACCCTTTTGAATATATCTTCTTCTATAGAATCATTTAAAGCCCTCTTAGAAAAATCATCAATCCTAAAATTTATTTGATTAAAATCATACAATATTCCAATATGAATTCTTAAAAATATTCCATCAGTCAACACATGGATAATAATACCAACTTTTTTTAAAGTATATCAAGAATTACTTCTTCCTTTGAGTGAAATGACTTCCATAAAACACAGTTTCATTAACATTTTTAGTCGTATAATGCATGATATTTTTGAGAAAAACAAATGATCCGCATTGAAAAATAGAATCTTTAGTCTCTGATACCACTTGTTGGGACCCAAGACACCCTTATATGGGTGGGGGTGAATCATAGTGTTGAAAAAAATAAACCTTTTCTCTTCCTTTAATTATTCAGGATATTTTTCCTTATTAGATGGAACTACCATTCAACTTATTATATTCTCAAAGGCATACACCATATCACACATCAAGCATATATATAGAAAGTAAATATGCAAGGACATAAGATTTTTTACTTGGTTCACCCAAATGTGCAACTCCAAGGAGCACAAACCAATGACGTCTTAGTATGCTAGGAAGCAATACCACTCACATTTATATTAAAATGGATTCATAAGGAATCACTACAAATATAGGGTCACTCCCACTTATTCACTCTTTACACTATTTCTATGAAGGACAAACTTAGTTTATAGATTTAATGATACCTTCATGATATTCATGGTATGAACTGGTTGCACTATTGATTTCTAATGAATGTATAATGGACTCCAAAACTTTCTGCCTTATTCTTATTTAAACCATATGAACAAAAATCCTCATGAATGAGGGTTGGGTTTGTATCTACCCTTGATTTTCACCAAAAAGGATTCTTCCACAATATCCAGATGTGAATATTTTGTGAAAAACTCCCCACTTCTTTATTTTTCTTATCTTTTGTGTCTGATACTATACTGTAGTGAAGATTCTATTTTATCTTTTCAATGGAATATAAATATACTTATTTTACCTCCAACTAATTATTTGATATGGTATTCAGTCTATGTATTCTTTATATCATGATGTGCAGTTATATCCCATGCTCCTCATCTTCCACAAACTATATTTCACATAAGATATTACATATTTGAAAAATATAGAAACTTCTATTTATGAATTTAATATTGAATTCAAAATATACCTAAAATTCATCATGAAATTTATATTATAGATATACATAAAAAATTATTATTTTTAACTCCATTTAAATTTTTAAACACAACTTTCATACATTCACACAATTCAGAGTGGCTAACTTTAATTAATATCATGACATTCTCCATAACTGTGATCTCTCCAGTAGATCTCAAGGGATATCATTACTAGATGTGTTGAAAATGTCTAATCCAGGTAACAAATTCAAGATTAAGCCTTCCCTTGTCTAGCGTCTGGATGATGGTGTATATCTGGTGGAGGCGGACCCAGATTCCCTTCAACAATGAGCACAGTTATGAAAATTCTTGGTAATGGGTCACATATCCTACCACAAAGGTAAGAAACCCTGGCCTTTAACTGAAATTCATTCACAAATTTCCCATTACTGCAATTCTGAAAACTGTAATCTAATTCCCATAGGAAAAATCTATTTTCACATAATGTTAAAATCACACGATGATCTAGAAAGAGTTTGGAGGACCGGTAATATTAACCTCAAGATGGGCTTATCCAAAATTTCAGAGTGGGACTCCACCTTTAATCCACACAAACATAGAAACACATTGGCACAAGTATAGATTATATTGCATGGTCTTAACTGGTTCTTTTGGAACCCAAAATATTTGAATGACATTGTCTCCTGCATAAGAAATCCTCTAAAAATTGATCACAAGACATTAAATACTAATTTGGGTCTCTTTTTTAGAATTATGGTAGAAATAAATCTTGACTCAAAGCTACTAAACTCAATTAATTTCAATTCTAATGATTACAAAACTGAAATTAGAGTGGAAGATGAGCGGAATTACCCCTTTTGCGATCATTGTAAAATCACTAGTCACACTATATACAACTATAGGGTGATTAGAAATCAAGTAACACAACCAATTGATAATGATTGTAAGGAATTAAGAAAAACTAAAAAAGACAAAACCCCCTTGATGGACATACTTTAACCACCCAAAAAGGAAATTTGGGTAAAAACACACACAATTTTGCACACATAAGGGACAAATTAGGTACTAACTGGAAAGATGATATTGAAGAACATGAAAAATTGATTAATGATCAAAGCCTCTTAATTGAAATTGAAAATATGGTCCTAGATACTATTAATCTATCCAATGAGTAGGAAAAATCCTGCTACACATGTACTCCCACTCACAACTATGGTGCCTGCCCCAAAGATTAGGCAGTGGATAATACCTTATCTATCTCCCCCAAGCTGTCTCTACCCTTTGTAGAAAATGAAGAGGACATGAAAAAGATAATGGAACCTGTCCTACATAATAATACATCTTCAATTATAATTCCCAAACATATACAGGTTTTTAAAGACCGCCAGGAACACAAGAAGAGTCATTTGGACTCTTTCTAACTGAAGACTACTTTGGATCCACTTGTCTCAGGTATGCCTTCTCTTTTAACTACTCCTCGTGAAATTTTTTCTATGAATTATGAAAACCTGCTCTATGTTCATAATGATAGTAATTTTCTACTTAGTTCTAAGTGTTCCATAGACTCATGCACTAATGATTTCACTGATGAATCTATTTCATTGCACTTATTCTATCTAAACAACACTAAACCAACCCCTAATGCTTCAAAAAACACTAGAAACAATTACCCGCTTTTAGATCCAAATTCTACCACTATCGAAAAGGGAAATTTAACCAAAAACACATGTATCTCCCTCCACTCACACTATCTCTCTCAACAAGGTAGTTCAACCCGAGACACAAATTATATGTACTGCTTCTACTTCATATGCTAGCATGCCATTAGAACTGGTATCACATGATAGTCTACCTATTATTCTAGAACCGATCAATATGCAGGAAAATAAAGACCACCTGAAACAAGAACAGACTCTCACCTGAATTTATCAATCTATTGTCCGTAGTGGATACAAAGGCTCCAGGTAATTCTAACCCCCCTACTTTAATAAATGCAGACTGCGATACTAGGCCTAAAAATATGGTATCTCAAAGTCCCAATGACATGTCTCCAGTTTTAAAGAATACTACAGATTTAGATATGAATACACACTTGAATAAACCTCCAAATAATTCCCACGAAGAACAAGAAAAGACCACTCATACTCAATAGGTTAGAAGATATACTAGAAATAAAGGATCTATAAAAAAGAAAAAAGGGAGTTGTAACTCCAAAATCAGGTTTAAATGAAGATCCTTTTCTGGAATTGTCAGGGTATCGCCAACGCTGACACCCTCAATGTTCTAAAAATAATGGTTAAAATGCATCACCCTACTCTTTTTTCTATTGTAGAACCAAAAATCTCTTTCTCCTCTAAATATTCTCACCTGTGTCAACACAACTACATGTTTTCTGGTGCAATCAATAATAATATAAATGCTGATTCTCTATAGATTTTTTTTGCATTCATGTTTATAGGATTTTAATGTTTTTAGTATCTCACATCAGATTCTCACTTGCAACTTTACTATTTATGGTACTCATACTATCTTATCCTTTGTTTATTCTAATAATAAATAACAAGAATGAAGAATTATTTGGAATGACCTCTCTCATTTAGGAACCAACACCAATGCCCCCTAGGTTCTTATAGGTAATTTTAATGTTATTCTTAAATCTAGTTAAAAAATTGGCCCATCTCACACCTCTATCTACATGATAGAATTTAAAACCTCGATCGAGGACAACAATCTTATTGAAATTAATCTCACTGGTGCAAAATACACATAGTATAGAAGACATTAAAATAAAGTGTTTTCTTCCAAATTGGACGGAGCTTTTATGAATGTCCCAGCTTTAGACAAATGGGACACTATATCTAGCATCACTCTTCACAGATTGAACTCTTATCATCATCTCATTCTAATAAACATTTCCTCCAAATATAATAATCCTAGGTTACCCTTACACTTCAATAATGTGTGGTTCTCTGATGAAGAATGCAATCATGTCATCCAAAATTATTGGTCCTCTATGTCTCATAGCTATAATGCCTTTACATGAAACCTCAAACTAAAACACCTCAAACAGACTCTCAAATCTTGGTGTAACTCTAAATACAAACTAGTTAACAATGAAATTACTCTTATTCAGAAATAAATCGATGATATCCAAAACAAAAACACCAACTCAGACCTCCAAACTAATCCCATGAAAGAAATAAATGTTGCGGTCAAGCTCAATTCCTTGATCAATTTTAAAGACAATATAAGAAACAAATCTTATAAAGTTAAATGGTTAACTAATGGGGAAAGAAATACCAAATTCTATAACTCCCTCCAAAGAACCAGGAAGGCTTGTAGACCTCTAACCTTTCTAAAGTATGGGGATAAGATTTTTGACAAGGAAGATGACATAGCTCAACATATAGTCTCCTATTATGAAACCATCTTTAATGGACCTAATAAAAACAAAGACCTCATTTCTGAGGTCATTCCTTTTTTGATTACTGATGCGAACAATACCTTCCTTCTTAATACTCTGCTAGATCATTAAATCAAATACATTGTCTTCATTCTGAATCCCGATAGTGCCCTGGGTCCGAATGGCTTTACCAAAGGTTTCTTACAACATTATTGGGATGTGGTTCAGTTCGATATTTGTAATCTTGTTAAATCATTTTTCACAAATGGGGTGATTCTTCATGATATTAATGCTTAGTTCCTCACTTTGATCCCGAAAGTGGATAATTCCTCTGAAATTCATCTTTTCAGACCCATTTCTCTTATCAACACTCTCTACAAAATCATTTCCAAAATCATTTCTAATATGCTATCAACTATTACTAACAGAATTGTTTCATGGAACCAATTTGGCTTTATAAAAGGTAGATCTATTTTATATTGTATCTATATTTCCTCTAAATGTATCAAAAACTTGAATAAAACTAATAGAGGAGGAAATATTTCGATTAAACTTGACATCAGGAAAGATTTTGACACCATGGATTGGAGTTTTATCTTCAAAGTCCTTCAAAGTTTTGGTTTTACTTCACACTTCATCACTTCTATGAGAACTCTCTTCAACTCGGACACTATATCCATTTTGATAAATGGCTCTCCCAAAGGGTACATTAAATGAACCAAAGGTGTCAAACAAGGTGACCCTCTCTCTGCCATTCTCTTCTCAATAACAAAAGACTACCTATGTAGACTGATCAATCATCTGGTGGTTCAAAATAAATTGAAACCTATTCATGTCTCTAGAAATTTTAATGCTCCCACTCACCTTTTTTATTCTAATGACATCATCCTTTTCCTTCAAGGAGATAAAAGAAACATTATTAACCTCAAAAACAGCTCTCTCCCATTATGAGTAGGTTTATGGTCAAACTATAAGTTGGAAGAAATCCTGTATCTTTTTTGGGAATAATTTTCCCCCCAAAAGAAAATGTAATATTATCAGTGATTTGGGTCTAAAAGAATGATCTCTCCACTTCACTTACCTTTGTGTTCCCATTTTTTTTGGGTAGACCCAATGCTTTCCACTTTTTCACTATTTTTAATCAAGTTTTAAACCAGCTTCCCTCTTAGAAGGGTAAATATCTCTCTATGGAAGGTAGGAATTGCCTTGTTAAATCCACTATTGTCTCTAATATGGTCTACTCTATGATGGTCTACAAATGGCCTATTGGTCTTATCAAAAAAATGAATACAACTATTAAAAATTTCATCTGGATCGGTAGTACTCTTATAAGAAATTTCATGATAGTCCCTTGGTCAACTTGTTTCTAGACTATTGATAAAGGTGACATTGGTATAAAAAACTTAAAATACTTTAATGAATCCCTTTAAGCTCATATTACTTAGAATATTTTTTAAAATTCTTCTAAATCCATCGCTTTTCTCAAAAATAGATTTCTTGGTAAACTTAAGATTGGAAATTTGAGATTTATTAATTCATTCATATATCCTTCCATAAAACACTCATTCGCTAACATTTTGAATAACTCCAGATGGATGATCTCTAGTGATTCCTCCATGAAATTCTAGCTAGATAATGGGACCAGAACACATTTAATCTCTATGATTTCACTTGATCAAACTTCTATAAACACCAACAGATCTATCAAATATGCTTTAAATTTTCAACAATACCATCTCCCAGATACTATTTTGAATCTCATTGAAGACTACCCTTTAGCTTACAATAATGATTTATTAATTTGGGAGTTGGCTCACAATGGAATGCTTACCTCAAAAAATTACTAAACTCATATGTGATATAACAATGAGAACGATTAAAACTAGATTAAACACTTGAAAAAACCTTGGATAATGCCCTCGAGATTCAGTCTCATATGGCTCCTTGCTCACAATAGAGTTCCCACTAATATTTGTATTCAATCATTTGGAATTCATCTTTTCTCTAAATGTAAAATATGTAATCAACACAGAGAAGATGCTAACCACCTCTTCCTTTATTGTGCTACTACTTCTGCTCTTTGGAAATATATTTTTGGCATCTTTTATTGCAGATGGTTTATTCTTGACTCTATCAAAACTCAACTTATGAAATGTGAAAAGATGGAAGGCTCTCAGAAAATCAGAATCCTTTTCCCTATGGAAGTTTCTGAACTTTATCATGTGATCTGGTATGATCAGAATAGAATTACTCATAAAAAAACTCAATCAATCTTAATTCAGGCTATACCTGGATCCTTATTTCCATATAGAGAGCTGCTTTGATTCAAAAAGGTCATTTCCACAACACCATGCACGATTTTGGAATCCTAAAATGTCTACAGATCAACAGTAACTTCTGTAAACCACACCGCACTCTGGAGGTGTTCTGGAGAGCTCCTCTCCCTAGATGGATCAAAATCAACATAGATGGAACCTTCAAGGGAAATCCAGGACCTTCAGGGTGTGGCGATGTCTTCAAGAATCACCTCAGATACATTCCGGGTTTCTTCATGGGTCATTGTGGCATTGCCTCCTCCCTTGAAGCTGAGATGATGGGATTGATTCATGCGATTAAATTTTCAATGGTTTATGGTTATAACAACCTATGGATTGAAATTGACTCGATGACCATCATTCATGAAATTTGGAATAGCGTAACACATTTAGATTGGCTGATTACTACTCGTTAGATGAAATGAAACCATTTGCTCACCAGCCTAAACTACATCATCACACATGTTTATTGGGAAGCAAACATGGTTTCTGATGGCTTGGCTAACTTGGGAGTTAATTAAGACATTAAATGGTGTGAATACATCCTAGTTTCTCTTATTCCCTTCCATGAAAAAGATTGTAATATGATCCCATACTTTATAATTTTGTAAAATTTATTTTAATAAATTTTTTTACTTTGGTCGTTTTGGCAAAGGCATCACCTTTCAAAAAAAAACATATGATTATCTAGGTTTAAAAAAAACACAAAATATCATCAAATATCCCATCACTTTCATGTGTAGTATAATCCCATTCAGCAATAAATGAACACATGGATTCCTAATTTATAGCTACATAAAATATATGAAAATCATGATAGAGTATCCTTTACATTCACCAGAATATCAATGAACTAACTTTTCATTCAAATATTTTTGTTTAAAACCTTTTGAAATTCTATACAGCTTGAAGTCATAAGATATGGAAAATTTTTAGAGGAATTGAACAATAGATTCAATATTTTCTCCTGTTAACTTATATTTATATAATTCCATAATATTTCCAACAATTCAAAGATCACCTCATTCGGGATCCTGTATCTAATGATATCAATAAAAAATAGTGGCCAAAATATTCTGAGAAACTGCAACATGACATAAAAAAATTATAGAGATTTTAGTCAAATTTCAGAGAAACAAAATAGTCATTTCAGCCTTCTTTATAGTTGAATAAAATATATAATAATATCTTAGATACATTTTCCACCAAGAATCATGCAATTATAAGGTATCTATCTCAAGTTATGATTGAAAAACTAGAAGTAATTATAATATGGAATTTTTTTATTACCCGTACATAGAAACACACCATTATAAAAAGAAATATCCATGTGACACACCTCAATGAAACAAATCACCCTATCACTTCAATATAAAGAATATAAGGTCTTAATACAATGCCTATATAACCATGAATCCTTGTTTAATTATATCCTTTATTGGGAAAAGTCTTTTTTAACACATATAATGCACTACCATGGTATACCATATATATTATTAACAAATCCAACCAATAAAATCTTGGTTGTAACATGCATGATATCCACAATTATCATAGATTTCTATTTATTAGATATTCAATATATTCAGAAGTAATATAGATCAAGTTCTTATATCCTTTATTTTTCTTTAATTGTTTTCTTATTCTACCTTTTATCTTTTCAAAATCACATGAATTCCATTTCTTTATTCGAATATAGAAATCTACATAAACTTATCAACATGATATATTCCTTGATATTTGAACTTTAAATACTCAAAACTAGCTATCAAATAATAAAAATATTATTGAAACCTTAAAACTTTGACTTATAAACTATTCCATCCTCATGAACCCCTTAATTATCATGACATACTCTCTTATTTAGTTCTCTATAAAACTGCATGCACTTTAAACTTCATGTCTTCATGAAAATATGAGTATGTTGAAGTGATATGACGATATTCTCAAATGGATGTCTTATAGATAAATTATATCCATAAAATGAGAAATATATATGTAGTATATAAAGTGTAGGACCTCATAAGACATTGAGAATTTTTCTCATGAAGTTTACACTTGGTAATATCCAAGAGATAAGGTTATGAGAACAGGTCCACCCATATGAATTCAACATGCTATATATTTCGTTGAATATTCCTATATAAGGATGTGTGTATTGGTCGTTAGACATTTTATTATTAATAATTAATTTCACGAGTTACGTATTTAGGTGTATTGATAGAAACTATTACAACATATTCCCATGAAGAGGTAGGATACACTGGGTGCATCATGAGTGACATGAAATTAATTAATAATTCAATAAAGGATTTGTCTCTTCTAATTTAATAGAAGTAGATATCTTTGTCCCTGTGATTAAAATGAAACTGTATGAATAATACATAACCACATTAGAATATCAATGTGTTCATTTTTCAATGTTAAGGAAAGATAAATCAAATATATAGCTTGATGACACAAAGTTTCAAGAAAAAAATATTATATTAAACAATAAGCATTTATATGAGGTTGTTGTTGTTATCGTGATATTAAATTATTTCTCTATGAGTGTTGGGACGTGTTTCTAAACCCTAATCTTAGAATTTAGACTCTTTAGTATAATTCCACTAAGATAATGATATAGAGGGTCACACACTAAGTGTATCTAGAACCCCTTTTAAATTCTATTGGAACCAAATCATCAGAATAAATATTATTTTTGGATTATTGTTTAATAATTATTCAGGTATTGTTGATCAAATTAATTCAATCACTATTTATTAAAAATATTATATATGTGAGTTGATTGTTAAATAAATATTTATTCACAAGGTAATAAATAATTACGCAAATATATAATATTTATTTATCTCTTGTTTATTCACAGGGTAACAAATACTTATTTATTTGGTTACATGAATATTAAATAAATATTTATTTTCCAGTTGGTGAATATAATATTTATTAATTAATTTAATGAATAATACTGTTAAATTTATCTATTTAAATAAATAGTTATTATTTAATATTTGATAACTGATGAGGAGGATTAATAGATCAAGTTAAAAATATAGTGGGAATGATATATTTAATATCATTTAAATAAATATTAATTTATTTATTTAAAAAATGATATTTAAATTATCTATGAGTTTTGTGAAATTCAAGGAAATAATAATAACAACATTATTTGACATGGGGTTTTATTTAGGATTAATAGATTGGTTAAGGGTCTAAGTGCAATAACTAATTCTCTAACATGTGTATATAAATCATATTACATCATTCATTTTAGAGTATATAATAATTATTATGCACAACACATTTTCCCTCTAGAGAATTATCTCAACCTAAGAGATATATTCTCAAAAATTCTCTCAATAATGGAGAGTAATGATCATATTCCTCTCTCCTAAGGATCAAGTGAACTAGAGAGACAATACTTCAAACATAAATAATGCTTGTTATGATCTACGATGAACACCACAAGTGATTAGAATCATTCGTGTTAGTACTTGAATATTTTACGATGATTTTCCAAGCTCCATAGATCACATGTGGATATCACAAGAGTGATTCTACATTTTAATCCTTTGACACAACGATGGTTCAACATGAAGAGGTCAACCAATTTGATAATAAAAAGTGAATTGAAAGAAAATTTAATTCTTATTTATATAAATTAATTATAAATAAGATGTGAAAAATAGTATATGAATATTCTGGGGTTGAATTTTTCTAATTTTGAGGATATATCTGAAGAAATCAAGGAAAATTCATTATTGGGTACAAGTCCAACCACTTGCACTACACCCCAGAACCTTAAGTGGTATTATAATGATTACATGTTAATTTATAAATATTTAATATTTTTTGATTGAATTATGCATTGGATTATTACGTTTTCATTTCTATTTTACTGATTATTTAATCTAAAAGTTAATATAGAATATTTTTTCACATTCATTTGACCTATAAAAAGATAGGAACGAATGAAAAATTATCAAAGATACTATCTAGAGGTTCCATAAATTATAATTGGAATACATTGTTGTTGGATTGGTAGATCTTGATCCTATTGGATGAATTTGGTTAAAATACTTGCGGCTCATACTTCACACCATGCCGTAACTCTCGCGGTTCAACATCTGTGGTGAGGTTGTTGGGGGTTATAGGGGGAAGCGTACCCATGTTTAAGGGTTTAGGGGATAAAAACCCTGGACCTAAATTTTAGAGCTACTGCAATAGAGCCGATCGACGACACTAATAGAACAATGTATCTCATCATAATATTTTATCACTACTACAATAACACAATAGACTTAATGTGCATGCACTGTTGCAACATGAGTTACTATTTATCATGTTTCTTTATGAGCTAATTTGAGATAGAGTTTCATTGTGTGTGAAACTCTAATATCCACCTTGTAATTCTACTCTCAAACATAGTGAAATTTTTGTCTCTTCATGGATGTAGGGATAATATCTTATACCATAAAAATCTCCATGTTCGTTATCTTCTTCTTACTCTTTTGTTATTTTGCTTTTATCCCTTTTACTCTTGTTTTTGAAATCATTCATTGTTGTTCCTCTTGGTGTTTCTAGAATAATGGTTAAACATTGTGTATCCATGATCACTATACCATGATATTTTTTTTGTAAAATGAAACATGCAGTATGGGAGAAAAATATGTGACATCATTAAACACTACATATTGAATGGACATATGACATGTTGTTTGTAGGGTCACAGGATGGGTAGGTGTGTAGCTGGTGTACACACCATGTAACCCCACACGTTGCGTAACCCTACATGATGTGATGGTCATGTGGTTAATGCGCACGACGTAGAGTTTATTTATACACCGCGTGTTGACTAACAACTAAGCGAAACAAGCCAGATGTGATTACACAATGTGTATCTTCTGTACATTCCATGTAACACATAGATTTCGATGTGAAATAAACACTGAGTCTTTAGTCATGTAGCATGAATAACTAGAGAAAAGATTACATGACATGTAGCTATATGTATACACTATGTAATTCATACCCACTCACGCAAAGTACACACTGGTTATGGAATGTTGTGTGATTTAATTACATGGACTATTAATTAAAGCATTAAAACCAAAATATAAGGTGTGAAGTTGGCGAACATGCCAGGTGGTTGGATTTTCAGAGTATTAAATTCTTAATTAACCATTTTCAAGGTTATTTTGGAATTACACAACATGTATTTTCACCATACACACTATGTACTTTACAGGCACTGCTAGCAGTACACACCACATACATTAATGGAATTACATGTGTCATAAACATCTTGATGATGATGCAGATTGACTCATGGAACTACACATCATGTAATATCCTGATATTCTGTGTACGCTACATGCCATATGAGTATACGGTACATGAAAAAAACCATACATAGTGAATTCACACTCCATGTGAGTGACATTACACACTTTATATATGGGTACACACTGTGTTGCCTCTATTATTCCATGTTAAATTCATGATGGAGTTTAAAACCAAAGAAATGGGTACATTCCATGTACCCTATTAGTACACATCAAGTATGTATTAATTTTAAATTAAATTAAAAAATTTAATTTATTTGAAATTATAGATGAAAGAAATATATATGATAATTTGGAGGAAAAATTAAGTTAAATGAATGAATGAATTAATAATATAATTAATTTATTAATTCAAGTGATTTATTTTAATAAATAAATAATTGAAACAAAATCTAACTAGTTTATTAAATGTGAAGTCATTGGATGCGTGGATGATCATGTGTTTTATCAACTTATGTATGTTTTGAGTTTTTGAATGTGTTTTCATTGAATTTCAAATTGAATTGTTTTTATATGATTATATGTAGTCTAGGTTAAACCTTAGGTTATCTCTCAAGGAGTGTTGGTAGTTTATAGTGTGTATTTTCAATAAAAAGAACTAAAAATTGGGGGTGGTTTGAAAATAGTTTTAAGAAAATAACTGAATTTAATGAGTTTAATAGTTGAAAAACAAAGTGTATTTATAAAAATATGAGATAAAGGGGCCATTTTGAGTTCACTATACACATTTGAAGTTCATATTTATTTGATATTCATTTAGTTTTGGAGTAAATATTTGGTGGAAATTAATCATAATCCCAATTAATTTATAATATTTTATATTAATTAATTTAGAACCAAAACTTGACATAAAAATCATATTTCCAAGTTCCAGTCCTTATGAATTGACTAAAATCTTCCAAAAGAGATTAAAATATCAATAAAGTCAGTAAGAAAATGATTCTTGTGTTGTCAAATCTGAACAACACAAGTCACTCACCCAAAACCTCACATTGATTAGTTAGAAATTAAGAGCTTACAAATCACATTCATCAAAAAAAGCATTCAAATATGAAATAATTTAAGATACATATAATAAAATGTTTTAAAACCCAATTTACTTCAAACTATTAGATAATATAAGTTTCAAAAATCCATTGACATGTGTGTATCTCCCTCACAATGAACACTCTCCATTTAGCCTGCCATCAGGAGGAGGATGAAGCTCGGGTGGATCTCCTTCTTTATTTCATCTCTCTTTATCTGAATAAATAGATATAGAAACTCTAAAGTGATAATAAGACTCATATGGAACTCAAAAATTCCATCACTTTACTCCTTGGTATAAATTTCAAATGTAGATCCCAAGTTTCCCTTTTATATCCAAAATAGGAGGTGGTTTTAGGACCCAAGATTTCGAGATACCACTCATACCATGGTTTTGGGTGGGTAGATAACATTTTCTCACTTTGAAAAAACTAAAACATTATTTCCACACATCTTTAATATCTCCCAATCAATTTTGGAATCCATTTAATGTATAAAATGGAAGATATTTCCAAAATACAGAATCAAAATTTTGACTTTGAACAGATTTCATTTATTGGAAAGATCAGTTCGGTTTGACCACTTAATAGATGAATTGAGATTGGGTGTCTTCATAAGAGTTTTTTCCAACTTAATTTTGGAACATCCCATAAAATTTCATCCCAATTTAATGCATGTATTAATTGAAATGTGATCTTTGAATCCTATATAATTTGACCCATTTTTCTTCTACATCATCTATAACCATCCAAATCCCCTCCTCATACAATGTAATTATCAAAACAAGTAAAATTACCCATTTTAACAGTATAAAAGTTGACTAATTAAAATAAATTTGAAGTGAAATTTATTATTATATTTGTAAATTTCAATAAAAAAATATTTTAATATAGTGGTGTAAGGGTGAAATAAAACAATGAATCGTGGTGCAATCACACCCCCACACATAAACATTTACACTCATGGGAAAAGTCACCTCCCCAAAAATGATGTATGGAGATATTACAAACTTCATAAAGATATAACATACAAAGAAATTTAATTCATGATGTCGATGTGATCAAATTGAAAACTACACCAAGTATCTATTCATAGTGATCATGGAAAAAGATATCTCATAAATTATATTAGAATGAAATTCAAGGAGATATATGATACTAGTATTAGAAAGTAATTCAAAAGTAAACCATCTCACTAACTATACACATGTGTGTGCGTGAAAACCATTTTATGCTATTATTTCCACTTTTTATCAATTAAATATAGTTTATTTCAAGAAAATTATGATTACTTTATTCTTTCCACTGAAATTTAATTACATCATTTCAAATAAAATTTCAATACCCACTCAATTAAGCATTCCAGGAATTAAAACCATAATCTCAAAAACTAGATATCTCCATCTGTTATACATTTCATCACTCCCCTCATTTATTATTAGTGATGTGTTTTGTTTATTTTTTTAGGGAATACAATAGTTGGATAACAGGTACACACACATAGGTCAATCTAGTATAGTAATGAAAAAGATCGAATAAGGAACGAATATATGGAAAAATAATTTTAGAAATATGATAAATATTAACCTAACTTATATTTACCTTCCATTAATTAATAAATACTAACACTTCATGGTTGAGTGAAATTTGGTGTGAAGATATTAAGTGTTATTATTAACCCATAAACAACTCACATAGAAGGTATCAATCATCTCAAAGGTTTCATAGAGATAAAACCATTTATATCATTAAAAAACCAATTTACTAAAACAAATCACACATTAATGATAAATTCTCCGCGAAGGGTGATCCCTGAGATAATCTTCTTTTTTTATCTAAGGTTTCATATCTTGCCCTCGGCTTCTTCCATTTTCTCTCAGCTTCTCCCCTCTACTCTCCCCCTCCCCTCTGGTGCTTGCCGCTGTGGACTTTCATCCGTGGTTCTCTTTTTTCTTCCATCGAAGGTTTGTGTTTTGGTCACCCTCCGCCACCTTAACCTGCTCTGGTCTTAAATTTCATCATTCCTCTTCGGGTTGGGGATGGTGTGGAGTTTTTATGAGACTTTGGGATTGTGGTTTAGTGGTCGTTGGGTTTCTAGATGCTACCTGAGTCAGTCTTTCTTCCTTGGCCGCCGAAACCCACACTGACCTAGGGTTCCACCGCTTCTCTCCAGGTAGGAGTTGGAGTGATGGGTACATAGGGTTTTGGGTCATACAGTTTACGATAGTTGAGGTTCCTTTTGGGTTTTATCCCCAGCCTTATTTTGGGTTCCCTTTTGTGTTTATCTTCTTTATTGATGGTGGTTTTTTATTTTCATCGGCAATATCATTCATAGATGCTGGTGGTTGTTTGTACAGATCTAGTGGAAATTTTCGATGCAGTCGATGACAACGATGTTGAATAGACGAGGATGATGACGACGGTGTCAGAATATTTGATGGTGAATTTCAATGTTTGTGATGTTCTGATTTACAGTGGAAACAATGAAGTTCTCAGACGACGTTTTGTATGATGTGAATTTCTCAACGACAGAGGTGCTGATCAGTGCTGGCGATGAGGGACAGCTGATGATGGTGGTGTATCGGCCCTCTGTGTTCTGATAAAAAGCTCTGGCGGTGATGTACAGTGGCAACAATGAAGGTGGTTTACTAACTTTGATGGAGAAAAGTGGCGAAGTGACTAGCTGATGCGGTGCTCAAAGTTCGAGGCCGCTTTGGTAGGGTGGAGTCATGATGGTAGTCGATATGTAGATCAAGGAAGGCATGTGACACGTGGTGGATCTGTTTCTTTTTTGAATTTTGAATGTCTTGGAGTTTTGGAAGGCAGTAATGGCTGTGTGGGATCTGCAATGTGTTTAATTTTTAAATTTGAATGTTGTATGCTGTAATTTTCTTGTTGGGTTGTTTCTGGTGTTTTTTTGTTAGGGTTTACACTTACCACTTAAAAGTGTCAGTAGAAAATACAAAAGGGGTGGGGGGAGGTAAAAATACTATATATAAAGAAAAAATAGATGAAAAATAAAGATGATGAAAATCCTAACAAACTTAGGAATATGGGAGAAAGTAAAAATACTATGCATCAAGCGAAAAATATAAAAATAAAAATAACGATAACAAACCCAAACTAACTCAGGCATGTATCCACCCCTGAAACCTAGAGTGTGTAGTGTCCTCACTATATGAAAAGAGAATATAGGAATGAAGGATCAAACCTAGTTGGTGTTACTAGTAGGTTGCTTCTTGAAGGTAGAGTTCCTCCACATGGGACTCTGAAATGGTCTTATGAAAGTGCTTTAGCTTATGTCCATTAACAGTGAATGTTTGTTTTATTTTTTTATTTTTAAGCTATACAACACCAAATGGATAGATATTAATAATAGTGTATGGGAAAAACCAGTGGGAACAAATATTACCTGGGTGTATCTTCAGCCTTTCATTGTAAAGGATGACCTTCTACCCAATGTGGGATTAATGATGAAGGATGAGGAAATCATGGTAAACCTTGGTTATCACCTTATAGATCCAAGATTTCTTAAATGAGTCTCTTTAATTTTTCTCTACCTCATGAATTTAAAAATTACTATACTCACTTGTATCTAAGAGGTTAATATTACATTTTTAACAACCCAATATTCATGATGCTTTACCTCCATAGGTAGGTGCTAAGCCTTTCCAAATACAACCTGATATGATGACATTCTAATTAGGGTTTTAAAATATGAACAGTATTTCCAAAGTGAATCATCTAACCGTAAACCCCAATCCTTCCAATTGGTTTGTATCAATTTTTCTAATATTTTCTTAACTTCATGATTTGAAATTTCTTATTTCTTGTTAGTTTGAGGGTGATATCAAGTAGAGAATTTATGTAAAACTCCATACTTACGGGGAAATTTTTTCATGTTTTGATTACAAAAATTTGAACCCTGGTCACTGATGATGAATCTTGGAAAACTAAACCAATGTAAAATTTTAGATCTCACAAAATTAGCAACCACTCCAGAGTCATCAGATCAAATAAGAATTCACCAATAGGGAGGTATGAGTTAACATGGTGGTCCAATTGTGGGGAAATCCTACTTATGTGATTAGATACCACATTCTATGCTCCTTTTGGTGTCCCTAATTTCTAGATTAAATTTTGGAAGTAGGAGCATCTAGAGAATGAGATGTGGTTTGGCTTCCTATTTCTTATGGAGATACTAGAGGGCTTCATGGTCGAAGAACATAATTACTCCATACCCTAAAAGGTATGATCGGAATTTATCTAAGGAAAAGACAATAATAAGGAATTATTTTTCAGTTGTGGTTCATTTTTCTTGGGTATGGTCTAGTGTTCGTGAGGCATAGGCTATGACATGTAGAGATTGATCGACCTATTGTGACATGACTTCTCTAACTGCATAGTTATAGGTGTCACACATGATCTCAAATGGTAAATCCCACTGAGGTGGTTGGATTACCAGGGGTGATTTGAGACTCCATTTTAATTATTTAAAAGCATCCTCATAGTCTTTATCAAAAACAAATTCTCATTATTTTTGGATTAATTAGGAGGGGGAAGTAAAAACTTACTAAATCCATGAATAAAATGATGATAAAATTATAGAATGACCTAAGAAAGACTGCACATCTCACACATTTTTGGTAAATGGTTGGGCATAAATTATGTCTACTTTGGATTTATTTACTTGGTTATCATCCAAAAAAATTACTTTGTAATGGCTCAGATTTTCCCGATTCTAATTTTTAGAAAAATTTTGGGAAAATTATAGGACTATGTTCTGAGACGGAATTCGATTTCGAGGCCCGGAGTTCCCAAAATGATCTATTTAAAAATGTTTAGTTTTAAATAGAACATATGAGGAGTTTTCTTGAAAAAAGGGAATAAATTTTAAATGGTTTATCGAATCATAAATATTAGGGCACCATTGCATTCAAAGTAGTGAGTTTACCCTAGGCGCTACTTAATTTTAGTCGGCGTGGGTCTCCAGTGAGAAAACCCAAAAATGGAATAACCAAAATAAAATAATTAAATAAGATCACTTTATTTTTAAAGTATTTATAACTCATGAACGATAACTCGGATTGAAAATACGAGAACATTATTGAGCTCATGAGGGAATTCTTTCCTTAGGCAAAGCCTAACATTAGCCGATGTGGGATGACTGTAAAAGTTGGTTTTTGGGACGTAATTGAAAATAAAATAATTTAAGTAAAAATTATTTTATTTTTGAATCCTCATAACTCACAAATGGTAACTCAGATTAAAAATCATATACTACTATAGAGTTATCAATGAGATGTTCTCCTTAAGTAGGACTTAACCTTGATCGGTGCAGGTCAAGTGTAAAAGTTAATTTTTTATACTTTTTAATGGAGAATAAAATAAACTAAAAGAAGTTTATTTTATTTACTTTTAACATTTTGTATCATGAAAATTTTGCGACGCAATGATGGAGTAACCCGTTATCAATTCATAAATGAAGCAGTGTGGCGACACTATTTCAAAGTGAAACAGTAATGCTAAAATTCATTTCCTCTATTAATCAGGGACAGGGTCAAGCGTTAAAATTCATAATGCTAGAGAATTATTATGGAACTATAGATTTTCTCTAAGAAAAGGGGGAGGAGGATCACTCATTAGCAACGACGAATCAGAGGTCGGGGTTCGATCAAGTAGTGATGAATCAAAAAACACCAGCGGAACAAGGATTGACATGGTGGTATGAATTCAATCTAAGTATACAAGATATCCAACTCAAGGTAGGGGTTTGTTCTTGATGAAATTGTTTCCCCATTCTTTCTTTCTAAACAACGAATGCAAATCAACCACCTAATAGGTTGATCTATGGGTTGTCTGTTCTTGAAGGGTGGATTTTTTTATCTCAGACTCAAAGGGATAGAAAATCATTGTTAATCATCTCCCTTTTTATTCTAACATAGAGGAATCAGGCTGAAATGAATGAGGATGAATCCCTATGTTATGGGTGTTCTTGTGTTCTTTGTGACAGAACCCCTGGATCGACGATAAGGCTACTTTGAACCCATAACAGGGATGACGATGACCTGAGGACCTCGAAAGCACTCATGGATCGAAAAACGGACCACTAGAGTGGACCTGGTAGTGACACGTGGTGGCAGCTGGTGCAGGAGGTGGCACGCACTACGGCGGTGGAAAAAGCCTGCGGCAGGGGGCCCTAGGCGGTGCACAGGGGACGTGTCTTATCAGCCATGGAAATGTGAGAAGGTGGCATGCCGGTAGCACACCACAATGGTGAGGTGTCCAGTTGCATCCCACAGTGAGTGGTGGATCGGGTCATAGGCAATGGCTAGTGGCGGTGCATACAGAAACGGAGGCCGAAGTGCGTCATGCAACTGGAGGGCCATGGTCTCGCTAGATCATGGCAGCGACAGACCCCGTGGCAACCTACAGGGTGTTCGGAAGATGCGGCTCACCCACTACATCTCAGCCGGAGTAGGCTGGCCCACTCACAGTGGTCCTAGAATGAAGAGGCAGTCTTCCCTAAGTGGCCCAATGGGCCGAACTCATAGCCCATCTTGTTTGGGCGGGGTCGGGTCGGGTCGGTTCAACTGGGTTGGACCGGACCTGGACCCCACCATCCCCTTTTAAGTAAAACAGTCATAACTTGCAAACTGTATGTCCGATCGATGAGCTGTTTGTAGAGTTGGGATCCTTGTGACGAGATGGTCCTTTTGACATACTCTAAGTGAGTTTACATGGAGTTTGATTTATGAATGATGGCTTGAGGATTTTATTTTCCTAGAATCAAGTGTGCTATGAGGATAAATCCTATGGATGACTGTGATTAGAAGAAAGTGACGGGAAGACCTCAGTGTCCCGGTAGCCAAGTGAACCTTAGTAGACTAAGAGAAGTGTAGTAGCTGAGCAGACCTTAGTGGACTGAAAGATGATTAGTAGCAGAGTGGACTCCAGTTTCCCTGTACATGAGAAGTAGCCGATTAGAACTCAGTGGCCCAAAAAACAAGTCGTAGCTTAGAAGAACTCAGTGGCCCAACAAAAAGCTTGATCCAAGAGGAACTTAGTGTCCCGACAGATGAGCAGTAGCCGAGTGGACCTCAGTGCCCCGAAAGATGATCAGTAGCTGAGTGGACCTCAGTGACCTGACAAGTAGTAGTTGAGCGGACCTCAGTGGCTCAATAGATGAGCAGTAGTTGAGCAGAACTCAGTGGCCCGACAGAAAAAAATAGCCAATATGACCTCAGTGGTCCGACAGATGAGAAGTAGCTGAGCATACCTCAGTGACTCGACAGATGACCAGTAGCCAAGTGGACCTCAGTGGCCCAACAGAAGGGCAGACCTTAGTGACTCATTAGGGATGAGTCCCTCAGCAGTACAAGATGTTCATTGTTATGACTAAATCAGTATAATTCATGTAGTTCTTAGTGTGTTCTCTTTGGAAAATCCCCAAAGAAGTGGTACCTCTTTGTGTAGGTCTTTCATGACTTGATGGATTAATGAGAAAGTCCTCTCAAGACAAGCATGCCTTGAGAAAAATCTAATGATGAAGGATTGGCTGTGATATTGAGACTTATTGTCTCAGTGAGACTAGATGTCTCAGGGAAACTTTGTGATGTATCAAGACTATATGTTCTTTTTGATAATTTTGGTAGAATTTATCTACCTGGTTACTATCAGATAGCTTGAGGAGTGGGATGTCCCAAAATCGAGCATGTTATGCACAAAACCATATGGCTGGCAGTGGATGAGACATTGCATCCTGAAATCCTTTATGAGTATAAATGTATTTTCTCATTATATGTGTTGAAGACATATACCTTTATTGAGTGGACTGTAACTTATTGGTCGTGTTTTCATTTGTGGTATATTAATTTGTGGTTTTCAGGGTACCTTATTGAGTATTGTTTTAATCATCATTGCACGGGCTTTACCCGCATGTGTTGTGTCTTGTGCAGAAGATCGATGCTTTTGTGGAGTCTTAGATGGGGCAGGACCAAGACCAGGACCAAGCAGTTCCTTTTAATATCAGACAAGCCGAGGTGTTTTTGGTAGCTTCATAGAACATCTTCAGTACCCTTGTTTGCGGGTCAGGCTTTGCAGTTGTCTTTATTTTAGTAGGCTTGTATTCTGGATCGATTGTACTTTACTACTTTACTTTCTGTCGTACTCTATTTTTGAGTTGTAGTGGTATGCATTCATTTTATTTACTTAGTTTTTTCACTGTCCAGTCCTATGGATTTCAGTTGGTTGTGTCTGTACAGGTTCTTATAAAAATTCCTCCCATTTGTGGGATATGCCTGCTCAACACTAGTCACCAGCCCTCGCCCTATCGTAGATGGGCTTGGGGTAGTCACAACACTGGCCCTGGGGGATGGTTCGTGACATAAATTTCCATGTAATATACCTTGGAACACCATGAAATGGAATTTATCATAATTTAATGCAATATTATTTTCAATACAATGACATAAGGCAAAACCAAGACCATTCAAACACTCATAAAAATAGGATCCATAAATAGTGAAATCATCTATGAAAAATTCCATTAAATTCTCAGAGTAATATAAAAAATTACTAACCATGCATCACAGGAAAGTACTTGGAGTATTTCATAGAACAAATAGGATCCTCCTGTATAAAAATGTGATAAAGGGGAAAGTAAAGGTCATATTTTCCTGATCATCAGGGGAAATATGGATTTAAAAGTATATAGAATACCCATCAAGATAGTTGTATTGAGACTTCCCTACTAGCATTTCTATCATTTTTTCAATTAATGTAAATGGAAAATGATCTTTCCTAGTGTGTTGATTTAGTCTATGGTAGTCTATATAGACACACCAACTATTTTGAACATGGGTTGAAACCAATTAATTATTTTAATTTTTCATTATTGAAAGACCATTTTTCTTAGGAACTACCTACACTGGACTGGCCCATTTACTATCATTGATAGGGTAAATGATTCAAATATCCAATAATTTGGTTACCTCCTTTTTAACACCATCTAGTAGGTTTGGGTTTAGTCAGAGTTCTGTCTACCTCACTAATTTATCCTCTTCATTTAATAATATATGATGCGTAAAAATTGATGGGCTAATACTAGTAATGTTAGAAAGTGTCCATCCCAGTGATTTTTTATACTCCCTTAAAAGTTTAAACAATCATAATTCATATTCTGGAGGGAGTGAACTAGAAATTATGACCTGAAACTTTTTTCCATTCTCAAGATATGAATATTTAAAGTTTTGAGGTAGCGTTTTAAGTTCCAAGCCAGGGATATTTTAGATTTATGGGAGTGAATGTGAAAGTGATAGGACAATGATATCATCTAACTATTCAATGGAAACATCCCTATATGAGGAATATTATTTTACATGCTGATTAGTATCATTGGTGTTCATATGATCCTAATCAATAAATCATCAATTAAAATACAATATTTACACTTTTCTATACCCACACAACACTTAAAAGATGAGTCACAACCCAAATCATCAAAGAGTGAAGAAGAGGAAAACAAATTAGAGTATGGATCTAGGAGAGAATGTAATTTGTGTGTTTCATCATAGATAACTTCCATCGAATATATAAGAAGAGTAGAGTGTCTTCAACATGGAATTTTATAGCATCAATGATATTGAAACTTATCTATTCTCTCCCAAACTCCATGGAAAAAATTCCATTATGAACGTTGATGTTTTTCATTTATGTTTTAAGTAAAGGACTTATAATTATTATAACATCATGTCCTTGGTCCTAATTTTATTATATCTCATAAATATATAATTCTGCAGGGAATATGTGATTCTTCACTCGCACAAGGACATACTTGATCAGTATAGTGGGGTGTGTTGTTCTCTAGTGGGCATGTTTCTTGATGATTCTCATTGGTTTAATCTCTTCAACTTATAGATAAGTATACATAGAGTGAGGAATAACATTAATATAAGCACCTAAATCAAGCATTACATCAAAAAATAAGGTATCCCCTATGGTGTAAGGTATCTTAAAAGTTCCTAGATCCTTGAATTTTGTTAGAATCATTAGTTGTATCAAGGTTGATACATTCCTTCCAAGGTTTACTATCTCATTCTCCGTCAGTCACTATCTATGGGTGCAAAGTTATTTGAGAAATTTGTCATAACAAGGAATTTGTTTAACTACATCCAAGAGAGGAATGTTAACTTTTACCTTTTTAAATGTATTCATGATCTCTTTATCAATTTAATTAGGAAAAATATTCTTAGATTTGGATAGACTTTAAGGAAAGGGAAGATGAATGAATTATTCAGGGGAATATTCATTGATAATTTTTTTACCTTTTTTTTTGTTTTTATTAAATTAAATATTTTAAGGGTAGATAAAGAGAGCCTTTAAGAGGAGGACATACCTAACATATAGAATCACCGAAAGGAGAAAGTTCTTTACCACTAAAAATTGTGATATCACATACATTACCTTTGTCTTTGGAATTGGAAATAGGTTCAGATGGTAGTCATCCAGACCCTTGACTTTATATTTCATCAACTGAGTTGGTGATTTTTCATAATTGAGTTTTTAGTTCTTGTATGAATGATTCGGTGTTTTTTTTAAATCATTGGTTATTTTCAGCCATTTGTTTCATTATTTATTCAATTATAGGATCAGGTTTTGGAGAAGGCTATTGGAAAATACTTTTTTGTGGTTGACAATTTATGGGTGGTGGTTGGGGTTTACTACCCTACCCTTGGTTGTTCTAGGACCCTTGAGATTGATTATAATACCCCCTTTCATATAGTCTTGGTTATCCTTACATCAAGATTTGGATGGATAGTATGGTTTTTTCTTTATAGATTGATTATAGGGATGACCTAGGGATATTTCCTAAAAAATATCAGAAGTTTCTATCAAATGGGTGAATTGGTGGGAATAATGGGTGTCGACAGCATAGATACCATAATGAATTATAGGGGGAGGTTGGGACTTACCTTGGTAAAGAGAAAGTTGTTAGAGTAGGTTACTTACATCTTCTAACTTTATCTCCCCCTTCTTATCAAATTTAGAACTTTTCACCTCATAGACACCTCGAATGGGTATACTTGACCTTAAACCAAATTATTTAATATTTTGAGCCATTTTTTCAATAATATTATTTACAGTGATTGAGGTCTTGTCCATTAGAGAAACTACATGCATCAACATAAATAATGTTATAATAAATTGGAATTAAACCTTCATAAAATTATTGTATTAAAATTTTATCACTTATTTGGTGGTTTAGAGAACGTAAACCAAGCCTTTTAATTTTTTTCCCAATATTCATGAAGCATTTTCCCTTGTGATCGTATTATTCCACAAATTTATTTCCTTATAGTTTTAGTTTGATAGGGTGAGAATTATTTTTTAAGAAAAAAGTGTTTCATGTCTACCCAAACTCTAATTGGGGAGTTAACATAGTATAACCAATATTTTTAAGTGTATTTTAAAGAGAATGGAAAATTCCTATGCTTAACCAATTCCTTATACATATTATAAGGTTTTAATATTGAAATTATTGTATGGAATTCCTTTAAGTGATTATGTGGGTCTTCTCCAGCCAGTTCATGAAATTTTGGTAATAAGTGAATGGGTTTGGATTTTGGTTAAAAATTAGGTGATTCACCTTGCATTTGAATGTATACGGGTTGAATCTCTACACTAGGAGAAGTGAGTTATTTTAGTGTTTGGTTATTTTCTTCCATGTTATACACATGAAGTTTAGTTTCTATTTTAGTTCTAGAAGAAGGGGGTCTAGAAGAGTATCAAGGTGTGGCATTTCCCCCTTTGAGGGATCTTCTTGTGTGTCTCGGTGATGCTAATGTAGGATCCTCTCCATTTCTGGGTAGAAAACAGGTAGATATCCTAGAGAAGAATGTGTCATGCACAGAACTATCACATGAAATAAATTGGAACACAAAAAGATAAGTAATGTCATAAGATAAAACAAAAACAATATTCAAAATATTGAAAAATATTTTATAAAAAATAAACACTAAAAACTAAAGTGCTCACTAGAAATGAATACCAACTGTTGACATGTGTATATATCCCTTATAATGAATTCCCACTATTTTTCCCAACATAGAGAGGTGTAAGATTCTCTAGTGGATTTCATTATTAATTTTAGCTTTCCCTATGAGGATATGGAGATAAAAAACCACCAAGGTGATGATTTTAGTAATCTAGAACTCAAAAATAGCATCACTTCAACCCTTGGTCAAACTTTAAAATGAGGTGCCCAAGGTGCCCTTTATAGCCAAAATGGGAGGTGGTTTTGGGCAATTAGATTTAGAGATACCACTTAGAACATGGTTTTGGGTGTTTAGAAAGTATTATTTCTATTTTGATAAAACTAAAAATCTATTTCTCAACCTATTTAATATCCACCTGTCAATTTTTTAGGCCATTTAATGTATAAAATGGGATATATTTCCAAAATATAGAACTAAACTTTTGAATTTGATCATATTCTATTTCTTGGACAAATCAATTTGGTTGGTCCCATTAATAGAAGAATTTGGATTGTGAATCTTTATAATAGTTTCATAAAACTAAATATTATATCATACCATAAAATCGTTTCCTCATTGGGTGCATATATTAATTGAAGTGTTAATTTGTGTCCACATATGTTTTTGGAATCCTATGCAGTTTGGACCATTTTCCTTCTACGTCATCTATGGCTCTACAAATCACCTCCTCCTACAATGTAATTATAAAAAAAAGTAAAATTTCCCCTTTTAACAATGATAAAAATTAAATAATGGAGTCAAATGTGAAGCATAATTTGTTATTATATTTGGAATTTTCAATACAAAACTAAATTAATATAGTGGTGTAAGGGTGAAATAAAATAGAGAATCACAGTGAGATAAACTTTATTGTAATTTAATTATTATTTTATTGTTTTTGAAATAATTATTATTAAATAAAAATTATTATTTTTTAACCATAACATCATTTTGTTATATATGGACGTACATGCCCAAGATTTGTTTTATGGAACCCCGTAGCCATGGTTCCTCCTACCCATGTGAGTAAAAAATATGTAAAGGAAGGGGATCTCAAGTGAGTGGAGATGGTTCCTATTGGATTCAAGGTGAAAAAAGTCAAAGAAATTCACAAGTCAAATATGAAATGCTGAAACTTGAATGAATCATGATTCATGGAGTTTTTTTCTTAAGTTCAAGGGTCAATTTATCATCAGCTTTATAAACTGACCAATTGAAAATCTCATGATCATGCCACATATATTTATTTTATTCCTATCTAGTGCATGATCAATTATTTATTTTTATTTAACGCTAAATCATGATCATATAATATAAATGAATTAATGGGAATGTAAGACAAAATAAAATAAATGTATTATATATAAATTATCTTATTGAGACATTATTAATTAATTATGAAAATATGATTAATATTAAAAATCATGTAAAAGGATAAAATAAAAAATATTTATGCATAAGATAAAATATCTTAGAGAAAATATTAAGTTGGTATAACATTTCATTATTTAAGTTATAATGAAAACATAGTTCACATTAACATACTTAACATTAAGGGTTGAATGCCCAAGTAGTACTTTATGTAACTAATAGGAAAGATTTTAGGAAATATGACTCATGGATTTTAGGATTTGGGAGTCCACTCAATGAATTAAATAGTTGTGAGTTAATAAAGTTGAAAATACCAACCTATATACCTTTGAATAAATTTTCAGGCCCAAGTTTGGATTTTTAAAAGATAAATATGGATCATTTCCTCTAGAATATACATGTGATAGAATATTATGAATCCCATGGTGATAGTTGTTGAGATTTGATAAAATAATGGGTGACTAATAAATAAAATTTATTATGTAAAATTCTTGGAAATCAAGAAAAATTATTAAAAATATGATTTTACTTAATGTAGAAAATTGAAAGAAAAACCATAGGAATAATACAATCATTTTTGGATATATAATATTTCCTCACCAGTATAAATTTTCAATAGTGGTATATTTGTTTATACATTGTATCACACTAAAAAAATAATTTATACTATTTTCTAAAGTCCCGTATAACTATTCATCCATCTCACCAAGAAAAAGAAGGTGAAAAAGAAGCATACCATATATTTGTGTAGGATGCTCCTTATGTCCGTTACATCATGTTATCATCTATGTCTGAAAATTTGATGATGAAACATAAGAAAATGGATTCTTACACAATGAAAAATAATATCCTTGGAATTGAAAAGGATACATGTATTAAGATAATCGAGGTTGTCACTACACTATACTAATGTTAACCAAAGTACACAAACTAGATGGTGATCATGACTTAAAAATGCGAGAGTATACTGATCAGTCATCAAAGTTAGATTTCTATATAGATAATAAATTATCCATCAATCTCATATTATCATCCTTTCCTCTCAGGTTCTCAATATTCATTAAGAATTATAAGAAGAATAATATGGATGAACCAATCATGATTTTTTTGAGTATGCTTCATCAAACAGATAAGGATTGGAGGCAACTTGGTTCCTCATTATTTATGGTGAAAAATGAAAGAATAGGTTGAAAATCACATGATGGGTTCATGGTAAATGGTTTCGTTACAACATCATTTAAAGAGATAAAGGATTCAAGGGGAGAGAAATAGACATGATACTATTTGCTATTAATGTTTCTAGAAAAGTCACTAGAAGAAAAACTAAAAATAATTAAATAATACTAAATCATTTGTATCTAATTTAGGAATAAGGAAGTTCAAAAACATTAAAATAAGTAAGGAGAATTCTCCCAGTATTCAAGAAAGGGTGATTCATCTATCAATAACTCCAAACACATAAATTCATATTGTTTAGTGGATTGATTCTAGTTAAACTATTATTTGTATTTAGTATTACCAAAAAAGTTATCGCAGTGTTCTGTTAGACACATCGAGACATTATTTCTTTTGAAATTAATGCTGTTATGGAATTCCAAACTTAATTATTTATGGATGTAAAAGATATGATCAAAAAGTTTTAGACTTGTTTGATCCAAAATAAAAAGTATTATTGATATAGTCACTTATTGATTTGTATAAAAATAAACATTTAGAAATAAAGTTAAGGAAAAATATTTTATAGTTAGTTCAAATTGATAGTGAAAAATATTATAAGGAGAAGCTAGAGTTAAATTATTACACGCTTGGAGATTCATTTACAAAATTTTAGGAATGTTCAGTGGAAAAATTAATTCACTTGGTGAGAAGGCACAAAATCCTCTAGGTGAGTTTTTCAGAGTATATGTTATCCAAATATTCATTGATAATTTAAATGCAAAGTGTGTAGGTTCTAGGTGTAGTTGAAGAACCTTTGATGACATGACCAACTCAGATTTTTAGTCTTAATTTATGAATAATCATTGATTTAAATGAAAAAAATATCATGTCTAACAAAAACCATAGATTAATTTACTATATAAAAATTTATAAACCATAAGAGGAGTACCTTCACATGTAATTTATAATTAATTTATGAGAAGATTTGAAATTACCTTACCTTGTAATTCCCTCTTAATTAATTATATGGTTGAATAGAACTCATTGAAACATTATTGTGTTGCAGGATCCAAGTGTATAATCCCTAAAGCTATGATCCACACATACACCACAATCTCTGAATGTCTCCATGAAATCCCTATGCTTCAAAAAAAATTAAGGAGTTAAATATTAAATTACCAATAATTTTTTTTAGGAACTTTGTTTTCTACTAAGCTAAAATATGGATTCATTCCATCTATGAAAAATCCAAGTATGATATTTCTAACTTTATTTTTAAAGATAGGAAAATATTGATCAATTTTATTTCACTATGGACAATCCACCAGATGAAAAAATTTTACATCGGTTATTCATTCATATTCATGTCATATTAACATTTTTTTTCATAATTTGAATCTTTAAATAAATTTTTCAAACAAGGAATTATTGGAAGATACCAAATTACCTTAGTAGGAGTCTTGGTAACTATTAAATCAATGTTTGAATTTTCTTTCAACTTATACCATGATGTGCCAAATTTAGGTAACTCGAACATACCTTCATATTAAATCCTATATAGAACACAATCATTCTAGTAGACGTGTATCTTATTATACCCCAAACCCATCAAGAATAATGTTTTATTCATATTATATTTTGAATTTTGAAGATTGCTATCTTTATGAATCATGTATTTCATTATTTATAAAAACTTTGTAAAACTATTGTCACTCCATCCATTTTTTTGACTTCATGTTAATCAATATTAACACCACTAATAAAATCTTAAATTTTATACAACCTAGATACAATGGTTTTTCAAAATAATCATATCGGTGCTTAATCATCGGTGCTTTCTTCGTTGCCTCTACATCTATATCATGAATCATTTTCTCAATTTTATCAGACTTATTATCTTGAAAATATAATCAATAGATTCTAAATTCTACTCAATTTCACCATGCCAAATCCAAGGACAATAACTCAGATTAAATCTATTATAGATTAAATGTTATTTTATATCTTTTCTTCACAAACTTTTCATATTTAAAAATTTCAGGTATGGACAAAAAAGAGGTCATTGTTTAGAACATTTTGTTTCGAAAATTTCAAAAAAACATCAAATTATTCCTCATATTCTTCAATTATTCATCTTTATTTAATCAAACTATTATGAATTATCACATATTTTAAATTTAAAGTATTAAATATAAGTTAATTTATATTAAAATTGAATTTGAAATTTACTTTTATAAATAATAATACAAGAAGAGAAACATAAAATATTTTAGAAATAAAAGAAAAACAAAAAATTTAAAAAAGATTTTTTTTTAAAAAAGAATTGTATAAAATTAAAAATATTATCATGGAATTTAAAAGGTTGACCACTAATAAAACACAATTTTTAATTATTTTTATTATGTATTTTGGTAATTATCTATCTAATTTTTTATTAATATACATGAAAATATCATAATATAACTCATCAAATGATTTCTGATTGTAAATAATTTTTATATAGTTTTAACATATTCAATGGGGATCTATGTACAAGTTTTAGATTTAAGATATAATAATTGATGAATAATTTTATTTGTATTCCAGAAAATATAATAAAATATAAAACTGGTTAGTGATAGTGTCATGCACTAAATGAAATAGTTTTACAATGTTTCATAGAGAAACATTATACTATATAATAAACAAAAATCCAATGACAATGTCATGTATATTATTTTATTCATATATAACAAACATAATTCCAATATTTTACAATTTTCTATATAACAATGTTTCATAGTGATCATATAATGCGTAATATTTTCTTCGCATTATAATGTTTCATAGTAAAACATTCTACCATATAATGTTTGAAACATCATTAAATAGACTTAAAAAGTGAGAAAATTATAATTAAAATATACCTAAACATTCGAAATAAATCCAAAATAATTAGATATTCAAATTTCATACAATACAAAAATCAGAGAGAGACAAAAATGAAAGACAATGACTGTAAGAACCCGGTTCTTGTTCTTGAGGTACGGGATTCTTCTTTTCCTTTTTCCTTAAGTGTTTTTGAGAAAATAAGGAAAATGGGGGAAAATACCAAATTTTTTGGGTACACGCCATGTAATTATCCAAACGTCGTGTATTTTGGCTATGTGGGATGAGTACACAGGGCGTGTAGGCTTGTTGATGGTGAAGGGTGTAAAAAATGACAATATGCCGTGTACTTGGTATTTACACGCCATATAATCAGTTGGCAGGTGAAAAATAAGGTGGTGGAAGTAGCCACTAGCTGAGCGATAGTACACACCATGTATTCATAAATACACGCCATGTACTCATGTTAACAGAGGAATAATGCGGCGGTGTAAAGTAGCCGTCAGAGGAACAGTTAAAAAAAAGAGAAGTACATACTGTGTACTCTAATGTACACACCGTGAAGTTTGTTTTTTTGTGTGCTTAAAATGGGCAGTATCCTCTTCATTTGGAAGAGGAGGCGTTGGACGAGTTTGGAACATCGGAAGAGAGGCTGGATCTTCGGGGAGCTCCCAACCGCAAATCGGAGCACTAATTCCTATGCTGAGGGTCTCGATTGAACCGCGCGGGTGAGTTATTCACCCTTCTTGAACCTTTATTTCCAATTTTTTCTCTTGGGGAAGTTATTTACATTTGAACAGGAAATCTGTTATCCCAGATCTATGCTGTTCTCAGACGATTTGGGAGTCGTTGTTCATGTATTTTGATCTGAGCAGATCAAGGTAGGTTATATGATGTTTAATTCAAACTGCTGAGTGTTTTTGTGTACCATTGTACCACACACCCATGTTTGGGGTGTCGTATCGCTGAGGCCTTGATTAGTTAAATATCTATAATTTCATAGGTAATTTAATGAATATGTATAACTGCTGTTTGGGGATCATTTCTTAGATCCAGGGCCACCCCGTGGGTGCATTTCCCTTGTTTAGCCGTTTGGCCAGGATACCCGAGGGTATGCCATGATTATAGCATGCTTTGAGTTTTCTTGTGAGGAAAAATATGTTAAATGATTTATTATGGTTTGGGGTCATCCTGATTACTTGCTCGTGATACTTATAGCCTGAGGGTTTGATGCTTATAGCCTGAGGGCGTGATACTTATAGCCTGAGGGTGGGATATTTATAGCCTGAGGGTAGGATACTTATAGCTTAAGGGCGTGATACTTATAGCCTAAGGGCATGATAATTATATCCTAATGGTGTGATACTTATAGCATGAGAGAGGGACACTTATAGCTTGAGGGCGTGATCCATATTAGCCTGAGGGCGTGTTACTTATTATCCTGAGGGCGTGGTTCTGTTTAGCCCAAGGGCAACAGTTCTTATGTCTGAGGACACTGTTTACCTTGAAGATTTCACTGTGGTAATTTCTGATGTTATACCTACCAAGATAAATCATAGGCTTGGAGTTTTTTTAAATAATAATTAAATGGTAATGGAACTGGTAGGATTAGCTTCTTTTGAGTGCTTCCTAGTTTACTGCATTTCATTAATGCACACTGTTGTTTCTCATTTTCACTGACAGTTGGGAATGGGATTTTGGTGGTTGCCTACTGGAATTTATTTCTCACACCCTATTTGGGTCATGTCTTGGGCCCAAAAATATTATATTGATGTAGGTGTAGATAAGGGAAAGAGTCCCTATATAGGCACTTGATGTTGTAGAGGAGTAGGAGAGCATGGGACCAAGCTTAGGCTTGCGAGGCTGCTGAGTTCCTGCTGCACTGTTTTGTTTTACCTTGTTGTATTTTTCCCTTGTATTATATTGTTTCATATTGCAGTGTATCCAGTTTTAGATGCTTTCTTATACTTAGGGACATATTACATCATTATATATGACTTATTGTCTTTTCTTTACTTCAGTACTCTGACTATTTCAGTGTTGGTATAGTTTATTTCTTCTGTTTTTTTATGTTTTTATTTCTCCGATGAGCTACACTTTGACAAATGAGGGCATAGTTTTCCCACTATCAGACCTGGGCCCTCCCTGCTTGTCGGTAGCCTTTGGCGTTTGGGGAAATGCGCTTAAGGTCATGTGACCAACCGGGTTCGGGGCACCTGTTGAGTGGAACCCAGATCCAGGATGTTACAAAGTGGTATCAGAGGGGTTCTTTTCTTCTTGACTTACTGTTTGGAGCCTATAATCAGAGATAGGACAGAATAGGTACTTGGTAATAAGCTTTTCCCGTGAGTAGCTAACTCGTGTACAGGGAAAAACCAATTTACCTCGTGTTGCAATTTTTCTGATTTTTCAATTTTACAGTTGATTTGATTTTCATCATTGGGTGAAACACTTTTTGTGTGTTGTTAATGTTTTATACTGTGTTCTATTTTAGTTGCAAACAGATGAGATGAGCGTATGTCATCTCATGCATCATTTAGGCCCATGTTAGAATCACATGCCATGCATAATTCCATGCCATGTAGGTGCATTAGAAATTTCATGTTGTTGTGATAAATGTCATGCTAGAAAATGAATGTTGTCGTGATAGATGCCTTGATAAAATACCTGCTATTTTATAGGGTATTATTATGTAAGGTTCTATAAATGAATGACAAACTTTGGTTTTTGAAGAGTATAGTCCCTCATAAACTGGAATTTGGTGTATCATCGACTTTTTTACCTTGTATAACACATATAAGATTCCAAGATTTGATTCTCGGGGAGTATGGGCCCTCACGGATCAGAATTTGGCACTTTGGTGTTGGTTTTAGTGTTTTATGGGCTCCGGAGTAGTTTCTGAGGCTTACTATCTGGAAAAACCCAGAAGACACGCCGTGTAGTTTTGAATACACTCTGTTTACTCTTCTGTTTGGGAAGAAAGGAAAAACTTTTAAGTACATGCCATGTGCCATATGTACACGCTGTGTAGCCTCTAACCATGTAGACATGGCCATGTGGATGGGGAAACGGGGTGGTGACATGCCATGTGCAAGTGTGACACGCTGTGTAGTAACAGATGAGTAGTCGACCATGTCACTAACAACACAGGCAGTTGGAATCTAAGCAGTACATGCCGTGTAGTTATTATGAACGTCGTGTAGTCTCGTTTAAAGGAGATCCGTGTGGCTAAGCCATGTATAGGGACTCACGCAGGGAAGAAAATTCAAGTACATATCGTGTGTGTGGACAACACGCCGTGTGTTTGGGGTGTTACACGACCAGTTCTGGAAGAGTACACGCCCATGTGAAATACTTAAGGGAACACACCATGTAGTTATTATACACGCCATGTAGTCTTATTTTGTAAAACATGGATGTTTTCTTTCTCCTATCCCCTTCTTACAAATTGTTTTTAGTCCTTGATGATCTCGATCTAAGGCATGTGTTTGACCTTATAGAGTCATGCCATCGATACGACCATGAGTTGTTCGCCAGGAGAGCAGTAACAAGTATACTCCAGAGACTGTCGGCCACGGGCTACCAATGGATCCTCCAGTAGAGCTAGATGTGGTGCCAGCCGTTATACCAGACACAGGCGTGGAGGCGCAATTCTGTGAAGGCCTTATGCGGTTTATACAGACCTTCCAGGGAGCACGACCAACTGCCACATCTATAGAAAATCTGACTCATATATTCTAGCAGCAGCATCCACCTATGTTTTCAGAGGATGGTGGACCTTAGGCTTCAGAGGCTTGGATGGATTCGATGCAGACTATCTTCGAGCATCTGGAGACGCCTTCTGGGTGAAGGGTCAATCTCGCTACATACATGCTGCGTGATTCCACCAATAGGTGGTGGGATGTTACCTCCCAGACAGAGCATCACAGATACATGACATGGGAAGATTTTCAGGTAGTCTTTTATGAATTTTTCTTCCCAGAGATGCTGAGGGAAAATCGAGCTCGAGAGTTAATGAATATGCAGTAGGGCGCCATGTTAGTGATGGGTTATTCTACCCGCTTCACCGACTTACAGTGCTTTGCACCTGTTCTAGTGGGTGATGTTACGTTAAGGGCTCGAAGCTTTGAGGATGGTCTTCGATATGACATTTGAGAACTGGTGACCATTTTCAGGTTGCCTACAGTGCATTCTATTGTAAACTAGGTACTGATTACTGAGTGGAACCTGCGGGAAGATAGTGGTGCAGGACAGGGCGGTTCGGCCCCGGTTTCTAGTAATATTTCTACTGGTAAGAGGAAGAGGCAGATGGATTTCTCTCACGATGGCAGTACTAGTTAGAATAATTATTCAGGTGGCCCAGTAAGGTGTTACCAGTGCGGTAAAGATGGGCAGAAGAGACCTCAGTATCCACGAGACCTAGTGGAGTGCCGAGCTTACGACAAGATGGGTCATCTGCAGCGTTTTTGTAGGACGTTTCCACTAGTTCCTAGTGAGAGGGGTTCTGTGCAGACTCCGCGTGGAGGAGCAGGGCCACCAGCTTCTTACCAGTCAGGGAATTGGAACACATCCGGACATATAGGCCAAGGTGGTGGTCGTGGCTGTGGTATCCAGACACCAGGATCTCAGAGACAGTAGGGTGGGTCAGCTCAGGGTAGCCAGGCTGCGTCACAGGGCTGTGGCACTGTGCAGACATATGCAGTACATCAGACCCAATTAGAGCAGGATCCCAGACCTTCTACTATCATAGGTACTATTCTAGTAGCTTCTTTCTTGTCTTTAGTAATTTTCGATACTGGTGCTACTCATAGATTTATATCTGTTCCTGTTGTGGAGATCCTTGAGCTCTATGTTTCTTCTTCTTCTGATATTATGACGCTAAACACTCCATTGGGGATTAGAACTGCTAGTGTGCGTCAGTGCAGGGAGTTCCCCCTAGTGGTTGGTGGGTGTAACTTTCTATGGGAACTCTATCTCTTAAAGATGATGAGCTATGACGTCATTCTCAGGATGGACTGGTTGGTACCCTTTCAAGCCTTTGTTGATTGCTATCGTTGCAGGGTGAGTTTCACGTCACCAGAGGGTGGAGAGTTTCTATACGAGGGAGAATGAGATGTTCAGGCGAGTCGAGCTGGACCCGAGCATCGTGGGAGAGGTGGAGTGACAACCCATATTGTGAGTTTGTATCTGGATGACCATGGAACTTTTCAGAAAGATTTCCCTCTAGTGGTTGATCGTTTCATGGATGTCTTTCTAGAATACTTTTTAGGTCTTCCTCCAGAATGAGAGGTGGATTTCTCTATTGAGCTAGTGCCAGGAGTAGCACCATTGTCCATTCCTCCTTATAGGATGGCTACATCAGAATTGTAGGAGCTCAAGAGGTAATTGGAGGAGTTGCAAGCAAAGGGTTTTATTCGACCCAGTACTTATTCTTGGGGTTCTCCTGTCCAATTTTCTAAGAAGCCAGACGGTACCCTAAGAATTTGTGTGGATTATTGGAAGTTGAACCAGTTGACGGTCAAGAATTGATATCCCTTGCTAAGGATTGATGATCTTTTTGATCAACTTCAGGGAGCACGAGTGTTCTCGAATATTGAATTGAGATCCGGATATCATCAGTTATGGGTTAGGCCATTCGACATACCTCTTACAGCTTTTCGGAGTAGATATGGTCTATACAAGTACTTGGTCATGTTTTTCGGACGCACGAATGCACCATTAGTTTTCATGGCTCTGATGAATCATGTGTTCCACCCTTATATGGATTATTTTGTGGTAGTCTTCATGGACGATATCTTGGTGTACTATCACACTCGACACGACCATGATACCTGTCTTGATATTTTTCTGAGTACACTGAGAGAGCATCAACTATATGCTAAGCTCTAAAAGTGCCACTTTTGGATGGACCAGATACACTTCCTGGGTCATATTATCTCAGAGGTAGGAGTTGTAGTAGACCCAGAGAATGTGAGAGTAGTAGTTTTCTGGGAGCATCCTAAGAACGTGTTTGAGATACAGAGTTTCATAGGGTGACTGGTTACTACAGAAACTTTATATAGGACTTACCCTGCTTATCAATGCCGTGGATGGGTTTGAATATGAAGGGTGTGAAGTTAGTTTGGTCAGAAGCTTGTGAGATAAACTTTTAGGAGTTGAAGGGAAGGTTGACATCAGCACCAGTCCTGATACTTCCAGAGCAAGGGAATAGCTATATAGTTTACTATGATGCATCAGGTATTGGGCTGGGAGCAGTGTTGATGCAGGGAGATCGATTAGTTGTGTACGGGTCTCAGCAGTTGAGGCCACATGAGAGGAATTACCCAACGCATGATCTCGAGTTGGCTGCAGTTGTTCATGTGTTACGGTGTTGGAGACATTATCTCTTGAGAGAACATTTTGTGGTGTTCACAGACCACAAAATTCTCATATATATCTTTACCCAGCATGACCTAAATCTGATACATCGAAGGTGGGTCGAATACCTTCAGTACTTCGACTTCGATCTTGCCTATACAACTGGTAAGGGTAACGCAGTTACTGATGCATTGAGTAGGAGGACTCAGATACAGGCAGTGTAGGAGGCCAGTGGTGAGTGGCAGCTCATGGATTTGTTCTCTGAGATGCATTTGGAGGTGCACGACAGTCAGGGGAAAACCTACCTTTCTTCCATAACTATGACTTATACCCTCCTGGATAGAGTGAGAATGAGAAAACTATCAGATTCAGAAGGCCTAGTTCTACGGGAGTTGGTAGAAAGTGAGGACCCACCTCCTAGTTGGACGATAGGCGATGATGAGATAATGTGTGTCCATGGATGAGTATGGGTTCCAGGGGATATACGTGAGGAGATGATGCGGGAGTTTCATGATTCTACTTGGGCAGTGCATCCCGGATTTACCAAGATGTACCATGACTTGAGACGTCAGTACTGGTGGCCGGGTATGAAACCGGAAGTAGCTGGTTTTGTTGCGAGATGTTCCACCTATTAGCAGGTGAAGGCGGAGCATCAAAGGCCAGCCGGGCTGTTACAATAATTACCCATTCCAAAATAGAAGTGGGATAATGTCATGATGGATTTCTTGACCGGGTTGCCGAGGTCACCTCAAGGTAGTGATGCCATGTGGGTTGTTGTTGATAGACTTATGAAGGTAGACCACTTTTTGCCGATCAAGGAGACTTTCAATGTTGACAAGCTCAGAAGGTTGTATATCCAAGAGGTGGTACGTCTTCATGGGGTCCCTCGTTCTATCGTTTTAGATAGGGAAGCCCATTTTATGTCTCGTTTCTGGTAGATTTTTCAGAGGGAACTAGGTACACAGGTGATTCTAAGCACAACTTACCACTCTCAGACCGATTTCCAGTCAGAGCATACAATACAGGTGCTAGAGGACATGCTGCATGCATGCGTCCTAGACTTTGGGGGATCTTGGGATAAGAACATACCCCTGGTCAAGTTTTCCTATAATAAAGGTTTTCAGGAAACTATTGAGATGGAACCTTACGAGGCTTTATATGGTAGTCCATGCTGATCACCCATGTGCTGGTTGGAGGTAGGTGAGACAGCTTTACTGGGGCTATATCTCGTGCAGGAGACTTCAGAGCAGGTCCAGTTGATTCAGAAGCAGATGGCTACTGCATAGTCTCGTCAGAAATCTTATGTTGATCACCACAGACGACCCTTGGATTTTGTGGTCGGGGATCAGGTTTTCTTGTGTGTTTCACCGCGGTTAGGACACAGGAGGATCAGGAGATAGGGTAAACTATCACCAAGGTATGTGCAGCCATTTGAGATTCTGGAGAGAGTCGGGCCGGTTTCCTATCAGTTGCAGTTACCACAGAGGTACTAGGCCATGAACTACATCTTCCATGTATCTCAGCTATGTTGTTATCACTCAGACTCGTCTCACGTCTTTCAGCCCGAGGAGGTTGAGCTTCAGGCCAATGCGTCATTTGAGGATCATCTGATTCGAATTGTAGATATAAGCATGAAGGTTCTCCGAGGCCGGTCAGTTCCTCTCGTACAGGTGCTATAGAAACATAGCTGAGTGTAGGATGAAACCTGAGAGTGGGAGACCGACGTACGTGCTTATTGGCCAGAGTTGTTCTAAGCTTTAATTTCACCACCCTTGGAAGGGAAATTCAGGGACGAATTGCTTTAAGGGGGGAAGTTTGTAAGAACCCGGTTCTTGTTCTTGAGGTACAAGTTTCTTCTTTTCCTTTATCCTTAAGTTTTTTTTGAGAAAATAAGGAAAATGGGGAAGAATCCCAAATTTTTTGGGTACACGCCATGTACTTTTCCACATGTCGTGTATTTTGGACATGTGGGATGAGTACACAGGGCGTGTAGGCTTGTCGATGGTGAATGGTCTAAAAACTGACTACACGTCGTGTACTTGGTATTTACACATCGTGTAATCAGTGGGCAGGTGAACAGTAAGGCGGTGGGAGTAGCCACCAATTGAGCGATAGTACACACCGTGTATTCATAAATACACGCCATGTACTCATGTCGACAGAGGAATAGTGCGGCAGTGTAAAGTAGCTTTCATAGGAACAGTTCAAAAACAGAGAAGTACACATCATGTACTCTAAAGTACACGCCGTGTAGTTTGTTTTTTCTCTTAAAATGGGAAGTAGAATCCTCATTTGGAAGAGGAGGTGTTGGACGAGTTTGGAACACCGGAAGAGAGGCCATATCTTGGAGGAGCTCCCGACCGTACACCAGAGCACTGATTCCTGCGCTGACAGTCTCGATTGAACCGCGCGGGTGAGTTTTTCACCCTTCTTGAACCTTTATTTACAATTATTTACCGAGGTGTAGTTATTTACCTTTGAAAGAGAAATCTGTTATCCTAGATCTATTCTGTTCTCGAATGATTTGGGAGTCGTCGTTCACGTATTTTGATTAGAGGAGATCAAGGTAGGTGGTCTGATGTTTAATTCCAACTGTTGAATGTTTTTGTGTACCATTGTGATATGCGCCCATGTTTGGAGTGTCGTATGGCTGAGGCCTTGATTAATTAAATACCTATAATTGCATAGGTAATTTAATTAATATGTATAACTGCTGTTTGTGGATCATTGATTGGATCTAGGGCCACCCCGTGGGTGCGTTTCCCTGGTTTAGCCGTTTGGCCAGGATACCTGACGGTATGCCATGATTATAGAATGCTTTGAGTTTTCTTGTGAGTAATCATATGTTAAATGCTTTCTTATGCTTTGGGGTTGGCCCGATTACTTTCTCGTGATACTTATAGCCTGAGGGCATGATGCTTATAGCATGAGGGCGTGGTCCTTATAGCTGGAGGGCAGGATACTTATAGCCTGAGGGCGTGATACTTATAGCCTGAGGGCGTGATACTTATAGCCTGTGGGCATGATAATTATAGCCTGAGGGCGGGACACTTATAGCCTGAGGGCTTGATACTTATTATCCTGAGGGCGTGGTACTTATTAGCCTGAGGGCATGGTTCTGTTTATCCCGAGGGCAATATTTCTTATGTCTGAGGACACTGTTTACCTTGAATATTTCACTATGGTAATTTCTGATGTTATAACTGCAAAGATAAATCATAGGCTTGGAGTTTGTTTAAATAATAATTAAATGGTAAAGGAACTGGTAGGAGTAGCTGCTTTTGAGTACTTCCTTATTTACTACATTTCATTACTCCACACTGTTGTTGCTCATTTTCACTGACAGTTGGGCACAAGCCTTTGGTGATTGCCTATTGGGATTTATTTCTCACACCCTGTTTGGGTCATTTCTTGAGCCCAAACAGATTATATTGCTGCAGGTGTAGATAAGGGAAAGAGTCCCTATACAGGTACTTGATGTTGTAGAGGAATATGAGAGCATGAGACCAAGCTTAGGCTTGTGATGTTGTTGAGTTCCTGCTGCGCTTTTTTGTTTTACCTTGTTTTATTTGTCCCTTTTATTGTATTGTTTCAAATTGTAGTGTATCCTGTTTTGGTTTCTTTCTTAGACTTAGGGACATATTGCATCATTATATATGACTAATCATCTTTTCTTTCCTTCAGTACTCTGTCTATTTCAGTGTTGGTATTGTTTACTAATTCTGTTTTTGTATGTTTTTATTTCTCCATTGTGCTACACTTTGAAAAATGAAGGAATAGTTTCCCCACTATCAGACTTGGGACCTCACTTCTAGTTGGTATCCTCTGGAGTTTGGGGAAATGCGTTTAAGGTCATGTGACCAACTGGGTTCGGGGCACACGTTGAGTGGCACCCGGATCTAGGACATTACAATGACGACAGAGAAGCATGCTGATGAATGGGATAAGGGAATGGTGATGATGGTGGAATTGAAGAATTAGTTAGATTATTAGAATGATGAAAATTAGAAAGAAGATGAGATATTAGGGGTCATAGGTTTTGATGAAGAGAGACGAAGTTCATATCAGGGGAGAAATCAAGAGAGGATAACTAAAATTAAATTTCAGTGTCAACTAAATATTTTTTAAATTTTTTCTACAATTTATATTTTAAAACCATTGTAGAGAACATTTTATATGTCGGTTATATTATAAATGACATAAAAATTGATATTCTACACCAGTTATAGAATAATTTATGTATAAATTCATCATATCAAATACTTTTTTAAAGGTTTTGTACATCAGTTATAAAATAATTGATTTAACAAATCGATATTCTATATTGGATATAGAATAACCATCCTAAAAACATTAATGTGATAATATTATATGTTAGTTAATAATAACTAATACAAAAAATACACTATATTAAATACTTTTTATACTAGTGATATTTTCATTGAAACTATTTAAAACAATATCATCTTAAAATATTTTTAAGGGTCCTTTTAGGTATACCTCTAAATTTTTTTAATAAGTGAATTTGTCATTATTTTTTCTCTGTTAACATGTTCATAATTGTGTATTATTCTAACATACCTAAACCATATTAATTTAGTCTCTATAATCTTATCATCAATCCTAGACACTCTAATTTTCTCTCAAACACAGTCATTTCTAATATTATCCATTTTAGTATGTCCACATGTTCATTTTAAAATTTTCATTTCTGATAACCCAATTCAACCTTCAAGATGTTCCGTTAAAGGTTCAAACTTAATACCATATAAAATGGCTGGTATAATAATAGTATTATAAAATATACCCTTCAATTTCAAAGGAATTTTATGATCATAAAGAACCCTATAAGACTTTCTCCATTTCATCCATCCAACTTGAATCACATGAGATGCATTTGAATTAATATATACATAACATTGTTGAAATGAGTCTAAATATAAAAAATAATTAACTTTTGAAAATAATTTCTATTTAAATATCACATTCATAACATTAATAAAAAATCCTTTTCTAGAATGCAAATCCATATATTTTTTCTTATCCTTAATAGGATGAAAAAAATTTTGATTATAAAATTTCTTTCCAAATATTAAACATTAAATTGATAGTCTCTTTGGATTCTATAATGAAAAAAATATAATCCAAAAAAATCCTAAAATTAGGTATCTAATCTTGAATATGATTTGTAAATTCATATATTTATAACTTATTTTTTTTTAAAACCCATTAGATTAACTTTACCCATTATGTTTTTAAGTACTAGTTTAAACCTCACAATTATAAATTCCATGTCATGAAATTTTTTAATATAAATAAATAAATAAATAAATCAAAAATTCATGGAACCTTATAGTTCCATCTATTGCATGTAGGCAAGGGGGTCCTTTCTTAAATCAGGCCAAGAGGACACCTTATTTTAAATTCCACACTTTTACCCGATCACTGCCACCAATAGTAGCATATCAAGCCACATAAGAAAGGTAGAGAGGTTTCGAGATTGTGAATCAGGAAGCTAATCGATGTTGTAAGATGATGTGGAGATCAAAAATATGGAATGAAATAAGGATATTGATTCCTACATGTACCCTTTCCCCGATGGAGGCCTCTTCCAAATCATGAAGAAATACCTCGAACTCGGAGAAGAGATATCTCAATGCCTTAGTTGCTCACTCTACATCACCATAATTTATAATTTTGATTAATTATACTTAAAAGGCCCTTATAAACATCTAAAGTTGTAGCAACTTATCATTTTCTACTGAACCCAGGTTATTACTATGATATCCATCATAATAATTTATCGTTTCTTTACCATAGTTACCTATTTTTTTATTATTCATTTTTTAGCATTCTATAATCATATATATTTAATGATTTCCATTACATGAATTGAGTTGTGTTTCTATAACAAAATCTTTATTTTTATTTTTTAATAAAATAATTTTAGGGTTGATTTAGAAGCCTTACAAGAAAAACCACCAAACATCACAATAAAACAAAAAAAAATTCAAGACTAATATAGAACAAAAATAAAAAAATAAAAAATTAAAATTAACACTATGTGACTAATCTTGTGTCATCCAACCATGCTTCCCCCATTAATACCTTAGGTTATGAGACCTCGAGACGAAACTTGAGACATCACTATCATCCATCAAAAAAACAATAAAAATAACCAGGAACTCCACACTCAATGGACCTTCACCAGAGAACTCTATTGATACACTCCACAAAGATGAAATCCAACCATAAGAATCAAATAGTAAAACTGACAATGTCTCCTTGAAACAAGATGGATCCAACAAAATCATCACTAAAAAAATCACCACCAGAGAAGAGAATTAAACACCAACGTCAAACCCACCAGGATATTTCCATTCAGCCCGAAGCTGATCCCCAGAAGACAATTTGTCTCTATGGAACCATCACCAAGTGTATCTCCTCTAAAAACCCAAGACACCATGATATAATTCACTAACGAACAAAATGGGGTCAACTGAGATGGATCAAAAATCAAGATTATATGGGAATGAAAACAATGAGATCCTGTGAGTGATGATCGTAAAACAATCACGCCAAACCAGAATCCCAAAAAACAAAGTAGCCAAAGAACCCAAGACATCATAGAACCATAAATTTAGAACAAGTTGGGTCCTAGAACGATGGGAATAATAGAAATATTAGTGGAGGAGGAAGGAGGATCCTTGATAGGTGAACATCATACCTGAAGAAAAATCATGTAAGGACCCGGACCCCAGTGGCACAGATCCAGGGAATTACATTATAAAACTAGAATAAGATACAAGGAATATCATCCTAAACGAAATAATATTTTATTAGTCTTGGTAAAATATATACTTATTTGAAATTAAAATTAAATTTTAAACATAAAATACAAAAAAAAAATCTTTGAGAATGCCATTATTCTCCTAGATTAACCCTGTATATCAGTTATAATAAACTTCTTAGAATACTGAGGAATAATAAAACATAAGAGTGGGGTGATATAATATGATTAGTAATGATATAAATTCAGTGGACTCTACCATAAATAATAAAAACTAATTATGGAAAGTTAATTAATAAAGACACATACCATTTAATCAATAACTTGATCATAACATGGAATAAAATATAATTAAATAATACCATATAAATATTCACATGAGAATGAAACTTAACCATTGATATTATACTAGTTTAATAATCACATTTAATATAAATATTTAATCTCATAATGGTGTAATGAATAATTCCATACATCTAAAACATACTATCAAGGCCTAGGCTAAGAATTCTACACAAATGGTAAGGCCTCTGCCAAAACCTGGTCTAGTTTGTCTCATTTGACCTACTGATGCATCAACGAGATATAGTGGTCCCCACCCATCACATAATAATTACAATGTATTCCTCATATGAAATTTTCAAAACATAAAAAATTTAAAAATTCATTTTGAAAAATTGGAATACGGAATGTGAGTACTTTCCCTAGACAATATACATATCTATAAACCATTCAGTATAATAAAGAGAATGGTATCAAAATAGAACAACCATAGTCAAACTGATCATAAAACATCCAAATAAATAATAAGGAGTATATTAATAAAATATATCCTTAGTGGATCATATTTAAAATAAATATTTTATGTCATTGATGAATAAAAATATCTTAAAAAAACATTCTTTAAGAAAATATCATTTTTTCACTTTGAAATTCACTTTTTAAAAACTAATTTTTTTTAAAAAAAATTGAAAATAATTTTCTTTAAAAATAACATTTCTATAAAATATGATATTATTTAAAAAACTTGAGTGGTCATGAAGGCTAGAAATTCCATTCATTCCGTACATTTTAAAACAAATATTTCTTTCCCTTTTTCAATAAAATTCAAATGGGCATTGTTTTGAATACAACATGAAGATTACTTTAAAAAAATTAAAAAGTAAATCATGGGTAAAATGACTTCAAAAAATTTTAAGAGAATATTAAAATACTTTTTAAAACATTTTTGGATGACATAAACATGGAAGATAAATATTCCCCAAAAGATACTTAAACATAAATAATCCTGAAAAATTATGAGATTTTGAAATAAACACTTACCAATTTGTAATCAATTGAATCATATTACACATAAAATAAAACAAAACATTTAATAAAATTAATATAGGTATATTCATGATATTATTTTAAAGGGGAAATATATACACCACAAAAAAAATATGTGGGGGATAAGGCATGTATCCCACAAAAAGGAGAGACAAAAATCCCTTACCTTGCGCTTTCCTTTAGTTGAACATGCTTTAAACTACCTTATAATGGTTTAAATCATGTTATTAATTTATAAAAAAACCATATACATATTTTTTATATTATATATTATCCTCTTATATCATGTTATCACCCGTTTATTAATAAAATTTTGTTATTACCCTTGTGTTGGGTGTTAACTGCTTTATTTTTATATGCATGTTTTGTCGGGCAAGTCCTGGTTCTTATGCATAAGATATAGTTCCATCACCTAAATAATTATATTGATGTCATATATATCAAATTTATTAATTATATACATTATTATGATAATTATTGAATGGTAAAAATGGAAAATGAATCGCATTGCATCGTCGAGACGGTAGGCCATACGTATGCACGAGCAGCGATATCATTCTCTTAATGGTGAAAGGGTAAGGAAATGTATGGTATATTAATTTTTAAAGAATAAATTTCATTTAATATTTATTATATATATCCATTGTTTCCATCATTATACCCATCCAAGTAAAGTGGTGATGAAAACAAAATTACACTACTGTGTGGAGATGGTAAGTTGTACGCACACACACACGATGCTTTCGTTTTTCATAGGATGGATGAAAGGTGGAATATGTTTCTCCCATAATCATAATAAAATATCAGTATATATAATATACTGTATTTATTACTATAAAATGGAAACAACACATTAAGAGGAATTAGAAGAAGAAATAAACTTGAAAGAGTCGATAAAGATGATTACCTCTTCTTCGACTAACTTCCTTAATCTATTCTTAAGGGATCAATGTTTGATCTTTTAGAATAATAAAAACCTATAGAACATAAATAAGAATTTTTATAAGAGAAATGGGTAGAATTTGGTAAATTTATATGGCTCAAGTTGGTGTAAATAAGTGAGGTAGGATGTGCCCTTTTATAATTAAGCTGAGAGGCACTTTCGAAAATCCTCAAAATATTAAAATATAATAAGGTTATTATAGAGAAAAAGACTTCTAAATAGACAATAAATTAATAGGAGAATAAATTTTAGACCCAATATTATCCCATTTGTGATTATTTAATATTTTTTAAAATAATTTAATAAAATATTAATTCAATAAAATATCATTATTGTAAAATTTGATACTATTCATTTAATTTGACTTAAAATACATCAAGACAAAGTGTTATTTAAAATATAATGATTTAAAAAATATATAATATATATTTTAGATCTATAAAAAAATTTATACACATTAAAACATCCCAAATTTATCAAAATTAATACTTTTAAAATCAATTATTTTATTTTTCTATTAATTAAATAAATAATGTATTAGCATTGCAGAAGCATTTAAGGAAATTATAAATTTTTTTAAAATTAAAAATAAATTTATATAATTAAAATAAATTCATTTATATAAAATATTAATTTATTTTTGTTCATATATTGACTTTTTTCTCTATGTAGACACATAAAAGTTATTAAATACAAAGAGAGTGACATTTTGTAACTATCTTTAATTTAAATAATATATAAGTTGTTTTCATAGAAAAATGTCCAACAAAAAACTGAAATTAGATATTAAGATAATAAGGGTCTAATATTATTCATCTAATAATTTTTTGACAAGTATAGGTCATAGTTATACCCTTATCTTTTTCTTTTAACCCTTATTTAACCCCTTTAACTCTTACTATGTCAACATGAATGTTTTTACGCTTTGAGGGTTAATATAGTTACTATAAAATGCCAAGAAACCTATAAATGAATCATTTATTAATTTTTAAACCTTATACCAATATTTTTTTTGAATTTAAGTTTTTTATAAATTTTATATCATTTAATAAAATATTAATTATTTTAAAATATCATTATTGTCTATTTTGACACTATTCATTACTTTGACTTTAAAAAAAATCCATAAAACATGATATCTTAAAAAAAATAGTTTAATACATCCATAACATTTCAAGGTAATATATAAAATTCTTGGATAACATTAATTATCTCAAATAGTATTTATTTTAATATTTGTAATATCATTTATTTGATACTTCCATTAACTAAACAATTAATACATCATCATCATTGTGCAAGCCTTTAATGTAATTATTTATTTCCTAAAAATTAAAAAGAAATTAACATAATGAATATAACTATTTTATATTTCAAAATACTATTTATAGTCAAATATATTCCCTAGTTAACCCTATATTAAAATATTTAACTTGTTAAAAACAAAAGTATGACAAGTTTGACTTTTCTTTGAATAAAATATTATAAAGGGTTTATTCTCATAAAAAAATGGCCATAAATGCTCAAATAACTGAAAATTTAATTATTATAGACGAAAAATACTCATTAAATAAATTTGGGGAAAATGTTAGCATCATTTTCTAATTTATAATATTATTTGTACCCTTAATTAACTAATTTGCCCTTAACTGTGGTAATAAAAATTACTAAGTTTACTAATACTATTTTCCTAAAATAAAAGTGACCTATTTAATAAATTTTAAAATTATTATTACAATTATGGAATAATTTTTTTCAAAAATTAAAAACACATAATTTTGTAAAATTAATCTCGTAGGAGGAGAAAAACAACAAGTTTTTAAAGTTAAAATGTTCAAAAGTTTGAAATGTTTTTATATCAAAATTTATTATGAAAAATATTCCAATGAAATAAATTGAATTTATTGATGTATAATTTAATTAATTACACTTAAAACTGAATTTAAAATATAATTTATCATTATAAATTATTTAGATGAAAATTCAAATTTTAATTAAAATACAATATTTTTTTTATTCATCAAAAAAGGAAACTTATAATAAAAATACCAAAAATTATACCAAAGTAAATTTTTATATTAAAATTTTAAAAATAAACTTTATTTTTTTTGAATAAAATTTATTGAAGTGTCAAAATGCAGTTTTCAAAACAAATGCGCCATTAAAAGGCGATAAAACCTTCTTTTCGAAAAATACATATTTTATCTGTAAAATTGGATTTGTTTGTATCTTATGCCTATAAATTCTGTTGGATGAATGTAAAAACATTTAATTTAATATGTAATATATAAATTTCTTTAATATCATCCACTAATATTAATTTAATTATATATTTCATAATGTGGTTAATACTATTCATTCCCTCCAATTTAACGGTCTGGCTATAATGATCGTGTAATAATATTTCCTTGTTTATTTAATATAGATGTTACATGAAACATAAACTATCTAAGAGATTAAATTTAAAAAGGTACATACCATAAAATATTGGGCTGTTACATTCTCCCCTCATTAATAAATTTCATCCTCCTAATTTGAAATTTCACTTTAAAAATAAAAGGTTGAAACTTGATAATTCATTTGTTAGAAACCCACATTATAAATAGGGTTTATAAAACATCCTATTAGTAAGAGGGAAAGGTAAATGTTATGTTCACCACAAGAATCAGGCTTTCAAATAATATAACATTAGTAGGAAGTGAAAATATGGACATGAAATAAAAATCTAACTATCAAGTTCTAAAGGAGAGTGATAGAGAGAATGATCATTATAAATTTAACCATAAAAAACCATAAATTTTTTATGGGTTAAAAGACAATTTATTTCTCAGAAAGAAAAGAAAGAAGAATTTGTTTTATTCCAAAATACTTATTTCTAGAGTAGAGGAATTCTTTTATTATTCATATAATCACTTTCTAATGTAAACATACTTGATTTCATTACATATCTCAACAATAATATCATCCTTTTGTTGTGCTTATATCTATTTTCACTGCACTAGGAAATTAATGTTTAATGTTAATTTTTCATGCCTACAGAACTTTAATGAATCATAAGATACAGAAGTCATTCCTTTATCCTTTAAATGTTTACTAAAATCAAAATGGTAAGCATGTGTTATCAACAAAAAATAATATCCAAATTTCAACTTAATCCATTCCATAAGTAGTCAATTTTAAGACTCACCCAAAATATGTCTTTCCAAATTTAAAGACCAAATATTTATAGGAAAATTCACTAAATTTAAAAAATTAACTTAACATCAAATTTTCCCCAAACAACATAATGTAGCTGGTATTTTAACATATAAAATATATGAGTACCTTTATCACCTTTAAACCTTAATGAAAACATGCATGATTTCAAAAATAAAATATCAGGTTGTTGAATATATTCCTTAAATTCAAACATATAGTAAACCCAACAAAGATATCATAAACCATCAAATAACTAACCCCATTCATGTTCACTAATACTATCCCATAAACATTAATTTATCATTATTATCTCAACATAAAGAAAATATTAAGGGTTATATTCACTTAATCATGCATTTTCTAAAATATTAACTTACCAAAAAATCTATTCTCTTGGTTACTAGTATTATTCATCATATGCTTCCAAATTCTTAAAGAATAAGTACTGAAGTAAAATAATTATATATATCATGATTCATGTAACCAAATAATTGTTGATAAAATACTCAAATAACATAATTCTTAAATCCAAACATAGGTTTATTAATCATTACTCTTAATTTGTGGTAGTAGCATAAGATTGACCATGATCCATTTGCCTCTTTTGGTGTATATTCCTTTGATACTTAAGTCATTGATTTTCATAGTGTCCCATATCCTTGAAGTTAAATCACTGTATATTGGAAACCATTTTATTATCGTATAAATCACAAGCATAGTGTAATTTCTCTCTACACTTGTAGAAAACTCCCATTTCTTTTAAGCAAGTACAAGGGTGTTTCTTTCCACAACTATCATATGTGGTAAAATAATTATTTCTATTATTTACATTATCCATATTTTCCACAACTATACTCTTTTTATTCTTCTTCCCTCCAAATCCATAATACTTAGATAATTATTTCTATATCTCAATAGCACATGATAATATGTACTCATATGACGAGAATTTTTACGAGACTAGTTCCCTTCAAAATATTGGCTTAAACCCGTTGAAGAAGCGGTTAATATTTCTCTTTAGATTAAATACTTAGTCTGTAGCATTCATTTATAACCTTTTAATGTTGGATTCATACTTAGCAACATTCACATCCTCCTTTTGTCCCAAACTCATGAATTGCCTCTCCATATTCTCTTGTTGTTCCCAAAGAAAATATTTTTCCAATAAAAGTTCCTTAAAATACTTATAATACATAATTTTTATTTCTTCTACATCATTAGTATTTAGAATCAATGACCACTATCGATCTGCATCCCCTAAGAGATGATAAACTTCCATGACAATCTTCTCCCTTTCATTACATCCCAAAGTTACAAATATCTTCTTTGAGGAACTTATCCATTGCTCAACTACAAATGGATTCATAGTTCCATTGAATGATAGAGGTTTCGAATGCATAAAGATGAATAACATTGTTACACCATGTTGTAGATTATAAGGCTTCTCCATATGAGAAAGGTTATTTCTCATAAATTTACTCAATTATCCTAATATAGTTACAATTTTTTCAGCTCCAGCTGCAACTTTAGTATCTTTCCTCGAATGACAATCCCTAAATGCATTGATAGAGTTTCCATTCCTTCCAATAGGTTCCATTTCTAAAAAAATATAATACACTAGATTATATCATAACATTGAGAAACATAATGTATAATATCAGAACTAGTGAATCAAATAACCAAAATTGAAAATTTAGGTAGAACTAATCTCTAAATCATTAGCTTATTTTATTTTGACATATTTCCAAATTCTTTCATAGGGTTTCATTATAAAATTCTTGTTTTCTTAAATCCACTTCCTAAGTTTTCTACTAAACTTCCTTTGATACCAACTATAAAGACCCCAATGCCAGTGCCATGGATATGGTGCCTTACTTTATTACATTGGAATAAGATACAAGGAATCACATCCCAAAGGATCGAATAATTTAGTAGTATTGGTAAACTAGATACGTATGGGAAATTAAATTACATTTTAAATATAAAATTCAAAAAACCTATTTTCTTTGAGAACACCATTATTATCCTAGAATAACCCTTCATATCAGTCATAATAAACTTCTTTTCATCTTGGGGGGAAATAAAACATAAGAAAGGGGTGAGATTAGATGCTTAGTAAGGGTATAAATACAATGGAAGAAATCACAAATAAGAATAAACTGTTATGGAAAGGTAATTGAAAGTGAAACCAATTGTCGGCTACGACCAGTTAAAGTTCTGATGCTCTACTAATGTGTATAGTAGCACTTGGTTCGAATCATCGACGAAGATACTTTTTAATAGTCATTTGTTTTTAGTTGATTGTATTCTGATTGGGGGGTTTGTTCGCAGAGCTTATGAAATGATTTATTGATTAATATTGATTTAACAAATTTATAAAGATTGGGGTGAGTTCATTATTGGGGATTTAAGCTTTTGATATCCTTGAACTTTGCTTTATATTGCATTAAATTAATACCCACTTCACAAGATGATTTTGATCGGAATTACCAAGTGTTAAAGCTTTAATCCAAGCCATAACATAACTTAGGGTTATAATCATTACCATTACTTTTTTATGGTTGTAACACCCCAAGCTTCCATAGAACGCTTCTCTTTGAATAATACAATAGCGTGTGTTGTGCACAACTTCAAGTTCTAACACACCACAACCAATCAAACTATCCCTTATGATTTATAATACCCACTTTTTGAAATTTTATAAATTTTATCTTTCAAAATATAATTCATTTTTGGATTCGGAATATCGAAATTATCTTAGGGTTAATTTTTGGTATTTTTCTAAAAACTTTCTATTTTTTATGAATAGTGAAAAACACTGAGTTATTGTTTAAACCCGACTTTTTATTTAAATATTTATTTATTTTTTTTAAATTTATTTTAGGTCAAAATAGATACATAATACCTATATAAGTTCACTGTAATTCATTGAAGTCATTTTATAATAATTTTAGATATATAAAAATTTTATTGAACTTTTTACCGTCTTTTACCCTCCTCCTAGGAGCATTTACTAATTTACATAAAACTTAATTTTACCTCTTCTGTGAGTTGAATTTAAAAAATAAAAGAGACATGGTTGATATCATTATGTAAAATTTGGTTCAATAAGATGAAAATAATTTTTGTTGAATAGTAACTTTTTACTTTTATTTACCACGGTTAAAAGTAAATAGGGTAATTAAGGGTAAAAATGATTTTATCATTACCATAACACATGTCCTAATTCTATTGGATAAGTGTAATTCGACCAAAAACAACCTTAGGAATAAAATATGATCCTTTAGGTCCACTTGGATTAGATTAGGACATTTATTATTATTTAATTCAAAGAAGAGTTAAAAGTGTTAAATTCAATGTTTAATAACTAAACCATTTTTAATATAGGGTTACAAATAAGATAGAATAAACTATAAATATTCATTAGAAATATAAAAAAATTTCCTTCATAATGGTATTTTATTTATATTTTTCAGACATTAAATAATTAAATTTATTTATGACACAATGATGATGCAATAATTACTATATTAATGAAAGATTAAAATAATTGATATTATAAATATCCAAATAAATGTAATTTGGGACTTTTTATGAATTACACTAATTTTATATATTATTATGACATATTAGGGTTTGTTAAATTAATTTTTTTCAAAGTACTAATGCTGTTATGAATTTAGAAAAAACAAAATACCAAATAGTGTCAAAATTGACATAAAAGAGTTTTTAAAACAAATATTATATTATTAATTGATATTCTATTCCTAAAATTCTAAGGTTCATCCAAAAGACTTATGTAATTATAGGTGTATCATTAATGAACCACTTGGGGTTATATTAGAAGTATATAGTATGTTTATTAACCATATAATATAAAAATACAAAGAGACATGGTAAATGTCAAACTATTTAACTAAGAGTTAAATCTAAAAGATAAGGTTAATATAGTGGCCCAAACCTATCTAAAACCTATTCATTGAGTGTTTCTCGACCCATCCCCAAATTAGAAATTAAATAATTAATTTTTGAGCGCTTATAAACCCAAAATTATTTTATTATACAATAAAATTTCTAGCTTTTCCTAAGGTGCCCCACACCCCTCTTATAAAAGGGCTCTTCCCCTTCTCTATAATTCACACCTTAAAATCCATTTGTATCGGCCAAAATCTGCTCAAATACCCTCTCAAATGTCCTACCTTCATCCTAGAGGCATTCCTTTAGTCAGAAATCCAACCTATGGAGCCCTTTTGATCAAATCAAAAGGAAGAACCAGAAGAAGAGGTAAATATTTCATCATCTCTTTCAAATTCCTTTCTTCTTCCACTTCCTCTTTATTTTTTGTTTCCATTATAAAATAATAAATCCAGTATCTTATATATACTATGTTGTTATTATAAATATGGTACAACCAAATTCATTATTCTATCCATCCTTTGAATGACATGTCACCATGCGTGCGTGCGTACGGCTTACCGTCTCCACGTCATGGTGTAATTGTTATTCAATGCATTATTATTTGGATGGGTATAATAATGATGTGTAATTGATGTAAATAATAAATATAACATGATAATTATTCTATATATATGATATAACATCCAATTTTATATTATTTTAATATCAAAGGAATGATATTGTCGCTCGTGCGTACGTACGGATTACCGTCTCCACGAACGCGATGAAATTCATTCACCACCGTATCCATTCAAGACTAATTTTCATTATGTGATTAAAAATAATATTTAAATACTTAATATCATTCTGAATATTAATAATATACATCCTATCCATAACAAACACTACTTACGTAACAAAGCATATAAAGGAAAACGAATCAGTTAACACCTGAAACGACGATACTACTAAAATATTATTAACAAAGCAATATTAAAAGATCATATATGATATCATATTATTGTATATGATTCTTTTATAATTTAATAACAATTATTTAACCATTATAAATGAGGTTAACCTACCCTTGACCAAGGAAAAGTACAAGGTAAAGGTTAATTTCAAAATCTCTTTATTATCCGAGGTTGTTTTTACGCAAGTATCTACTGGGACCTCTTTACCATCCACATCCATGTTTCTTAAAAATGTATTTAAAAACATTTTTACTATTTACTAGAAAATGGGTTAAAGTAATTTATATCCTTATTTTACCTTGTATGTTTTGAAAGTAATCTTTCCGTCATTTTCCAAATAAGGTACTTTAAGACGTTTTCGACAAAATTACAGTAAGAATGTTTTTTAAACTTATACGGTGGGTGAGGATATTTTCTGCTATTATAAAATTATCAAAGATTTACTTACAAGATTATAATAATATTTTCAAAATAAATGTTTTCTTTTAAAATTATATGACTTTTAAATGATTTCAAAATAGTAAGATATATTTCTCTAAAAAAGGGTTTTGATTTCATCTATGTCAACATCCTTTGATGGATTTTAAGCTTATTTGAAGTAGATTTATAATGGTATAGAACTTCTATATTGTATTGAAGATTTTATGATATTTTTGACTTTGGATGTGTTATTTTTACACCATTCATGGTTTATGGATAAAGTATTGACATTTCCTATGATAGTTTTAATATGAATGTTTATGTTATGTTGGAACCTTTTCATATGAGGAATGCATTGGACTTAGTAAGTGATGGGTGGAGCCTGCTATATCTCCTCGATTCATCAGTAGGTCTCATGAGACAAACTAGTGTCTTGGCACAAGGCCTTGAAAAAATCTTATTTGTAGTCTTGTAACAAGGCCTCGACTATGTGGTTATGAAAGTCTAGCATTATGCATTCCATCATTATGAAAGTGGCTATTGATATTGCATGTGATTATTCGACTAGTAGAATATCCATGTGAATAAGTAAATGGAATTATTTGATTTTTATATTTTACATATTATGCTGAAGTTCAAGTTTAAAAGGATTTTGTTTTAGTCTTATAAATTTCCTTAAATGTTTATGCTTATTTATGAAAGTTTCCACTATATTGTTATCCTTACTGAGCATCTGAGCTCACCCCTTTCTATGTTTTATTTTTCCCAGGATGCAAAGAAGTATATTATTACTAGCCTGTAGGGATAGTCTATGGGATCTCCGTGTTATCTATGGAAACAATGTTTTTTTAGTTTTTTATTTTATGATGTAATGTAAACCTTATGAATGTATCTAGTAATTCCAAGTCTACTAAACTAATCGATCTTTCGAGACTTTATCTTTTGTGATCATGCCAATGATACGTAATAATGCACCAACTCTGGGCTCCTGGGGTCAGGGAATTACAGTTGGTATCAGAGGAAGTTTAGTACAAACCTTGGAAACTAGATTTAGATAATCTCTGATTAGAGCACATAGCCCTAAGATATACTTTTAGGATTAGTATAAAATAACTTCCTAGAATTTTGGTATTGTAGATATTTTGTGAGTTTTCCAAGCAATACATACCTATCTGGATATGAGCAGGTAGAGGTGGCTCTGGCATAGATGTACCAGGGGGTAAAACCTGAAAACACCGCTTTGAGCTAGACTCTAACTGAAACTGGTGCCCGACAACGGGCCTTGCTGCACTCTTGGTTACGACACTCTCAAGGGATATGCTTAGGATAATTCTCATTTTCATTACAAACCATTATGAAGGTTTTATGAGTATATAATTCCTCAAAGAAAACCTTTTTATGATTATGGATTATATCCATAAAATGTTCAGTTTATGTTAAGTGTTTTATAAGTTTGGAATTATGTATTTCGATTCATAAACTAATCTAGTTTATGCCATTGTTTAGAAATGGTTCCTAGTAGAAGGAATGGAAATCGTATCAATGCATGCACTCCATGTAGGTATTTCCCTCTTTCTCAAGATAATTATAGTGGAGTTGGTGATAAAAATGGTTCTGATCAGCTTATCACTATATTGGGACAACTCACTCAGATTATGAATAATAACCTTACCAGTATGGAGCACCCTGATTTGCAGCATTGAGAATAAATGTTATATCGCTTCATGAGGCAGCAACCACCAACATTAAATGGGGGTACAAATCCACTAGTAGATGAGCAGTGGATAAATTCCTTAGAGAAAATATTCCACACCTTGGGGAGTAGTGAAAGGGAAAAAGTTGTCATGAAAGTTTACCACCTCACTGGAGATGTTGATCAATGATGGTCATTGATTCAAAACACAAAGGAAGATGATGAAGTATCAAATATGGAATGGAGGTAGTTTAAAGATATTTTCTTAGAAAAATACTTTCCTCGTGACCATCGAGCAGATATGGAAAGGTAATTTCAGAGTCTGAGGAAAAAGGAGGATGAGAATGTCGCAAAGTATGAGGCTAAATTTACAAGGTTAGAGAGGCATGCTGCAGATTATATACGTAACCCAAGAAGTAAGATTGATCATTTCTTTTATGGGTTAAAACCATTTCTCCATCGAGCATTAGACTCACAATCCTTCTCATCATATGAAGATATTATCTCATGTGCTATCAAGACAGAAAAAGAATTCTCTAAGTCTTACAACTTTAAAGAAAAGTAAGAGAATAAGAGATCTGTCGAACACTCTGGAAATAGAAATAGGGGGGAAAGGGAAAATTTGAATATCCATCATGTAGTAAATGTGGGTAGAAACACCTCGGTACTTTCCTGAAGGGAATGGGAGTCTATTACAAGTGTGGTGAAAAAATCCACCAAACTAGTGATTGCAAGGGGAAGAAAGAGGATGTCAATGTTGAATGCTACAATTGTAGATAAAGGGGGTATTATGCGAATGAATGTCCTAAGAGTCAGGGGAACTTACCTCAGAAAAGGCCAATGGATCAAGGCCAAGCTTATGCTATCACTACTGCTGAGGTTGAATCTCTGAAAGACGTGG